>CM043729.1:21318261-21897452 GCA_023969325.1 Oryzias curvinotus
TGAGGATTTTGATTATTACTTCTGAAGTGTGACTATAATCTCATAATAATGGCTTCCCTGGTGTCTTCTGGTTCTCTTATCCCCGTACCTTCCAGCTTCAGACATGAGCCCTGCAGCAGAAGAAGGCGCCGCCATGCAGCTCACCCACACCCCCCACCGAAGAGAGAAACGCTGCTCCTGCGAGAACCAGAAGGACAAAGAGTGTATTTTCTTCTGTCACATTGGAATCGTTTGGGTCAATACCCCGAGGTGAGAAGAAAATTAAACATTTAAAGAGTTTGCTTTAGCGGGAATGGAGAGCTGGAGCCCCTCTTGTAATGTGTGATGATAAAAGATAACAAACGCAAGACTCCACCACAGTAGTTAGGAGGTTTTCAGTGAAGAACAGCGCAGCTGCCGTCCAAAACTAAGATAAACTGACTATCTGCAAGGTCAGAGGTTTAGGAATTATCAAATCTGAGAGTGGGATTTCACTAAATCTGTTCATCATGTTTCCAGACTGTTGACAAATCTTTTTAACATTTGGAAAGGTTATCTCAACCTGATTCCTGCTGTACTGGCTCTTTGTTTTCTCCATAGTTGAACCTTTTTGTGACATTCTTTTCAACCCATATTGTTTTAAGTTGCTTTTACATTCCATAAAAACTATTTACTTTGAAAAAAGTCTCATAATGAGCACTTATCTTTGTTTTGTCCACAATGCAGTCATTAGTTTGTCACACCTTCATGCTTCCAAAACTACATACACATGTGCAACAAAGGTGGTGAGACGAAATCTGATAGAAGGGAGTCAAATAAGTCTGAACCACGAAAACAAAACACCACAGATCAACTTTGGAGCACTCCTCATATTTCTGTGATTTTATTTTATTATACAAAAAAGTAGACAGAAACCCCCCCGCTGTAAATCAGTCCTTGTCTCTCAGCTGATGTAAATGGAAAAGTTCTTAAGTCCTGGTTGCAAAAACAAATGTTTCGGTACGTTGGAGCCGGCAAATGGACAAACGGAATGTAAGGTAGAAGGAATTTGCTTTGAGATGTTCATTTTTTATTAAAAATAACTCTCCCCGAAGAGAAATAAAAGACACACAAAGATGTGGACAGCTGCTCCATCACAAATCCCTGCCTCATAACTGGACACATGTCTGCAGAGAGTTGGAGAAGCGAACAGGAAAGGCAAAGATATCCTCCGCCTCCCAGATCCTCCACATTCTTCGGTAAATGCTCAACACCTATTAGACTTTTATTCATCGCCGTTAAATATGGGTTTAATAGAAAAATCCCAATTTCATGAAAACAGGCTGCAATCCTAGTTTTATTCACCAATCAACATTGTCTTTTCTTGGTCTTACTGTGATTTTTACTGAAGAAAAAATGGCAAACAAGGTTAAAGGTTCATCCGGAAATTGAGCTGCACCTACTGTTACAGAGAACCTCTGTTTTAATTCCATCAGGAGTCAAGAATGAGTCACAAATAGTGACTGATGGCTTTAATTTGGGGTGACCGTGGTGCAGTGGTAGGGTAGGTTAACCTCCAATCAGAAGATTACGGGTTTGCATTTCCGCCCATGTGTCAAAGTGTCCTTGGGCAAGACCAAAAATCTAAATCCCCACAGCCTGAAGAATCAAATGCTGCAGTTCCTCAAATGACCACTGCAGGCTGGTTTCAGAAGGAAATCCCAGAGTTAAAAATTCAGACTCAATGTAAAAAAAAATAAATAAATAAATATTAGAGGGATGAAGGTATTGGTCGGTGGAGCCATTATCCTGTCCACACAGCCATTTTCCCATTCTTGGGGTGGACTGAGTGAACTCCAGTTGACCTGTTAACACCAGAGCTTAAGCTGAAGTGTTGACTTTCCTTGAGTTACCATAACTCTTCCAACATTAATCCAACATATACTGAGGCAGAGCAAGGCGGCCAACTACACATGCAAATCACAGTCTATTGATGACGAAACATTCACTGCACTGCTGTTATTCTGGGTCTCCTGTTTCCTTGGTTTTGTTTTGTTAATATTTCCCCCTTTGCACCTTGATCACCAGAATTTAATGTTCCCATAATGGGCTAATAAAGTTTGTCTTGTCTTTGTCTCGTCTCAACTCCTCTCGTCTTGTTTTTGCGCTGTTATTCAACACTTTGAAAAAAGTTCAAGCTGCTTTCTTAATTTGCTGGAATTACGTTGATCGCGTGAACAGTCATGTGAAGAGCCATTGTTTTTGAGGTGTCGCCAACGACATCTCCGGTGTTAAAGGGATGATGTGGTGCGTCCCACATTAGACTTCAGTCTCACCATTCAGAAGATGAAGTCAGAAAACATGTAAACATTTGAAATATTTGCTAAATGCAAGATGCCAAAATAGAATTAGAAATGAAAGAAAGCAAAAGACAAAAACAAAACTTAGAACAGCAAACAATAAAAGAAAAGAAGTCAAAAGTCGAAAATGTCTAATTGTTAAAATAGTTCAATCATTTTAAGGCGCTACTTTTGAAAACCCAGAGGGGTCATTGGAAAACCATGATGAACTTTAAAAAATCCCATTCAGGTCCTATCTGATAGAATTTTAATGTTAATTCAACCGTCTCTCTTTAATATGTGAATAAAGTTAAAAGAACAGACAGATTCAATGCATTTCTATTCATTTTAAGAAGTTTAATAATAGTACACAATTTAAAAGTCATAAAAAGTACAAACTTCTGAAACAGTTTAACAATTTGAAGCCATAATTTGCTCAAACTTATAGTTACAAGAGACCCAAGACATGTTTAAAGTGTTAAAAAAGGAAGCATTGAAAGCTTCCCAACAATTAACTTCATTTTAGTTCAGTGTGCACAAGCAATGAGGAACAAGTCAGATGTGGTGGAGCTAATAAGAAAGCACCATTATCTAAAAGAAGGGTCATTTTTGCAGTTTTTCCTCTGGCTGGTTTACCCAGAAACCACAAGAGTCTAAAGACATTAAGGTTGGACTGACCCGACTTAATCCCATCAGGTTGTTCCTATCTGTAAAAAGACGGACTCCCCCTGCCTTAGCACCATCCCACGAGTCGCTGCTCAGGTTTCCTGTTTGGCTGTGTCCAAATTAGTAACAACTTTAAAAAAATGCGGGTGCTAATGTTTGAAAAGAGCATCCAGTAAATTCTAATGATTAGGTTAAAAACTGTACTGCGGCTTCTGCCAGCCCCCCTCTAAATGAATTCAAACCAAAATAGGTCCAGCAGAGGTTCCCGAAACGGCTCCAGCAGCGCCGGGACCCTCGCAGTCTGTTGGTTTAGTCTAAACATAGCAGTGTGGTCAAATGAATCCTCCTGCCCACACGGTAAAGGGGCTTTAAACAGCAGTGCCCACTAAACTGTGTGGGCTGAAGGGAGCTGCCCCCCCCCCCCCCCCCAGCACATGCTGATAACCCCAGTTTGATGCTTCTTCAGGGGCAGACCTGAGGTGGAAAAACTCCCTGAAGCTGAGAAAAAACCCACGTTTCAAAGGAAAGGCACTGTTTTTTTTTGTTTCAGTGATGTCTAATGGTTTTACAAAGTATCACTGTAATAACCCTAAGGCCATGTCACAGCCATTATGTACATTTTGCACATATTGCAAGGAAGAAAATAGTTTATACGTGAATAAACGTGGAAAAAGTGAGAAAAGTTGTGTTCTTTAAGAGAAATTTTAACAGATGTATCAGGAATGAACCAAAAAACTTCTCTCTAAAATATATAAAAAATCCTATCCTCAGATGAATCTTTATCACTTCCCAAAACAAAGTGGGAAAATGATCTTTCTATTGCTGGTAACACTGAGTTCTGGGCTCAAATATGTAAAAACATCTATATCGTGACAAAAAAACCCACTAATTTACAACTAACACAAAACAAAACCCTCCATAGAATTCACTACACAAGAGAGGAAATGTCATGAATGGGATTTAAATTAGAGATCTGCCCATTCTGCACTCAAAATACCCCGAACACATATATTCATGCAACTTGGGACTTCTCACCCATTAAAGAAGAAAGTACCCAAACTTTATCCACCTTCTTTGCCTGCCTCATCCCTTCACCTATCACCTTCACTGTGTCTTTTAGGAGACCTTTCAGCACCATCACGTTCGAATATTGACCCGTCTTAGAATACATTTATTCTTGTAGCAATAACAATTACTAAAAAAAAAAAATCTTCATGAGCTGGAAATCAAAGAGCACCATAAACCTGTCCATATGGAAAAACTTGTTTCTTTAGCCAAATCATTACCTTCTTCCTCCGACACGACCGAACCACTCTCTGTACGCTCAGCTCTCATTGAGTTCCTAAACCAACATTAAGTTTCATCTGAGAACCGTGACTGCCTTGGCCTCCATGGGCTGTTGTCTCCCCGCCTTTTTCTCTCTACAATACCCAATTCATCTAATTTGCAGGCGTCTGATAGTTATGAGTAATTACTCCAAATATTTTTATTTTTATTCATTATTATTGTTTTTGGAATAATGACAAGATGATTATTTCTAGTGTGGGTTTCATTATGGTGACTGCTATGACTTTTCTAGTATCAAGAATATAATGAATGCATAGTTATATGTGTCTTGAGCCTTTCCTATCTACATATGAATCTCTAACAATGGATACCTAAATATGTATAGCCAGCAGAGGGCATGATGGTTGGTTCAAGCTTGTGGATGGAATTCCCTCTCATTGTCTTTACATCATTACTTTTCACACATGCACACACACGCACACACACACTTTTCCTTTCTTTTAATTAATTAATTAATTAATTAATTTACCTCCTGATTTAGTATGTTAGTATTGATAGTTGTCTTTGTTTGTCAGATCTGTTTGTCCGGTGTATCACATTTGTTTGTTGTTGTTGTTATTTTCTGTTGTCTCACTTAAATACAAACTCATTTAAAAAAATAAAGGAATGAACCACATCAAACCAAGGAAGAAGAACGAATAAACCACACAAACAACACGTAAACATAAAGATCATGAACACCTATGAGTTACGTATATCACGCATGTATAACAAAAAACCAACATTTCACACGTGGAAAATGTGTGACGTGGCTTTTAGTAAGGTACAGATTCAACCCTGCATACATTTTTATCTGGATGAAATGATGATATTTTTCTTTTTTTTGTAACAAATATTAACTTTTTCATAACAGCTTCGTCATTTCCAGTGCTTTGTTGTGTGTAGCAGTTTCACAGATAATAAATGTGAAAGACCGCAGCCTGTTTTCAGTCTCCATGGTTACCAGACACTGGTTGTGACGATTGCATTTGGATAGAAACAGCATAACCAGAATTAAAAGAACACTGGGAATGTTTGAAAATAGACCAGACCAGGAGTTATGATGATTTTGATATCTGGTTAGGCTCTTTAGACTTTTCCATGTAGACAAGAAGGTGAATCTGGCCTCAGTTTCTGCTACTCGCTGTTCTATGTGATAGAAAGTTCTAGATTATGGCCTGGATGCGATTAACTGGGATTATTTTGCCATCCCATATTCCCTTTGACATGTTCTTAGTTCAGAAACTGTTGATTAAAACTGAAAAATGATCAAAAGCCGCCAAAGTTCTTCTGGTTCTTTCCTGCTGCGGTTCTGTCTCTAGAACCAGACGTGTCGTTTTGAAACCTGTGCATTACCTCCAGACCCGTGAAATCAAAGACTTTCCTTTCAGAGCATATTTTTCATTTGGACCAGCTTTGCATACCAAACAGAGAAGCCTGTTGTTAGCCCTTACTTGGATTCTGGTGCCAAACAAGCTCAAATGCAAATCCAAACCAGCAGAAACCTCCAAACAAGTCCAGATCAAAGCCGGATGTCTCCTTTTTCATCCAGGATTGATTTATGACAGTCTTAGTCCTGATCACATCACAGACTCCAGAGGAGACAAATCTGATTCTGGAAGTTCTCCCCAACAAATATGAGACATTCTCCTGCTAATTTCCTGAAAACTGGAGAAGTTAGGAAGCTTTTCCAGCTTCAAATGTGTGCTGTCAGCAGAATCCAGGAGGTTTTTTCTGCAGATCTTTTGTTACTCAGAGATAAGTTTGTTTGTGTTTTCCTTGGACTGTTGGAAATGTCGAGTTTCTCCAAATTTAGCTTTAGGAGAGCCGTCCAGCTTCCTGCTGCTCCTCACATGAAGATAACAGAAACCATCCACCACTTTCAGAGTAAATGTTATTTTTTAAAATCAGACCCCCACCCCCCACCAAGTTTTAAGATGGACCGAAAACAGCGAGGAGCATTAGATAAATCTAAAGGTAGCGCTTCTTCAAAAGCCCACCTTTGCTGAACCGGGTTTATTAAACATCTGCTCTCCTTCATTCTTCGCAGAGACATCAAACGATTGACATCACTGAGATCAGGCCAGAAATCAACCATCTTCCTTCTGATTTTTCATAACTGCACAGGTTTTGGTCTGTTTGCAGAGACAAAGACTACGGATCAAGCAAAGGTTGCACTGAAATAAGGAAGTCTTGTTAGGGTGGAATGATTTTTTAAGGGTTTGAAGGATCTTTTGTCTCTCTGGTCAAATCTAAGAACTAAAAATAAAACAATTTTCTTGGAAAGGAAAGTAATGGAATGGAATAGAATAAAATGCCTTTTAGTCTCGGTGGATCCAAAAAAAGATCTATTGTTATTTATCAATATTATTGAAATCAATCATCAATATTAACTGTCACATATCCAACACGTCATTCATGCTGCGTTCACAACAAGTCGCCAGATTTGACAAGATCTTCGATTGTATATGGGGGTGGAGCCTGCTCTCCCCCCACGTCCAACGTTCAAACGTCTGATTGACAGATTTGGCTGGATAGCTCCAACATTGGTTGCCATTTTAGTTACACAGGTAATGTAAGGTTGGGGTTGTGATAAGGCTGGAAGCTAGTGGGGCAGAGTGTAAACAGAGAGCTTTCAACAATGGAGGGGGGGGGGGGGGGTTGCCTCTTCTGTTGTAGCTGAAAATGCTGAGAAGCGAGTTCACTTTTGAGATTAAAAGACAGCTTCAAGTGGACCGAACGAGGAACTCTTCATCTTCAACAGATCAGAACGTGATGAACAGACGTGGGAGGAGCTCCCTTTCATGGCTGTTTAAAGAAGACGTGGATTTTTTTCCACAGGCAGATCCAACCGGATTAGAAGGAAAATGTTATGAAATGTTTCATTTAAAAAAAAAAAGAAAAGCGGTGAAATTTGTTTTCGCTTATACAAAAAGGAGGCAGTTCATTTGATATGTTTCGTCTTTTTAAGGATCAGGCATAAAAAAAGACCAACTATCCAGAAATGTCTAGACGTGAACCTTCCGGGCCTGGACGGATTCAAACATCCCAGCAGTTTCATGATGGAGTTTGTCAGAATTCACAAATGTTTGGTGCATTTGTTCACCAAACACTTTGTCACAGTTGCTTAACCTTGATGGTTTCGTGCTTTTGCCAAACGAAATATGAAACAAACACAATTGAAAGCGTCTCGCATTTTTGCCTGCAGCTGCAGTCGCTCGCATGTTTGTGTTGGCAGCGGAGTCCTGCAGCAGGTTTGGGGTGTAGGTGTCTGGGTGTCCCCGGATCACAAGTCCAACGCCTGTTCCATCACAAACACACAATTAAACTTTGTGCTTAGCTGATCCATCATGTTTGTTTCTGCTGAAGCCCAAACAGAGGAGTACCTGCCGCTCAAAGCAGAGAAAGTGCTGGCTCCCGCCTGCTGGATTGTGCGATCTTGGCTGATCGTGGGACAGAACAAGACAGATAAGTCGATATAAACACAGCCCTGAAAGGATGGAGCCGAGGAGTCCATCAAGTGTGCAGTGGAACCATTACTCATGCAAGCTCCAGTTCAATAGTTCAGGTCGCACAGATTTATTCATCCCTGTAACCCAAGAAAGAAGCTCACTAACCCTTTGACATTTCAGCAAACGCTAAAAGGCGGAGGTGAAGCCAGCAGAGTTAGAAAAACAGCACGGAGTCAACAGGCAGCTGAGAGGGAAATAAATGACACGGGCGGAGCGCAGATGGAGGAGGGCCGGCGGATGAAAGCTTCGCACTTTATCACCAGCTACACGGTGGAAATGAGGACCAGATGTGCTGCCGTTTAATTGAGACAAGAACCCAGGAAGACCTTCAGCACCGTTATCACTGAATCAAACACGTTTGCTGCAAATGTGTTTGATTCTTAAAGACAAGTCAAACATTTGGACGCCGATAACACGCCGACTTTAGTCTAGGCTGTTCCTGCTGTTGGACGCAGCCGCGCAGGGACAGGAAGCTGCAGCCACGGCGCCACGAAAGATGCTGAGAGCACTGCTGGTTCCAGGGGGGCTGTGACCCCCCCCCAAACAGTGGAGGAAACAATTCATTCTTGCTGATTTTATAGGTTTGTCCACCTGAAAGGAAATACATCTGACATCCTAATGGAAGGTTCATCTAAACGTATCGACCATACAAAGAAAAGACGTAAATCTGTGTAGAACATGAACTGTGCCTGATTATTGCGCTGTTCATATGCAAGTCATCAGTGAATCATGCGTCAATTACAATTTTAATGTGATCTGTGCACTGTATACGCGACATAAAAGTTACACATCGTTGGTTCATGCCTGAAAAGTCTGTTAGACAAACGTTGAACGGTCGTGGAAAGACACAAATTCACATCTCACAAAAATCACGCACAACTAGGTTAGATTTATGTAATAATTGCATATAAACTACATTAAATATGCATAAACGGTGTAATTTTCAACCAATGATGGATGTTGAACAACACAAAATCAAATTCGCGTAAAGACCCGTCGGCCAAAACCTTCAATAGACATCTGCACACATCGACAAAAGCAAGAAACACCTATGAGTTACGTATATCACGCATGTTTCACTACAGACCAACATTTCACACGTGGAAAATGTGTAACGTGGCTTTTAGTAAGGTACAGACTCAACCCTGGCATACATTTTTATCTGGATGAAATGATGATATTTTTCTTTTTTTTTGTAACAAATATTAACTTTTTCATAACAGCTTCGTCATTTCCGATGCTTTGTTGTGTGTAGCGGTTTCACAGATAATAAATGTGAAAGGCCGCAGCCTGTTTTCAGTCTCCATGGTTACCAGACACTGGTTGTGAAGATTGCATCTTTAAGTCCCACTCCGATCATCTTCTGATCAATTTTCAAAGCGTTCCCAGTGTTTTTTTTAATTATGGTGATGCCGTTTTTAGCCGATATTCAAAAACCTGCGTTGTTTTCTAGGATGTAGTTTCTGCAGATCAGCAGACGTTTTTCTTTGTTAATTATTACAGTGTTTCTTTATTGGAATCGTTGTGAATCAGGAGCAGACGAACAAATGCTGTTTGACAAAAGATCGTATATGTGACGTAGAAAATACGCTGAGTGGGCAGCAAGCTCCCTGCTGTCAGCAACAGGGAGGGGAAGGGGGGTGGGGTTGCACCAACAGCCACAACTCAGAGGTGAATTCCTATTGAACTCCTGCCGCTCTGCACAAACTATGTCTTAGAAAACGACACAAGTTTTTTTTAATTTTGGATAGAAACAGCATAACCAGAATTAAAAGAACACTGGGAATGTTTGAAAACAGACCAGACCAGGAGTTATGATGATTTTGATATCTGGTTAGGTTCTTTAGACTTTTCCATGTAGACAAGAAGGTGAATCTGGCCTCAGTTTCTGCTACTTGCTGTTCTATGTGATAGAAAGTTTTAGATTATGGCCTGGATGCGATTAACTAATGAATTACATAATCACGCATGAACCACGAAAGACCGACATTTCATGCTGTGCACAAAACGTACATAGTGGCTGTGTGACACATAGCCTTGAGGTAGAAGATTGTCGACCTGCACAAGACCGGAATGGACAAGACCATCAGCAAGAATCTGGGGTTCAGTACCAAAATACAAGAACACGACCATCAATCCACCTTGAGGTCTGGGGCTTCAAACCAGATCTGACTTCCTGGGGTTTCCATGATCATGAGAACAGAGAGAAATGGGCCTAAAATGACACGGCAGGAGTTAGTTGATAATCTTAAAGCAGCTGGAACTACAGTCACCAAGAAAAGCATTAGTGATACTCTACGCTGCAGTGCCTCCTAATCTTCCAGAACTTGCAAAGTCCCTCTGCTTAAAGCAGACACGTGTACAGGCCCACCTGAAGGTTGCCAATGAACACCTTCATGATTTAGAGAGTGATTGGTAGAAGGCGCTGTGGTCAGTTGAGACCAACATGGCATCAACTCAACTGTTTGGAGGAAGAGAAATGCTGCCTATGACCCCAAGAGCACCATCTACACTGTGAAGCATGGAGGTGGAAGCATTATGGTTTGGGAGGATGGGCGGAGCCATATTCAGTCAAAGCCTGAGTGAAAATGGGTCATGGACAGCTCACCAACAGGATAATGACCCAAACCATACAGCCAAGGCAACAAAGGAATGGCTGAAGAAGAAGCAGATCACTGTCATGGACCGGCCTCAATGGACAGAACTAAAACTCTGAGTTGCTAAGCAACAGCCACCAAATCTGAATCATTCAGAAGTAATTTGTAAAGAAGAGACCAAAACTCCTGATATGTGCAGAAACGTGATTATCAGTGACCTCTGACCTCTGAGGGTACTAAGCAAGAGGGTTCAAATACTTTTTTCCCTCAATGAAATCCAAATACATTTATATAAATTATTAATAGAAATAAATTTTCTTTAAATTTTCTTACTGTTCAATTGGGCCTTTTAGGGCGACAGTGGGAAAACCTACAACATCAGGAGGGGATCATAGACTTATTTCTTCCGTAAGTTTGTAACGATTGACTCGATTGTGTCCTTGTCTCCCAGCCGAGTGGTGCCGTACGGATTTGGGCCGGTGCGTCTCCGGAGGGAACTCCGCCGCTGCCTGTGCACGGACGCCCAGGACACGGAGTGCTGGTCCTTCTGCTCGTCTCAGAGGTCGGCGCCGCATGGCCACGGGAATGCCTGAGCAAACTGACGGATCGCTAACGCTGCTGTGCTTTGCTTCTCCTCAGGGATGAAGGGGCCGACATCAAGAACAAGAGCGACAAACTCCAAGGACACAGAGCTGCCTTCTGGGAAAAACGGAGTAGGCATGCCCTCAAAGCCCAGACCTGAGGAAGAGGAGCATCGAACAAGGAGAATGGATTCATCCGAAACATCAAATATTGGGCCTGTGGTTTGGTCATGCACAGCTTATGTAAATGTGATGATGACAGTGAAGTGCTAGAAGCTTTTTTAACTCGCAGCAGATGTTTTATTCTTAGTTCCTCCAAGTGTTGGATCTTGTTGATTTGTGACTTTGAGGGACACCGCACCAAGCTCATAAAGGCCGCTGAAGCCCCCAAAACCTCACTGTGGTTTGGACTTTATGTTTTGAAGTAAAATCCAGGCCACCCTCAGGATCTGCTGTGTCTTTTATGATGCTGGTGGGAAGGAGCAGACCTCAATGGCTTCCAGCGTGAGTACGGTGCAGCGTAAGAGACAAACTTCACACAACCTGGTGGAGGTTCATCTTCAAAAAATAAAACTTCCAATTGGCTAAAGAGGTTTCCTCCATCGACCCGTTAGCTTCAAACTTCAAAGCCATGTTGGATCCAAAGATCTGCTAATGTTTATGACAAAAATGTAATTTCAGAAGACTGAAATGAATGCATTGGAAAAGACACTTGGATGAATATTGCATGTTTGGTAGATTATATGTCTGAAGACCAGCAAAATATACTTTAACCTCCATAAACCCATGAAATGTTTATGTAAAATGTCAAATGTTTGCCTATTTTATAACCCCCCCTCCCTCAAAATGGTTTGATTTATTTTTATGTCCCACAAAAACTTTTGGCAAAATTATAATAATATATTTTGCATTTAAACTCTGATAACTAAAATGCAATGATTCCTCTGATGAGCCACAGTTTAGCCTCTCAGATCTGCTACCTTTAATGAAAACAAATGTTTCTAATGAAAAAAAAATGTCAGCTGAGTGAAACATCTGACTGTGACTGCTGGTAATTTCCCAAAATGTTTGCAGTCCGTAAAATGTCCTCCTGTGTGACGCAGACGTTTCCTTTGATTTATGTGGACATTTTCAGAATCACAGACAGATGCTCTGTTTAACCAGCCATCGAGTCCCTGCGGGTGTCTCAAATATGTCTCAGACATGTCTCAAACGTGTCTCAAATATGTCTAGAATATGTCTCATACAGTATATGTCTCAAAAACATCTCAAACACGTCCCAAACATATTTTAAAATGTCTCAAACTTGTTTAAAATGTCTCAAATATGACTCAGACATGTCTGAAACGTGTCTCAAATATGTCTCGAACATGTCTCACACAGTATATGTCTCAAAAACGTCTCAAACACGTCCCAAACATATTTTAAAATGTCTCAAACTTGTTTACAAGATGTCTCAAATATGTCTCAAATATGACTCAGACATGTCTGAAACGTGTCTCAAATATGTCTCGAACATGTCTCATACAGTATATGTCTCGAACATGTCTCATACAGTATATGTCTCAAACACACCCCAAACATATTTTGAAATATGTCTCAAACATGTTTAAAATATGTCTCAAACATGTCTCGAATATGTCTCATATATGTCTCAAATATGTCTCATATGTGTCTCGAACATGTCTCAAATATGTCTCCAACAGTTCTCCAACGTGTCTCAATTTAATATGGGGATTTCAAACATCCTTTCATTAAGCCAGTTACTCCATGCTCCGACATGTCAGATCCCAGTCTGAGATGAGCTGAAGGTTTGGCCTCTTTTATTCTCAACAAAAGCTACAAAATATTCAAAGCTTTTTGTGGAAAAAAAATAGTATTTTGTGCACACAAATTAGCTATTTCTCACACAAGTTAGTATTTTGTTGGTGCAAATTCATATTTATGGGACACAAATAATAATTTTCTGGGCCCAAGTTAGTATTTTGTGGTTACAAATTAGTAGTAGGAATTTAAGATACTAAAATGCAGATTTGAGGCCACAAAATAGTCATTTGTGCCCAAAAATGATTATTGTAGGGACATTTTTTTGTTTTTTAATATCATCTCCAGGGCTCTGTAGCAAAGAGTCAATTTTGTCCAAATTCCCTCTCTACTCAGTCTGTAGTGCAGTCATTACTGCATATCACCATTTTTTCGGGGCGTCTGGATCTACAATTCCAAAATCCAGTGTCTTGGAAATTTCCCAGAAGTTTAAATGGGTACATATAGACCACAATGCATTGCATTTGAATGGTTTTTCATTTGAAAAACATGTACTTACATATATTTCCTATAAAATGTCAACATTTCTATCATCAGAACAACAGGGGACAGGATGCTTCCTCACTGTATCCTCCTTTAGGGGTCAGGGAGTGAATCTGGACACGGCCTGGTAGTTCAGGAAATAACATTTTAATATTTTATCCTAACAAGAAGCAGATTAAAAGTTTACCATTTTTATTATTTTATCTGTTTTAGTCTTACAGTGAGGCCAACTTTAAAATAAGCTGTTGATAAACCTAAAGTTCAAAAGCCTGTCCAACCAGCGGTGCAATGATGAAGTTTGAGTTTCATGTCATTTGCCAGAGTTTGGTGGTGTGAATGTAAATAGGATATTTCTATCACTGTTGCTCTGCAGGATCTCGCTCTGTATTTGCTTTAGGATGCATGTGACACACAGTAACCACATTGCTGTCTGTATTTCAACCTGTTTGCACCTTCATTTCTTCCTCCAACGTGCACCTCGGACCAAAGGATGCACACTGATGTGGAACTGTAAAAAAAAAGTATTTATTTTGTTCCTCTACTGCACATATAAAGTGTACCCTAAAGTGATATTTAAATAGATGAAGCTTTACTATTTTGGTCGTCTCATCATTTCAATCTGTGTATTCTCTGTTGTTCTGTCTTTAATGAAAACGTAAAACTGCTCCAACTCACATCAGAAAACTTTAATGAACAACGGTGGACTTCACTTCAGAATACAGTACGTTTGTTTTGGACGCTTTTCTGCAGAAAGTCAGCTAAAAAGTGAAGGTCGAGTGAGATGAAAAACAAGCAAAAAAGCCCAGAACTGAGGCAAATCAGAACGAACAAACAGGTGGGATAAATCAAGGCTTTAGAATTATTATTATTTTATTTTACCAAAATACCAGCAAACCAAATATTTATTTGGCACAAAAAAAAACTGACTGAAAAATGTAAAGTAACCACTAAACCACTAAAACACTGAACTGCATTTGCAGATTTCTCATTGATTTGAATGTTTAAAATCCAGGTTTTACTCCAGGAGCAAACATTTTCAGTTACGCTTAAAGGATACTTTTGTTAAATCATGCTTTTTTCTCTAATCGTGACTTTTTTTTGCTCAAAATTGCTCATTTTTAGGGGCATTTCGTTATAATTAGCTTCTGGGTGCATCAACGGCTGCAATAGATTTTCTTTGGACTCCCCTTTCCCATCCCATGAAGCCCTCCGAGGAATAGGGTCTTTAAACAATGGGTACTCTGAATCTGGGATTCTGTTGGGTCCATTGGACAGCTCACCCCAATAAAAAAAGAATAATAATAAATAAATAAAACTGAACTAACAACGTCTGAACTAAAAACGTCCATACTTTAAGAAAAGCAAATTAGCTAAATAATAATAGAATCAATTTCCTCAATAAACGATATAAATATTATAACAATACATAAAACAATAAACAAAGAAATCTCAAATTTGAACGTTTTTGCTGTAAAGTTGGACTTTAACATGAGAATCAGCCTCCTCTAGTGGTCTGTAGAGGAACTGCAATATTTGGTTCTTGATGCCTTTACGTTCTCTGGACTGCAAAGACACCCCCTCCCCCCTTTCAAAAACTGAACGATTTTCTATAAACTAGCAAAAAATGAAAAGATACATTCTTATCACTAAGACTTGTTTACTCAAACTAAGATTATTTTGCTTTTGAAAACTTTATTATTCTGATTTTTTTTTCTTACATCACAGAAAAATAAGACATTTTGTCTTAAAACAAGTCTTTTTACTGTCTTAAGATTCCGTTTTTGTTGTTTCTCGAATATACGTTAACTGTAAATATAAAATAACTACTAGGGGGCAGAAATAACACAAACAAATAAGTATGAGAAATTGTATTTTGCTTTATGTAACAACCGAGATAACCAGTTTGTTGGCTAACTGCAATTACAATATATGTGACTTTTTTTTATTTGTTTTATTACATTAGTTATGTATGTTTTATGTGCTGAAAACCCACTTTCTTTCAGCAAACGGTAGTTGACCCTGAGAGCGCCGTCCGCCCACAGAAGGCGTGAATAATTTGGGACGCTGCAGCAGAAGACGTGGAAGCAATTATCAATGTTTTCTTTCAACTCTGACCTCTGACCTCCAGCCAGTAGAGAAACCAATCGTCAAACGTTTCACCTTTTATCAAACTTACAAAACAAATATTGATGGAATTATTACATCTTCAGCCTTTTCAGGGGTCACCGAGTCAATCCGTTGTATAAACTGTGATTGACATATTTATGTGGTTAGGCAAAGACAGTGTTTCATAGTTTGTGGAGACCGTTTCAATATTGTTTCAGCAGAAATTTGGTTCACTTGAAGGCCACTGCACATACTTTCTTCCTTACAACACAAACAATCACAGTTATTGGCGATTCCAGCAGATATTTGACACACAAAGCTCTCCATAAAAAGACTAAATCTCTCCGGCTGCTGCTCAGAAACGCGCCTTCATAAGAGGCCTTTAATCCATCATTCCGGTTGAGTCATCATCATTCATCACATTATGTAAGCATGACGAGAGGTGTCGATCGGGTTTTAGTGGTGGGATTTATCACCTTGGAGTTGCTGTTGGGCTCCAGCTGAGGGTTCGGCAGACCGTGTAATGGAGGAGCTCAGAGGTCCGTCTTCGTCGTCTGTGGGATGAAACGTTAGTCCATCATCGTGCTGGAGCCTCACCGTCCGCCTGTGAAACAGATGGAGCGCTGACAGAGATGCTCGCAGGTTGCTGGTGCGGATCCTGGCTGGTGTCGCCGCCTGCAGGTGAAGCTGCGGTCACTGTTGCCTTGTAAAGCAGGGTCAGCTCAGGTCACACGTGCAAAAATGTCTAAAACAAATGTCAAAAGGTAGGAGGGAAAAAAATCTTCCTCTTCCGTTTTTCACATTTCCCCACAAAAAGAAAACATTACTTTCAGCGATCTTCACAAAATTTGACACACCACCAGGATAAATCCACAACCAAAGTTTTGTTGACCTTTGAACTCAGAAGGGGCCGCCATCTTTAATTCAAAAAAGAAAAATCCCTTTCAGTACCAGCTATGAATGTAAACTCCTCCAAGGGATTTCTATCCATCACCTCCTGACTCCAAAGCTACTTTGGTAAAAATGTTGGAATTAGAAAATGTCGTCTTTTTTAACGCCGCTAGTGCGGCGCGCTCGTGATAATTGGCGTTTTCCTGTTGCTTTCACAATATGGTAAAAATCTAATATATGAATTGTTGGCTTGAGCTGAACAAAACAATATGACATATATTATTTTAGAAATGTGGGCGTGGTTAACAAAATAAAACCTCTGTTGCCAAGGAAATCCAAAAATGTACTTTTGCAGATTCTACTAAGAATTATATAGACCTGTTCATCGTCATCAGGCGACCAAAAGCTAAAATGGTTGCTATGGAAATAACCCTACAGAAAAGCAGCCATTTTGAAAATAGTGTTGTTTTTCACTGTTATATGACGGCGGACAGTCATTTTTATACTTACCGCTCTTGTTGGGCCTTGTACTCTGACCGACAGTCGTAGGACATTTCCGTACATGTATGTGACAAAATAAAGTGGAATTTGTTGACTTGTATTTTTCTACAACGGCCTCTCACTGAACAGAAGTGGTGAAACGCTGCAAATACACCTTTAGATCACAGACAGAGCGGTAAGGATTTGACCCACAGGAATAATAATCTTGACCTGAACCACTGGCACAAACAAGTGAGAGAAAATACCAAGAAAATTCACACAAAATGAGGGGAGATCATTGCAAAACAGCAGACCAGATTCTTATGTCAACTATTACATCTTTTTTATATGATTTCTTCGCTGCTTTTATGTCTAAATCCACTTGCATCTGAAATATCTATCAAAGGAAATTCAGTTGGACACACACTGTGTGGTTTTCCTGTTCTCCCACATTAATGGGATTATCACAGAACATATCAAAGACAGAAGAACACATATGTTAAACAGAGATGCTCACATTTGAATGCCTGGCCCTCCTTTTGAGTCATTTATTTAATCTCCTCTTTCCAGGTCTGTTTTCACATACGGGGATGTGGGAGGCAGTTTGTTTCTCCGCCACCAGGGGGAGCTATGTGACTGACAGAAAGTTCCCTTTCTGCTCAGGTTTTAATGCCAAAACACAAGACTTTTCAACAGAAACTTCTTGTATTTTTCATTTTTAATTCATCTCAATGTCTTCTGCAAAGTAAAATCATCCATATATAAATAAATGTTCCAAACATTTCCCCTTCTGCTGCTAAACAAACTCAACAAAACATCCTTTTGCAGGATTTTCTTGCTCCAAAGTTTAAAAAAAAATTAAAAAGAATTATTTTGCAGGAGTAAACATGCAAGCTGTGTAATAGAAGCACTAAACTTCCTGTTTGATATGTAATCACCTCTATCATTTTATTTCCTCTCCTGTTTCATTCCGCAGATTTCCTCGGTCCATTAACTTCTCAGCTGTCAGTCATGTTTTTGTTGTTGTTGTTGTCTTTTTTTTAATAAGATCAAGTTCTCACACACTTGAAAGGTCAAAGTTAGGTCACATCTGAAGTACTTTCTAACCCATTTCTGTCACTTCTCTTCTTCCAGCAGGTCAGTGAGGAGCAGCAGAGCCGCCTTCAATCCGCCAAGGACAATAACAAATGATTTGTTTCATCCTTTACATCTGCAGACCTGCAGTTTAGGACACGTATGATGTGCACTTCTGACATTTTACCCAAGGTCTGACGGCCCAAACGTTTAGTGTAAAAAGGACTTCAGAAGAGACAAGGAGATAAGGAATTCTTAGAAAGTCTTTGCTCTTAAAGTCCACTCACTTAAAGTCACAAACTTCACAAAAGACTTCTGCGTTTTGACCCATTTTTACTAAGATTACACCTGATAATTCTGACTTTTATCAAAATTTGAACACAGCAGAGAAATAACCAATGGAATGACATTAGAACCCACAAAGTAAGACATTCTAATGTATTTCTGTGTTGTACTGCAATCTTAAATCGGTCACTTTATGAGATAAATCAAAGGTTTGCCATTTTCCTGATTTGTTTTGTGCATTTTATTCTGTTTTTAAATTAGATTTTTGATGTCCTCGCCACACATGGCGGTGGTCACGTTTTCCTGCTGGCTGCTTGCGCTGCTGACCAATCAGAAGTCTGGACAACAACAAATGGGCGGGCGGTACCGCCTAAAAATGTGACGTAGCCCATACTCGAGATAAAGTCACGCCCACACGCACCATATATGGCAGACCGACTTTAACAAACACATTATTTTTAGGTTAGTTTTGTCATTTAGAAATTTTAATCGATAAAATGACATTTTTGTATTGCGTATGTTTTATTTTAGTGGAGTTTTAGGGTATAAAATAAAAATAAAGGGGCCGGTTTTCGCCACGGTGCTCTGCACGTGACTGACCCCGCGAGCCGGGGAGGGGCGGGCTGTCTCGTGTCCGCCACCGTGGGACACTGCGCTTCAGTCTACGGTACTGGGCGGTACATTAGCAGCGGCAAACCGAGGAAAAGGAGACATCGACGAAAAACCAAAGGCAGGTTCCGGAGTCCCCGATTTTAGAACGAAACGTGGGAACAAAACCTTTAATAAAAAAAAAGAAGTAAGCCATTTTTTTCTTTTGTTGTTTATTCCTCAGATAATTTTCCTACTTCGTCGCTTGTTAGCTTAATCTCATTGCTAGCTTGTTTCTACTTATTAGCATATCCACTCTAAAGTAAAATACGCGTTGTATTCGAATTACTGACAAAGTAAAAGAAAATACTTTGAATTTAGTTTCTTTTATCGCATTTATTTAAGTATCTGCGCCCCGTAAAACCAAATCTTTGCGTCTTAAACGTTGTGTTCGGGACCCGTTTAGCTAATAGGCTAATGTCGCTAATGTTCTCCTTTAGTCTTTTTTGTTTAGCTGTTTTGTTTATAAAGTATACAGATTAAAGGAACATATAGATCAGAGTTTGTATTTTTATTACCCGAAATTAATATCCGCGATTTCCAAATTGAACATTTAATGCTAATCACCTAAAGCGCACGAGCTAAGTTGTTTGTCTAAGTAGGTCACCTCTTGTTTTTCCGATTTTGCAGAGATGAACACCAAAAGGAAGGCCGCCGGTCACCCGAGGACAGGAGACCGAGTCCACACCATGAAGTCCAGAACCTCTCGGCCGGATTCCGAGAGAGACTCCGGGTTCTCCGGTACCGACTACTTCTTGGCGATTGACGTGTGTGATGCGACCCTCCAGCTGACTCTCACCTCCGTCTGTCTCACAGATGCCAGTTCAGAGCAGATGAGCTCCATGGACACCACTGACTCCGAGGATTCCCCTCATCCAGCGGTCAGACAAGGTCACCGGAGTGCCGGGTCAGTGTCCTCTGGGTTGGCTATGGTTGGGGGGTCCTACTCCAGCCTTTCTCCCATGATCATCATGAACAACGTCCTTCTCAAGCAGGTAACGGATCTTAGCACCAAAATGATCACCTTTTTTTTTTTTTTTACCTTTATTTTTCTGACATGCTTCTGCCTCCCATTTAAGTTGGTTGTAAATCATTTGTTCCTTTTTCTTTCATTTCAAACTTACTGTGGTTATAAATGAGCAGGGATACAAAAAAGTGAGATTTCATCTCAATGCTTGTTTGCAGTAAAAAAAAAAAAAAAGACCAACTTTGATGAAAATGGTGCTTTTAACATTTTTTTCTGATGATGGAGGACATTATTAAGTAAAACAATGAATATTGATGAATACTTCTTTAGTTAAAACGTCGTGAATCGAGTGTTTCTATGAACTCCTGCCGCTCTGCAGAAACTAGGTTCTAGAAAATGACAGATTTTTCTGATTTGTGGCTAAAACTGCATGATCATAATGAAAAGATCACTCTAAAATAGATTAAAAGATGAACAGAGTAGGTCTGGAAATGCATCCACAACCTTTTCAACTACATTGGAAGGTTTTACCCAGATGACAGTTATTAGCGTCACTGAAATGTTAAATGACATGTTTCCTGCACTGGTGAGGCCACAGACTTTGTGATCAGTCACTCCTGGGTTTTTTTGTTTAGAACTAAAATGAAACAAGCTGCTGTAACCAGGAGGAATGGATGGTCGTCTAACGTCTGCTTAGCTTTCCTTAGACACCCGCAATTAGACTAATGACTGTTTCTGAAGGTCTCGTTTGTGTCTCATCAGCCTGCGGAGAATCCTCCAGCTATGAAGCCTTGGGGCTTAAATCCCACAGTAAAGGTGGTGCAGCAGCCTCCGTTCGTGTTCATCCAGCCGGTGGTCTCTCGCCAAGCCTCCTCCGCTTCCAAAGAGTCCACTTCAAGGCACAAACGCTCCAAGAAGTACCTCCCCATTCTGAAATCCTACCCCAAGATCGCCCCATATCCACGTGACTCCAGTGGTTCTTCCGGGAGAGGAGCAGCTTCCTCTTCGACCTCCTCTTCCTCGGGGTCAGAGAGGAGCAGTAGCTCCTTGAACTCCAACCAGCGGGAGGCCGGTCAGAGAGAGCAGACTCTGTGTGGCAGCATCTCTGACTCGGCCACGCCCGGTCTTCCGGTTACGGCCGGTGCCGTGTCTCCTCTGCAGCAGAGCAGGCCGTCCTTCCAAACCACTGAAGGCAGCAGCAGTCCGAGGAGGGAGAAGCCTTCATCAGCTGTCAGACCGACTGATGGTCTGACCCCCACCCCTGGCTCCAAAGACCCCGCCCTGTCCCGTCTATGTTCCAGCTCCGGAGAAAACGACTCGTCCTCCGATCAGTGCAGCCTCAGTGACTGTGATTCGGACGCAAAGAGGAAGCGCTTCTGCAACACCTACAACATCCTGAGCAAGTCCGGCCTGCTGGACATCACGCTGCGCACCAAGGAGCTCCTCCGGCAGAACCGGCACACCCAGAGCGACCTGGACCGCCTCAAGGAGCAGACGGACCTCTTCCTCCGCGCTCTGCAGAGCGGCGACGCCAGCTTGGGTCTTCAGCTGCAGGCCAGCCTCCAGGAGGAGGAGAAGGCCGCTCTTCGGGGCTGAAGAGCTGATTGGAGCTGTGACGGGGTGGCAGTAATCCCTCACACTTGGAGGGAAAGGACCACCGGGGCAGGACCTGGGTGTGTGCACAGACAGATGGGCTGGAAGTAATTTGCCCCACAGCACGCTCCCGCCCACGCTGGCAGTGAGTAGTGACCTACATTCGGCTGCTGGTGGCCCTGGCACTCACGGCTACTCACAGAGGCATCGAACTCCAGACCGTCTGAGAAATTCTAATGATTTTTGCCTACAAAAAAACAGGAGAGGCTCCAGAAAGCAGCTGGATGTACATTTACAGGAAGCGTTGGGTGACAGATGAACTGGAACCTCTGGAAAGAAGGGAGGAATCCTGCAGGATCAGAGATCTCTGCCTTCCTCTGACCAAACACAGAAGGTTGTTTTCTCTCCGCCATCAATGCCTGTTCTGCCCCCCCATCTGTGCCAGGAGACCAGACCTCTTACAGGATCTTCCTGTTTCTGTCCTCCTGTGCAGCAAAGCACCGCAATAATTTCACGTCGTTTCTGTACGCTGCGTTTGAGAGGAATTTGAAAACCGTAAATCCTTTACTCACGCGGCTGAAGCGGACCTGAACCGCATCACAGGTCTTCCATTCCTGTTCCTGCTCAAGAAGTACAAGGCCTGAGATCTTTTTCATGCTGAACGCATGTTGTGAAGAAGCAGCAAAGGGTTTGTTACTAAAGCATTGTCAGGTTTTATGTGTATTCTAGTTTCCAGTCAAATTATTTTATGTGAAATCATTCCAAAAATTCCATTTCTGCAGGATGTGTCCACAAACGGACGAGCAGGAATTCAGCAGCAGCTGATGCTTCCTTTAGCTTAGCAATAGTTCTCATCATATCTTTCCTAAAAAAAAGGGTTTTTATTTTTTTATGTTTTTAAAGCCTGATATTTCTGTCATTCAATGTTTCTTTACAAGCGAGAAATGTTGTTTTTTTACGTCACATTTTAAGGACTTTTTGTGCATCAACTTTAACGTCTTATATTAAAACTTTATTTACACTTCAAAACAGAATGCTGTGGTTTTAAACTACATTTTTACAGATTTTTTTTGTTTTTTTAAATAAATCTTGGCCTTAAAATCCAGACATCCAAACATTTGCACTAAACGGCAGCTATGACGTCCTCTCTGAGGTCAGTGGTGTTTGACGCGTTTGATCTTCATGATCGGCACAGATTCCGTTTCTGTGGTTTGTTCAGCAGCTCAAGTGTAAAAGTTCAGAGAAGAGAAGTGCGGGTTTCTCACCTGAAAAGGTGTCGTCGTGTTTGTTCTGGACAGGAAATGTACCCGAGTAGCTTTGTCTTGTGAATAAACGGTTTGAAGTTTGATCTGAAACCTCTGAGTCAGTGACTTGGTTCTTGGACCTGCATGGATCCTGTGGTTCATGCAGGGGGGGGGGGGGGGGGCGCTGGTCGTCATTCTCTGCTGCACTGCACCACGACAAACAGACTGACGCCGTCACATGACCTGCTTTTCTTTTCCCTTTAAAACATTCTGCACAATGAGCAAAACAGAAGATCCTACAGTTAACGGATGTTGGTGACCTCTGACCTCCTCAGCTGGATTTTTCCCTCCACATAAAGGGAATTTTCTGAGGCCTAAGCGGCTTAAATCAAATTCACATTTTCACACGTCAGGATGTGAAGTTCCAGAGAAAGTTTTGACACCAGAACTGCTCTTTTCAAGCCGAGACGACTGCCGTGTTCCTGGAGCAGGAAAGTCCTGGTTTCTGTTTGAAGGTAACTGCTGCGAAGAATCCAGAGGGACTCGCATGACAGGAGCAGCGCTGTGCATTTTCATTTCTGAGCTGGAAACCTGCTTTTGAGGTCAGGTTGTTGCTTCATAAACATCTGCAGGTGTGAAAAGCTTTTTAAAATGAGCATGTCAGCAAATTCAATTCATTTTTGGTTCTTTCTAATATAAAAAGCTCTTCAAGGGTCAACAAATGGAGTCTGTCTTTAAAATGATTTAGTAGTCAACCAGAAATCTGTTGTACTTTTTAAAAAGTACATGTAATAAAGTACAGGGGGAAAAAAGATGCATTTTTTGGGGTAAATGTTCAATTTCTTCAACAGAGTCAGAAGAAAAGAAATTATTTCAATCATTTCACTTTTCCTGTAGTTTGTTGTATGATTAACTTAAAAACTTTTGATTATTTAATGGACCTTTAAGGAAAATCTTGCATAGGTTATATAAAGTTATTTTTGAAAAGATGCAGTTAAAAAAATTCATTGTGGAAATGGCACATACTGGAACAAATGTTTTTTTTTTACTGTAAAAATTCAGCTTATATATATATATATATATATATATTTTTTTTTTCTGTTTCTGTTATAAATTGGTAAGGCACAAATGTGAATGAAGTAAAGACACATTTTAATTTTTTTAACTTAAAAGCTCTACCTTCTACAACCCATACTTGTACTGTAAGAATATTCTTTAAATCTTTTCTTAGAAAAAGACGGCTAATCATTTTTTAGTCACAATTTTAAGTTCCCACGTTTGACCGTTAGGTGGCGATGGTACTCCATTACCGTCTCATATCAAAACGCGGAAGCGGCGGAATTTTGATCCAAATAAGGTTCCGTAGAACGGAGCTGCACTGTTTTGAGTCAAGCTAGGTTTCTCTCACGGTTCTTTGTAGTTTGTGGGCATTTTTAAGTGTTTGAGGTCACGTTTTTGGTATTTAAATGTTTAAATGAATCATATTCACGTAGAGTTTATCACCAAAGACAAAGTTTTCGTGGAAAACTCGTGTTGGGGGGACTTTTATGTTGGTAACTTTGCTAGCAAAGCTAGCCAGGTAATCGCATCTTTTATCCGCAAAGTCTAAAACACATTTCCGTGTAGTTTTTGACAACTTATCCACCTTCCATGCTATACATAGAATTTAAATTGTGATTAAAGTTCAAAGTTTCCGTTTTATTTTCGTTAGTTGAGTTCGGCGTTGGACTCCGAAATGACCAGCAGCTCCTGACCCGAACAGACCGTCACATTCAGCAGCTCAGACCTCAGGTTTGGTTGTTATTATTTCATCATAATGCTTCAAAAACACAATGTAATCTTTACTCTCCATCCTCCAGGTTTCACTCCGGGTGACCCATGCTTTCTGATGAGCTGGACTCCAAACCAGAGGTAAACCTTTGGCTCCGTCTGTTTCCCAGATTCAGACTGGTCTTTTATAAATCCTGGTTCTGCTCTGCACCCCCTCCCCTGCAGCTGCTGGTGCAGTTTGTCCAGAACGCCTCCATCCGGCTGGTGCAGAGTCTGGAGCAGTCGGAGTCCAAACACCCCTGCCTGCGTCCTCTGGCTCCGGCGGAGGCCCCCCTCTGCGCTCCTCTGGAGCTCACAGGTCAGCATCGGTCAGCTGCAGAGGCCTGGAACCCCCCAGGAAAGATCTGCATAGAGCACCAACTGTTACCGGTCCTCTGAACTGGTTCACAGTCCTAACACACCTAACAAAGAGCATTCAGAGTAGATATTAATAATATATGCTAACGTGAACACCAGGGAGTCAATTATCATCAAAAACCGCTCATTTGAATTGTTTCCTAAGAAACAACAATTCTCTAACTTTTAATGACTTAATAAGAAAATAATTTGTGAGAATTAGAGGAACATTATTGTAACCCAATATCAATACTCTGTTTTGTTTATTTCTTTCATGAAGAGAACTATAATACAAGAACATCTTAAACATACGTCCTCATGACAGGAAATGACATTCAAATTTCATTTCTGCCCCAAATCAAAGCTTAAAGGAATAAAAAGAGACAATCGCCTTTTTCCATTTCCAAACCTTTATCCTGACAAGAAAAACATGTTTGCTTTAAGTCTGAAATGATTATTGGACACAGTCTGGCTTCACCCTCGAGTGATTTTATGAACAGATGGGATGAAAATGATTCAGAAAAGTCAAAATATCCTGAGAAGTTTGGATGCGAATGTGGAAAATGTTTTTGTCTGAGAGTCAGAATCTCTCAGGATCGTTCAGATGCCTTTAATAACCAAACAGAAAACGTGCAAAAGAAATATTTTTTTTTAAAAAGATTCTGCGATGCAAATATTTATGTGCCCAAATATGAAAAGAAAATATGAGAAAACTGTTAATAAACGAACAATAGACAGGAAATTCAAAAACTTGCATTCACACATCAATTTATCATAAAGGTGCAGTACAACAATCCAAAATTACAATTAGTCAAGTTTTTTTCATTTGTGCTCAGTCAGGGAGGGGCCAAAGATGTTCTCGGCCCGCCTGTGGAGCGGCGCTGGGACAGAAATGTGCTCCCAGTGACGCCGTCTTTTCCAGGAGGCGATCACGATGAACCGCCTCCCCCTAACGCTGCTCTGTGTCCTCAGACGGAGGTTTAGGCCATGAGTCCGGGACCCCCGTCTCCCTCTCGGGGTTCGGGTGCCAGAGCGAGCCGAGCGCGCTGGTCGTGCACTCTCAACCGCGAACCTCGCCCAGCCCTCCAGCCATTCTGCACGACCTGCAGCAGCCGGACAGCAGCTCCTACGTCCTGCTGAACCTCGCTAAAGGTGAGCTAGCGCTAAGCCGACGGCGCTCGTCGCTCCGCGTCGCAGCGGAGGCGGTTCTGGCTCTTCCGGTCCAGCTGGATCCCTGAAAGCAGGAGAAAGCCTTGGTTTTCTGGCTGACAGCCCTAAAACCGAGACGACAGCTTTAGAGTTTGATTTGCTGCACTGAGAGGAACATTTGCCAGCTGAGAGGTTCCCCACCAGAATCTGGAGGAAAACCCAGAGAGGAGATCCTTGGCAGGACAGTCAGAACCTCGTCTGGGTCTTTGTGGGCAGAATAGGTGTTTGTTCCAAACCTGCTTTTCCTGTTAAATGATCCACTGTCCTTCTCCTCTCAGGCATCACAGCCTCCTCGGAGTCTCTGCTCTTCACCACAGAAGGAGGCGAGGAGGATGAAGACGAGGGCGTCTCCCCGGGGGACTACGGCGTGGACGGCAGCGCTCCCTGGTATCTGCGGGTGCAGGAGCTCGCGCACGACAGCCTGATTGCCGCCACGCGGGCGCAGCTGGCCAAAGATGCCAGAGCGAGCCAGGACAGCAGAGCTGCAGGCGTCGGTAGCGGTGAGTGACTGTCGGTGCAAATCCCGGCTCTTTCCGTCAAACGGAGGTTTCCCGCGGTGAGAGATGAAAAGCCGGAAGGCCGACGTGTTCTGTGAAGATCTTCTTAATCAGACATTAAAGACGGGCAGGAAATGAGGTCAGCGAGGAGATGAAACGCCGTTTAATGAGGCGTGACTCCAGCTGCTGTCATCAGAAGGCTCCCAGTCAAAGTGAATTTGTACTTTTGTCTCTTGGAGCAAACGTAAAGATAAAAGATGACGGCGTTTGCAGCCATCGACCAGGAGGCTTTGTGAAAGCGTGGATTGAGGGTGAGGAGAGCTGTGAAAGCAGATGCAGGAAAAGCAGCTGGAGGTTTTATGGTGCACGCCGGTGTGTTTATTTACAGACCCGTTTTCCTCTTATCTCACCGCCAAGCGGCTGCTTTGATCTGAAACGGCCGTGAACTTCCAGCACCGCCAACCGTCTGGCATTTCCTCTGCATTCGCGTCCTCCCCGACGGTTCAGGCGCCGCCGACTCCCGGCTACATTTCTGATCTCTGGACGAGTTCTGAGTGGAAATGCAGCCCGAGGTTTGGAAAGCGGGTTTCCTGTCCTGATTAAAGCCGTTTCTCTGTTTGATCCTCATAACAACAGCTTACATTCAAAGCAGCTGAAAAAAAGTCCTATGAATGAAACCGCTTTAAATGAAAGCCACCCCCCCTTTATACCCACCGTCACTGGCTTCTGCCCCTGCCACCCCGGTGAGAGCTGCACCAGACAAATGGGTGGAAAAACCCACTTTTTAACCCACTTCCATAATTCTCAACAGGTTGATGGCATTAAAAAAAAAGTTTTTAATGAAAAGTGCGAGAGCGACAGAGGAACGCCACTTTGGTGAACTCGCCACGCTAACGCCGTTGAAAATCTGAAAAAGCAGCTTCAGGGGCTGAAAGATTGAAATCCATAGAGGTTCACATTGATTATTACTATCGATTTGAACTCAAGACAGCCTCTTCCAAAGGTCAAAGGTCAATGAGGCTTCAATTGTGGTTGCAGAGCTAACCTGGTGGCGTGTGAAATGTTATGAGGAAAATGTGAAAATCGCCACGCTGTGCCGTGAAATGGCCATCCCATAATAATTTCCAAACTAGATCCAGGTTTGACTTTGGCTTTAGTTTGTCTGGACGGCGTTTAAAGAACCAGCGTTCATTTGTAAGGTTTTTTTCTGTAGTGGATCCTGATCTTCAGCGGACGTCTGGTCTGAACTCTGCAGATTCGGCGGCTCGCTTCCATCTGATGCTTCTACGTTCAGTCTGTGGTTCTGGAAGCAACTGGACCTTTAGGAACACGTTTGGTTCTACAAGCTGCTTCTGTGTAGAAAAAGCAATTTGTAAAAGGATTTAAGTTGCAAATAAACAAGACTTGGTCTGGAGTGAAACTGCTTGATTCCCGGCTGCAGCGGCCTCAACCCCCCCCACCCCATTAAATTACCCGCCGTCTCTCCAGCGGCGAGGGGCAGGGCGGTTGCTCCTGCACTCAGGGGCTGGTTGGTGGCGGTAGGAAGCGGGGCGCCGACCGGGTTCAAAGGCGGTGATTGCATTCAGCTCTGCATTGTTTGGTCCTTCCTGCGGCCCCGGAGCCGCTGATTTTACGGCGTCCGCCTCCAGAGGCTGGCCACCTCGCTCCATCCCATTGATTACTGCACAAATCCCCCTCCCTTTCCGGTTACCTAGGCGACCACACGCACAGTCTGCTGGCAGACGGGGACAAGCAGGAGGCGCCGTCTCGTACCGGCCTCCCGCTCAGCAAGCAGATCCTGCGCTGCTCGTTCGAGGGCTGCTGCAGGACGTTCACCTGGCCGGCCCACCTCAAGTACCACCTCAAAACGCACAGGTGCCCCCCCCTGACTTTTCAAGTCTTAGTTTCTACACAGTCAGGGGAGAAACGTGACGTTTGGGCCGTTTCAGGAACGACCGCATGTTCAGGTGCAGCGCCGAGGGCTGCGGGAAGAGCTTCTACGTGCTGCAGAGGCTGCAGGTCCACATGAGGACCCACAACGGAGAGAAGCCCTTCATCTGCAAAGAGAAGAACTGTGGGAAGAAGTTCACCACGGCGGGGAACCTGAAGAACCACAGACGCACACACACAGGTGAAGAAGAGGCAGCTGCAGCCGCGGCAGGCCTCTGGATGATCTCCATCATCAGAATAAAGACGCCCGGCCTTTCTGATCCGTTCTGAACACGTTCATTTTTTGCGTACATAACCCAGATGTCCTTTTGTTTTTGTTCAATTCCAGCTTCTTTCACTTTTACTGAAACTGTACCATAAAACACAATTCCAGGTAGTAAATGTGGTCACTTTTTTTACTGCAAAAATTGAGAACAAAAAGTTTTTATGTTTTACAACAAATATGGAAAGTGCACAGGTGAAATAAAAACGTTCTTTTCTGTTGGTTTCATCTCCATAGCAACCACTGCACGTTTGGGTCGTCTGGAGGCGACGAACACGTGTCGTTTTTAGAAGAATCGACAAAAGTAACTTGGCTAGTTTATTGGCCACGCCCACTTTCCTAGTATGTTTGTCGTATCAGTTTGTTCAGCTTGAGCCAGCGCTTGATAAATTCCATTTTCTGAAGATTTTGGTAAAAAAAAAAAAAGTGTGATTAATGGAAAAACCGCCACTTTGGCGAGCTCACCACGCTAATGCTGTTCCAAATCTGTTCAGACAAAAGTTGAGACCCCAGTAGTTTAAAAAGGCCTCAGACGAGGTCGGACGCTGCACCACCTGTCGTTTCTCCCTTAAGCCGCTAAAAGGGATCGTCTACCCCATCGTCTGACGTCAGACAGAGTTATTGTTTATTTTTAACGCCACATTCGTACAGAAACTCACCGACACAACAAGGTTGAGGTGAAATAAGTGTTAAGTTTGATTCCTTGCTTCCTATTGGCTGATTACCAGCTGTTACTCTAAACCCCAAATGTTCAGATCTTTTTAATCTTCACGTTTAAACTATTTTAACAGCAAGTGTGCGAAGATTTGTGCATCAACAGTTGTGTTTCTGCAGGAGAGAAGCCGTTTCTGTGCGAGACCGACGGATGTGGGCGGTCCTTCGCCGAGTACTCCAGCCTCAGAAAACACATGCTGGTGCATTCTGGTGAGCGGCGCCACGTTTTACACCTGCAGCACCGCCGCCGCCGCCCTCCATCGGGTTTGTTTAGTCCGTCTGTGTTTTCCCCCCACAGGTGAGAAGCCTCACCTGTGCGGGATCTGTGGGAAGACCTTCTCGCAGTCGGGAAGCAGAAACGTCCACATGAGGAAAAGGCACGGGGAGGAGGGGCTCGGCGGCGACGGCGGCAGAGAAACAGGTTCCTGTCTCACTCAGTCAGTGTCCGACAGCTGCAGAGGAGCTGCTGGTTGGAGCTCAGGTGACGGGGTTCAGCATCTTCAGCAGGTTCTGCCCGTCAGGCTGGTTCCTAATCAAAGCTCTGATGGGGAACGGCAGCTTCTTCTTGTGTCGGTTGTGTGTCAACACAACTACACAACCACACAAGCTCCTGCCTCTTCGCTTTTGGAGGCGCTAACGTCTGGTTTGGAACCCACAGGAGAGGCTCTGACACAAAGCAGCCTGCTGGAGGCAGACGGTGAGAATGGAGGCGGTATGGTCGCCATGGCAACACCGGTGGAAGCCATGAGTCTTCATCACGCCATGCTGAGATCGCCAGGTAGGTCATTTTATGAGACGCGGCGTGTTATCGACCCCGCGGATGCAGGTCACTGGTGTCAAATGGAGGCTTCCGGCTCGGCGGCCAAGTGGTGTAGAGTCTGCAGTGAACATGGATCCGACAGAGGTTTGATTCTGCTGCTCCCCCTGCAGGTTCCGCAGACTCCGTGGTGGTCCTCTCTCAGCCGCACGAACTGGTGGCGATGACCGCCGAGGGCCACGCTTACGCAGAGGACGTGGTTGCTCTGCTGTAGCCCCGCCCTCCCCTCCCCCCCGCCGCGGAGCTGGATGGATCGTTTTACAAACATCTGTACATATTTGGGTGCTTTTATTTTGGCGAGTTTGTACAAAAACACTTTTTTTTTCCCCCTCCAGGTTTTGGTGAAAAACTTCCAAAGAAAAACGGAAGACGGGTTTAAGAGAAACGTAATCGATGAAGAAAAACCTCAGTGACATTTCCCTGTACCAGACACACGTTGTGTATATAGATGCTATGAGAAAAACTGCCAGTTTTGTGTATAAATACTATAAATAACTTGAGTTCAGCCTTGACCGATTCATTAAAGACAAACCACGTGACTCAGCATCTTCTCAGTGGATCTTCAGCTCGTGGAAACGGTCCAAAGCGGCGCCGAGAGCCCAGCTGGCCTCCACGTTGTTCACCTTCTTGGTCAACTAGGAAGGAAATATCCAATGATTTGAAAAGGATTTTTGAGTTTAATAGAACAGCCTGCTATGAAAAGCTTATTTTCCGTTCTCACCAGGATTCTGTCCGGCTGAGCCCAAAGGAATCCTGGGAAAGCAGAAAAACCCTTTTCTCTACAAGCAACCAGAAAACAGCGCCTCCAACAGAGCGGCTGCTGTCACTGCATGCCTGCGCAATTTCCCATTATTCTGGCCCCCATTATGCTCCAGGCTTGGCGTTCTTGGAACTACCGTATCTCTTTGATCATTTACGTAATATGTGAGGGTTAATGGCCGATGGAGTGTGCAGTATCAGAATTAACTGTGCGTTAATTCTGATACTGCACACTCCGTCGGCTTATACCATGGTCACTTACAAAATAAATAAATATTTAACCAGTTTTTAGTACTTTATTCGCACTTTTTTTCCACGGAAAGCGAACTATTTCTCAGCCGGCGCAGCAAAGAAAAGCGATATCTATGCAGATGATCACCATGTGTTTATAAAAGCTTCACCTGTAACGATGATGAAGCCAACGTTTGTCTTAACGAGGCCGGCGCGGTGATACAGAACACCTAAGATATGCGACCGGAACTTCTTTTTCAAGACCATGGTACAGGCGACTCTTTATGGCCGTTGGGCGGAGCCTCACCTGCAGGGCGGCGCTCTCCTTGAAGCCGAAGCCGTCCTTCAGCAGACAGGTGATGTAGGTCAGGTCCATGCACAGGAAGGGGCTGGCGGGGGGGTTCTTGGTCATGTCGCTGCAGACTGGGGAGGCAGAAGAGACGTCCGTCAGGTCCCGCCTTTGCTCTCCTGAAGGAGCGGGCTTTCAGGTGATGGCGGGGGCCGCGGCTCCTCTTCCCATCTCACCCTCTTTGGCTCTCTTCCGGAAGTCTCTGACCTGCACCGTCCCTCCTGTCAGTCCGTCTGCAGCAGTGATGGGAATCGTTTTACGTTCACTCGTATTCAGCGTTTTCAGAGAACGGAGGCGTGGCCACACTAACCGATGAGGCCGGCGTCCACGGCTCTGTCATAGTAATAGGAGAAGGCGTAGAAAACGCCGCCGCTTTCCAGCTGGTATGGCTGATGGATGATCCCCTTCACCGCCTTCAGGACTTCCTGATAGCAAGGCTTGTATCCCGCTGGGCCTTTGAATAAAGTCCATTTTTATGCTTTTTTCCCGTAAAGAAGGAGCAAATCTGTCAGAAGATTCACAGGATCTCACCGCCGGGCTCTCCGCTCACTCGGTAGACCAGCCCTCCGAAGCTCCATTCATCCCTGAACTTGCCGGGGAGGCAGGAGCTCCGGAAAATGCGCCACTCCGACTCTGTGGGAACACAGATGTAAAGCATCTGCCGAACCAGACTGTCCGACCGGCGCGAAGACGGCTGACGTCCTCCTACCGTCTGTGGTCAGAGCGCCCAGCGTGGAGAGTCGCGCCGCCATGATCCCGCTTCCCAGATAACTGGACCAAAAAAAAAAAAAAACAGAAGTACTGCAGAGGAGAACATTTGGAACATCTCAGACGAGAACCACCAAACCTTATGTCATGATGTCATAGAGTTTCTTCTTTAAATGACCACTTAGAGTACATTTTTGGATTACCTTGACAACGGATGTTTTTGTTAGCCACGTCGTTTTATATGTTATATCAATTCGTTCAGCTTGAGCTAAGGAGTCGTTTTTTTTACATTTTCACAATATTCTGATTGAAGAAATGTGCGACACGTCACATTTTGTAAGCTCACTACGCTAACGCCCAAAGATGAGGCGAAAGCTTCAAATCAATAAAAGGACTTGTAGGATAAAATACCAGTGATTTTTTTTTTTTTTAAGGAAATATTAAGAGGGCGGCCTCCTCCTGAGGTCAAAGGTCAACAAAAACACAACTGACAACTTAGTGAAGATCGCTCAAACGATGGTTTCTTTTCCCCACATTAGCCAAAAATGTAAACATCTGGAAATTTCACACAAAATGGCCTTGGGCCATCCCATAATAATTTCAAAACCCTCCTTTGGCTATCCCTGACACGTGTGTTCTGGATTCGTTGGTGGGTTGTTTTTGTAGGTTTCTCCCGCTGTGAGGTCATCATTTTAAGGGCGGGGTCGTTCACTACGTCTAAAATTTGTTTTTCCGGGGTACCAGGTGTGTGGAAAGTTTGGTGAGCCTTTTGAGTATGCGGCGGCGGTGGCGGCGGTGAGATTTCCCACAGATGAGAAAGAATGCAATCAGAAGCCGGCCTCCCGGTCCGACAGTTACCTGTGAGAGTAAAGTTCAAACGTCGTGTTCAGAAAGTCCAATCTGGCAACAAAATCTGCAGCAGGAGCATCTTCGATGGTTTTCTGCAGAAGAAGAGTTCGAAACCACGTCAGAACCACGTCCAGACCTGTGCAGAAACGGTTGTGGGTTGAGACAAAGCGCCGACCCTGACTGTGGGCAGGAAGGTGATCTGTGTGGATCCGCCTCCTAGATCCAGGATCCCCACCGTTTTTTTGGACTGTGCTTTCAGATGACCTAAAAAAAAAAAACTTTCCCTTTTAATCCGGTGAGCGCAGCGCATTGGTTCCACCAGAGATGCTCTCCCTCCTCCAGGAGCACTTTCGTATTCAGTCAGAGGAGGATCACAGAGAACTCTTTCCAGGTGAAAACATGGACCGTACTCACCTGTCAGGAAGTTCAGAGACACCCAGGCCAGGATTCCTATAAATGCCGACACACAGAGGTCATTTCAAGAGGACAAAGCTAAACCCTTAATGCTGCAGCGCGCCAGACGTAACATTTGTCACCGGATAATTACTGGCTTTTAGGCTGAAAATGACTCTGTGGTGAAAAGCCGTCATTATTTTAGGTGTCGGCATAAAAAAAACATCTTAATCTGCAGCAATTGAGTTAAACGCCTTCATTAAGTCGAGGCCTTTATGGAAACGGTGAAGCACACTGACGCCGCTGTTCCTGTTTTAGGTTTTGACCCCTCCTGCCAGGGCGAGTAAGCTCCGGCGGAAGTGGCGTTACGGTGACAGCGCCGGTACCTTCGTCTGTGCCGTTCATGACGCTCACGCCGTCGTCCGGGACAAAGAACGGAGATTCATCAAAGACGAGCTGGACCTGACGGCAGAGAGAGGGAAAATGTGACAAACCGGTGCAGAAAAGCCTCAAAGGCGCCCCCTGCAGGTGGATGCTTGGACCTCCACCCCGGGCCAGAACAGACCTGATCCAGGAGAGCCTGCGCCCGCTCTGCGGGGAGCAGCCGCAGTCCCGCCGTGGCTCTGAGCACCAGCGGCGTCCTCTTCCAGTCCACACGAGGCACCGTCTTCTTCGCCACCTTCAGCAACATCCTGACCGTGTGGCCGGCCTGTTCAAACCCAACAATCAGCCTCATCTTCCTCACGGCAGAGGAAGCCTGCATTTCTGGCGGCCTGCGTTCGACTTACAACTTCAGGGGCGTCGGCGTACGCCGACAGACCGGGCTTCACGGAGTGGAACATCTCATTGTCCAGAACAGGAAGCGGCTCTGAAACATGTCGGACAGTGAGAGAGGCGTCTGCAGAACTCACCGGAAGAACCTCAAAAACAGCTCGTCCTCTTTTACCCGAGTCCCCCTGGATGAAGGTGTACACGTGGATGCGCGTCCCCGTGCTCCCGGCATCGAACATCACCGCATGGAAGATGCGGCTGTGGTTGGCGGGTCTGCTGAGGGCGGGCAGGATGCTGGACAGATCCAGAAGAGAGCGCCCGAGCTGGGCTTGGTTCTGGCCCGCGGCGGCCAGCAGGACCAGCAGGAGGAGCGGGGAGGCGGCGGGCTTCATGTCTGCAGCTCTGCGGCGTCAAAAAAAGCCGGCTCAGGTCGTTCCACCTCCGTCACGCCGATAATGAGTGTTTGGAGCTGCTAAATTACCGTGTGGCCGGCGAGCAGAACTTAACCTATTTATGCCTCCGTGTTTGGCCCCGCCCCGGGGTCCCGGCGCGCAACACGTCCCAAAAAAAGCCCCTGCATTTGCTGAGTCGACGGGTCAAACATTTACGCAAACAACATGTGGGCTGATGCGGTGAGCTTCAGTGCAATCATCTCACGCTCAAACATCCCATAATGTCTCAACACGTCTCGCCCCTCATTACTAAATATTCTGAAGCTCAGCCAAACGGAGGAGAAATTCCCAGAAGCTTTGCAGCAGTGAGGTGCCAGGAAGTAGACAGCTCCCAGAATCCCCTTTGGTTCACCTGCTCCATCACTCCTGACCTTAAATGACCTCGGTTTCAAATGCTTTACATTAACGGTGCGTCATGAATCTGCACATTTAACGGAAATCCTTACAAATGAATGAAATAAATTTGGATTTGCTGTTATTCATCTGTCGTTGCTTTTTTTTTTTTCCAGATGTACATTAAAAACACGTAACTTAATTGTTATTAGGACCATCATAAAGAAAAATATATGAAAGTATGAGGAAAAAGTCGCAAATTTACAAGCATAAACTCATTAAGATACAAGTAAAAAATGTACAAGAAAAAAATCTTAACATCATCAGAAAAAGTTTGTAATTTTAAAAGAAGAAACTCATGAAATTCAGAAGAAAAGTCAAAAATCTATGAGGAAACACAAAACCAGGGTTAAAATATGTGCATTCGATGCAGAAATGTGCATTTCAGCAGGAATTTCCATCCGTTTTTGTCCGTGGAAATGCATGTGTGCAAATAACAACCAGCAAATGACAGCAAAGGCGTAAAAGTAGAAAGAAAGAATAAACTTGTAAAATTATGAGAAAAAAGTCGTAGTTTTACAAGGAAAATAATGTTTTCTATTCTTCTCAGAAATGTATGACTTTAATCTAATAAATTCTAAGATTACAAAATTATAACTCCATTCTTGTAAATATTGACTGTTTTACTCATTTTTAGAAGTTTATTTTCAAAGATTGTGCCTTTTTTCTTCCAGTTTTACGACCTTATTTCGCGTATTTCTGTTTATTTTAATAGTGTCCCTAACACTCCATCATACAGGCGGATCACACACACATATAAATGGAGACTCTGTCATCATTACTGACTGATTCATTCTGACAGAGGCGTTTAGAGACTTTAGTAATACAATTCTCCAGAAAACCCTGAATTCTGGCTGAAAGGAGCAAACGAAGGTCAACAGAAAACAAACAAAAAGTTTTATCATGAAAAACAGTCCAGACGCAAACAAATAAGAATAATAAATCGAAACTTACTTGATTAAATTAAATAAATCACCAATTTAAGGTGGATGTGGCCCAATAATAAAAATAATTATATAATTTCTAGATTTTAGAAGTAAAAATAAAGGTAGAGCAAATACTAAAAAGTATAAGCAGGTTATATCAATGTACAAATTTCTTGGAATCGTTTTATTTGAGGTGACGTCACTCAAACACAGCTGGAAATCCTGTTGAAAACTGTTAACTAGCTTTGTTGAATTTAACGTCTAATTTACTAGACTTAACGTGTGTCAGAATCACATTAGACTAGTCCCGGCCCGTTTGCCTCTTTAACCCGGGTTAAATACCGCACAAAGATACCGGTAGGTTAAACCGAGAGAGCTGGATGTTAGCAGCTACTGATGATGCTAACCGAGGACTTTTCACGTGCTAATGTTAGCCGTGACGTCACACCGCGAGCTCGCGGCGGCCTTCAGCCTTCACCATACGGGGGAAAACTCCCCATTCTGACCGGGACACGCTGCGTAAGAGCGGTTTCTGACGCGGGAAATTCTGACGCGACAAACGACCGTAGCTCACCATGGTGTCCGCCTGGAAGCTCCTCCCACTGGTGATGACGCGAGGTAGCGTCATCTAGGGCTAGGCTAGCTGGGTAAAGGGGGATGGGAGGGCGGCAGGTACTGGCCATCCCATTGGCCCACCAGACACGCCCCGCCCTCTAGTTTTGAACACCTTTTAAAGTCGTAGCATTTCTCGTTTTTTTATGAAAGAATTCTACTAAAACCAATATAAAAAAATTTAGTTTTTTTTTTAAAAATTGTTATACTTAACAATTGTACTTTTTTAAAAATCTTTTTTTGTTTTTTGTATGACCTTTGACCTTTAAAATAATCTCTGGGATCAACTATTTTATGGGTTGTAGCACATTACTCTTTTTCAAAAGTAATCCCTTACCCACTTATGAAGAGTACAAAAAAAATAGTAATACTACTGTAATGTAACTGTAATACATTACTTTTGTACTGAGTTACTCCCAACACTGGCAATAGATGTCTAGAAAACCAAACCTGTAGTGGAATAACCATTCAGACGACTGTTGTTGTGAATTTGGGCTATACAAATAAAGTTGAATTGAATCCACACCTAGTTACCTCCGCCTAGTTTACATAAAAATGGGCGGGACAAAGTAAAGCCCACCCACCTGCCAATCAAAAAGAAAACAATTTCAGCTAACATGCAGCTGATTAGATCATTCCTGACATTTTGTGGTGTTTTTCTGAGCAGGGACCCTGCAGGAACACAGAAAAACTGCTCCTTCCCTCCATTCTCGGTCAGTTCAGACCAGCTGAGTGAGGTCCGTTGACGTCTTCTGAGCTCATTTCCAGCAGATTTCAGCCTCAAACATCTCAGTCAACCTTTAATTGGAGTTCACTGGAGCAAAGACCTTATCTTAATGGACAAAAGAGCAAAAGAACGAGTTGGACGCGAGTCACAGTTCAGTTCACTCAATTTGTGATGTCTTTATTAAACGGCGAGCAGCGGAGGAACCCTCACAGCGTCGTCTCACAGGAAGGAGCTCTGACTCCACCCCCCTCAGAGCGGACGGGGAACCTTTTCAGAGATCTAACCAAAAAAGGAACCACCAACTAAAACCGACTCCTTGGAAGATAATTCCCTAACTAAAAGGTGGGGCAGGCCTTCTCCAGGAACCAGCAGACTCTCTCTGAGGCTTCAACCTTTGCATGTTTCTGTCCTCCTTTAAACAAAAGTAGATGACATTTTATGGGATTTTTACTGCAAGGTACCAATTGTGAATTTGTTCATGTGGATCATCCAAGAACCCATCATAGAACAGTGAGCGGTAGAAAAAAATACAAATAAAGTTCTGACATCCCATCCTTTTGCAGAACAATCTGATGAAGATTCCTGAACTTCAGTAGAGGCTTGTGGAACACCGTCTGCTCGACGGTGAAGGGAAAAACGGGATAAAACACCACATGGACGACTCCCCGTGTCGTCCGTGTGGGTTTAGATCAAGACAGAAAACCAAGTTCTCCATGGAAGACTCAACCGCATCCTTCCATGGTTCTGCTACTACAAAAGATTCAAACAGTCTCCTACCAACATCCATTCTCCCTCTTCAGGCCTTTTTTTAAGGCTTACATAAGAAGTCATTTTTAGCTTAGCGTCCCATGGTTGGCATGGTAACGGCCGGGCTGCTCACTGTGGCGTCCTCAGCCTTCCACTGTGAGGTTACGGTCTTGATCTGAGTGTAGAACTGGATGCCCTGTTGGAGGCGGCAGAAGGTCAGAGGGGTTTGAACAGACGTTCCTCCTCGCTGCCTTTTCTCATTTTCTCACCTGTTTGCCGTAGAAGTTGGTGTCTCCTCTGAACGAGCCTCTGGAACCGGTGAAGGAGAACATGGGGAGAGGAACCGGGATGGGGACGTTCACGCCAATCTGCACAGAAGAATCAGCGTAACCTGTTTTCCCTTATTCTACGTGTTTGTAACTACTTAAATACAGTATTTTCTGAACTGTAAGGCACTGTCACAAGAACAGGCAGACAGCAGGTTTATTAGCTCAGCTAAAAGTCCACAAAGCCAAATCAGGGTCAGGCAGGCAATAACAAGCATGGGAGCATCAAATAAGAGACTGGGGGGAAGTCAGGATCCAGGCGAGAGCCGGCTGGCGGCTAGCAAACAGACTCAGAGACAAAACAGGATCAGGAAATCAGAATGTCAGGTCTGGATAGAACGCTGGGTAATGCAGGCAGAGCAGCACAAACAATACTTCACACTGAGTGAGGCTCAGTGCAGTCCATAACCCTTGTGCTATCCTATGGGGTCCAGATGACCCCACCCTTCCATTGAGGTGTTCTCCTACCATGACAAAGGTGGATAAAGGTGGAGAGGATTTCATGTAATCCATGGACACCAGTGAAGATCACAAATCATTGAAGAAAAAAGGTTCAGAGCTCTGTCTAGTGGGTCTAGATGACCCCACTCCCAATGTTAAAGTGCCTAGGATAGAACAAGGGTTGAGTAGACTGTGAGTGGTTGCACATGAGTCATGTGTGTGGCATCCAGAAACTGTGCGCCGGGGTTGCTGGGAGATGTAGTGCGTTAAGAACTCTGGAGAAGGTTCCCGCTGATGACCAGAAGGGGAAAAAAGCCTTATATAAAAGCCTTAAAAAGCCAACATTCTGGTTGCGTTTACTGATGCCGACGCGATTTGTAGAAGCTCGCCGTACCGGGAGAGTCTCTGAATGATGTCATGAGTAGGGGTGCTGGTAAAGAAAATAAATCGATTTGGTGAAATATCGCGAAAGTTCATGTGGCGATATTTGTATCGATTCAAAATGGTGTCAGGACGATATCTATTTAATTATTTATGAGCGTTTGATTTTGTTGGTACTTCCGTGGTTTAAATCTGGATCCCTGAATGGAAAAGTTCAACTGGCAGAACTTTTAACGTCCTTTCAGTGGCCGCACTTTTTGTGCTTAGAGCCCGAAAACCAACTTAAAAACTTGCGTGAACCCAAGAGTTTTGAACCCGAAACGTCCATTTACACTGACTTTTCATTGGAAGCGGCCGCTTGAACGCACATTTTTGAGCCCGGTGTGAACATAGTGCACATTTGTATACAAGTTCAAAGTAGATCCATAGGTGGTTCCATAGCTTTAATGTTCGCCGCGAAATGTCTCCAACTTAAAAACTAAATCCAGATGAGCCTTTATTTATCAAATCTTTTCTGTTGTTTAGGGAACCCCAGCTTCAACGTTCGCTCACTGGTCCCCCAGAACACCTCCCCTACCTGCCCGACGTCCACCCCGTGGGTGTATTTGCGCGCCGTGGCTCCGTTGGTGGTGAAGATGGCGGTGCCATTGCCGTAGGGGTTTCTGTTGATCAAGGCGATCGCTTCATCCAGCGTGTCGACCTCCAGGACGATCAGCACCGGCCCGAAGATCTCCTCCCTGTAGCACGTCATCTCCGGCTGGAAGGGAAGAGCGTCACCTCAGGGAGCGGGTTCGAGCGCCTGCAGCCGGGTGTTCTGCTCAGCGGCTCACCGAGACATTGGTCAAGACGGTGGGTCCCACGAAGTTCCCATTCTCGTATCCTTTCACGCGGACGTTTCTCCCGTCCAGCAGCAGCTTGGCACCTTCATCAACGCCGCTCTGAATCAGATGCTCAACCCGGGCTTTGGCCTCGGGAGAGATGAGGGGACCCACATCTGCCCCCGGCTGATCCCCTGCGGCAGACGATTACCTCCTTAGGGCATCTTCAGAACCCTTTTAGGTGCAAAACATGACTACCTACCCGCATTGACGTGCAGCAATTTGGAGCGCTCCACCAGCTCCGGAAGCCAATCGCGACTCTCCCCAACAAAGATGGCGGTGGAGAGAGCCATGCAGCGCTGACCGGCCGCTCCAAAGGCGGCCCCCACCAGCTGGTTGATGGTGTTCTCTTTGTTAGCATCGGGCATCACGACACCGTGGTTCTTGGCTCCCTAAACACACGACCTGAAAGTCAACAGGTGTGTTCAGAGGAGACAGAGCTCCAGAACTAAGGACCAGGTACCATGTTGGACTGGACTCGCTTCCCGTTCTTGGAGCCGCGCTCGTAGATGTACTCTCCTGCCTGGTTGGATCCCACAAAGCTGATGGCTTTGATGGCGGGATGGTCACAGATGAAGTTCACGGCTGCAAAAAGGTACAAACGTTTTAACTGTTTAACAAAATAAAAATGGGATCTTTCTGCTTTGAAAACCTCGTAAAGACCCACTGGTGCTTTTGATCATGATAACATTCCAGAAGAACATGCTAAAAACACCATTTTCATCATGGTGGGGCTTTTTTGATCATGAAGGACTTTTAAAAAGTAAATGAAGCTTAAGAGGGCAGCGTCGTGCGCTCACCTGCATGCTGTCCGTGGATGATGTTGAGCGTGCCGTCTGGTGCCCCGGCGTCCTGCAGCAGCTTGGCCAGCAGCATGGTGCACCCTGGGACACGCTCCGACGGCTTCATCAGGTACGTGTTGCCGCACACCATCCCGATTGGAAACATCCACAGAGGGATCATGGCAGGGAAGTTGAAGGGGGCGATGCCGGCGCAAACGCCGATGGGCATGCGGTACGTGTAGGTGTCCATGTCCTTGGTGATGGAGGGTAAGGTTTCACCCAGCATGAGGGACGTGATGCTGCACGCATGCTCCACCACCTCTGATGGGGTCAGGAGGAAGGAAATGATCCAATCAATCAAATCAATCAATAGGAAAGAAACAGAGATTTATTATACAAAAGGTTCCTTATTGGATGCACAGTAAGGTTCATACGCCAAGTGGAGTTTTCTAAAAACGGCTTTTCTTCTTTTTTAGTCTAAGCACCGAAGCAGAAAGGGTTTCTAAAGTACCGCCTCAGCATTTTAGTGCGTTTACCAGTCCAATGATCCTCTCTGGGAGCAGCCGCCAACATGTCCGGGCTTCAGGCGATGTCCCGATAGTGTGGAAGGACCACAAAGCTCCAAAAGCATCCGTTTCTGTCCGGCAGCCTCAGAAAGAAAAGCCAGAATCCCGGCCGTTCCTGACAAGTTCCTTTCTTAGCTTACTGGCGTACGAATAAAGAAGGACAGAGAAAAAAGATCTCCTGCTTTAGGACACGGACCCGAGTGTGTCGGTCCGTAATAGACGGAAAAGCTCCTCCCTGCATATGAACAAAAGCCAAGAATCCTTCAAATCTGCCAAAGACGATGGAAAACACACCGTGTTCCTTCACTTCCTAAAGTTGAGAAATGTTGTCTGACTTTCTTAAAGGAGGAGTCATTAGTTCGACGCTTTTCTACATAAATATCTTCATATTTCAGAGTTTCAAGTTATAACTTGCTGCTCATCTTTACTTCCATCTTTGCTAGGAAATGTTTCTGAGGATTCTCCTTCATCCATGTCCGGTTCTCAGAGGTTCTTCAGGACTTTCAAAGGTTGGTCCAAAAACATTTTCCTACACAGATTCTTCTCAAGTCCTGCTCCAGTTTCCTGCAATAAGCCAAGCGAGCCACAGGGGGCATGAAGAAGAAACCAATTAGGCCTGGTGATGTCATCCAATGAAATGTGTAAATGCGTCTGCTATGCTGTTTAAAAGAAGCAACTTTGATTTAATTACACATCGTGAAAGGCTTTTGGCTGGAGTTTCCTGTGTGCTTCCTGTTGCTTAAACCCCAAACAGTGGATGCAGTTTATTTTTTTATTTTAGTGAAATGCAGGTATGGAGGTTTAGGTATTTTGTGGAGGAACATTTTTGTGGAAAAAAAGTAAACAAATTAAGTATGAAGCTTAATTTCTCACCAAAGTACTTCTTGAATCGACAAACATTTAAACTGGCCAGGAGTCTGCAGAAAAAGTCAATAATGCTGCATACAACACAAGTTTAATAGACCCTTTTCGCTTCTACAAATATCTGATCCAAGCGTCTAAACATGTTTTTGATGTGTAGAATTTACCACAGAACTGCTCTTTTTCACTTCATTTGCGTCGACACGCACAGGAAATTCAGCAGAACGGTCCGATTTTCAAAGAAAGCGTTTTGTTGTCCGAGGCTGCGAAAAAAAATGCCAAAAATCTAAAAATTCCTCTTTGGCTAGTGGTAAAATAATTATAGTACAATTTAAAATCCAAAGAAAAGAATCTGAAAGGACGCTTTGCTGTTTGGAGAGATTTATGGGAAACGAACTGGTTGGAAAAATGCAGACAAAACGAGCTTCTGAATGAAAAACTAAACACTAAGGGAAGTAATTTTACTCTGCGATTACATTTCAAATAAGCCTGCACAATAAGTTGCAAGTTTAAGATTTTCTCGATATCAAGCTGTGCAATACCCATATCACAGAAGACGTGAAAATGACCTTAAACGCGCTGAAACAATCTTATTGCAGCTTGAAGTATTTAAGGAATCAAATAAATATCTTTATGCATTTGACCAATCAGATGGAGCCCTTTGATGTTAGATGCCTCCCATGTAGACAAGGGTCATAATTTAAATTAAACTGTTGCAGTGAAATGAAAATTATTTATTTAGTTGTTTTGCTATTTGTTCATGTGATGCAAATGATGTCTTCATTCTATATTGATCACTAATATCGCGAGTTTTCCTCATATCGTGCAGCCCTGATTTCAACTGTTTGCTCTGCCTATTAAATAAAGAATTTTAGAAATGAAAGGTGTTTATTTACTTCTTGCACATCTGTGTGCAAAATAAAAACACCATAAACAAACCTAAACCTTACAAAAGCCCACAGCCCATCTGTATTTCATCATCATCATCATCAAGCACTTTAATACTTTAACAATAAAAACTGAAAATGTCAAATGACAGCATTTGTGACCGAATGCATTGCTAGAAAAATGAGTGGAGTTTTAAAGACTGACGCTGAAGACGGAGCACAGATAGAAAGATTTAAAAACCAAAACAAAAACAAATACAAAGTCTAAAATCAAATGTTTCAAAAGACAAACATCCCCAAACCCACATGTGGACGAGCAAATAAGTCAAAACGACCGCTTGACCTGTTTCACATCACAGATTAACCTCCACATTTGTATTCCAAACCATTAACAGAAACCAAGCAGCGTTTCCCCTGTGGGGGGGGCGGGGGCTGGGGGGCACGCTTACAAACGGAGCTGCAGTCTGTCAACAGGACTGCAAACATGCCAGGAACAGGAAGATGAAGGACGTTATGTGAGAAGAAAAGGCCGTTCCCCCTTTTATCTCCACAACTCACTTCATTTTTCAGGAGATTCAAAGCCGCTAAAGTGAACCAAAGCTCCTCATTTAGACGAGTGGGAGGAGACGGTAATTATTTTGGAGCGGGACGCACTTCAAAGCTCTCTCTGCGGACTTTACCACAAACTTTAAACGAAACTTCAATTCAAACGGAAGCTTTTCATGAAGGCATTGTCACTCAAACAGGATCAGGAATCTGAGTGGACGACTTACGCAGACCCCGGAAAACATCTCCCTCTGCATCGGCCAGCGTTTTGCCCTGCTCCAGGGTGATTATTCTCGCCAGTTCCTTCTGAAATATTAAGGAGAGGAGCACAGATCAGTTCTGGACGAGCGGTCGTTTACCGGACAGACGGAGGGGATCTTCTTACGATGTTATCCTTGATGAGCTGCTGGTAGCGTAAGAAGACCTGCTGCCGGGTGAGGATGGAGGTCTCGGACCAGGACTGGAAGCTCCTGGAGCAGGAATCCACAGCCGCCAGCATCTCCTCCTGAGTGGCTTTGGGAACGCGTCCCACCACTTCGTTAGTGGCCTGAGGAGACGGACCGGACCAGAGCAAAGTCGCCATCACGTGACCTTAAAGCTTGGCCGTCAACCGTTGACTGTATAGGGCAACTGGACTGAGTGTGACGTCATCCACAAACAGTAGGTTTACTTGCAGCTCCAATGACATTCAGTCAATTTGCCTTTTCTTATTTTTATTTTTTACATACGGAGCCAGAAATCGTCACCAAGCAGTGACTGGACCAAGACAGTCCAAGTCATCGTTTCTATGGCAACCAACTCACTAAATAGGAGTGAGCTTGTTGGAAGGCCACACCCCTACCACCACAAGCACCGTCTATTTTTAAATTGAAGAATCTGATTGGTCAGTTTATTAAAAACAAACAACAACAACAGAATCAAGAATATGTTAAAACAAAAAAAAGTATCAGATCCAGAATGGTTCCTCTGACTCAGAGTGACTAAGTTACAGCTGTTTATTTCTCTACAGAAGTCTGTGGGATTTTGGCTTCTTGGAGCCACTTCCTGTTTGGAACGCCAGAAGGGGAGGGGTCACTCAGTCCAGTTCTCATTTACAGTCAACGGTTGTGTTCAAATTCCTTAACCCTCCTGTTATGTTCATTTGTGAGGAACAGAGATGATGTTTCTGGGTCAATATGACCCGGTGCATGTTTTATTAATTTAAAAATCTCTGAAGCCCAAAAAATCCTAACAAGCAGTGTGAATATTTCATTACTAACTCCATTACTAATTATTCTATCGAAACTTAGTAAAATGGTGTTCCTTACCTCTAACAGGCAGTGGTTCAATTATTAGATTATTCACTCGTTTTTCTTAAAAATATACATGTTCAAACTTTTTTACTTTTATTTTTCACTACTGTATTACTTTTGAAAGACTAACATATAAATTACAATAGTTTTACATAACATTGAAACACAATCTTGAAATTTTGTTTTACATGCATGCACTGTGAACCAGAAAAAAGCAAAATCACAATACAACAAACAAGCAATGGCAATATGAAGTTTTGTGTGTGTGTGTGTGTGTGTGTGTGTGTGTGTGTGTGTGAGTGTGTGTGATTGCTGTGAAATATGTCTCACAGCTTCAAATAAATGAATACTAATAATAATAGTAATAATAAGACATCCTTGTACCTCCAGTTTGACTGTCGGGTCAAATTGACCCGAACAGTATCTATGTGATATAAACATGCAGGGGGGGGGGGGGTTGAAAATATGTGAGATGAATTATTTTCATAATATACGTTGATTACACTAATTAAGGCAAGCAGAAGAAAGAAGTTTTATGCAGAAGAAATATTTTTAACTATTTTTCCTAGATGTTCAAACTTTAAAATGGGTCAATTTGACCCGCAACATAACAGGAGGGTTAAACTACCAACTAATTCGTGCACCACAGTCGCCTTTTTGAAGAACTGTCTGAATCTACAAATCCAGAGCCCTAGAAATTTCCCAGAAGGCTGTGAAAAACGAGGGTGCATTGATGGTCAATCTCATGTGGAAAAAATAAATTACTTTAATTTTCTCTATAAACCTAAACGGCCTAAAGCCTGAAGCCAAACGGCTGCAGCGGAAATACTCACGGGGTTGTGAATGTCCAGCCATTCCGAGGAGTTGGACTCGATAAACTTGCCGTCGATGAAAAGCTTGGTGGTGGGCTTAGAAACACCAAAAGGAAGCACAGATCATGAAGCACACACCATGACAAAAGAGAAAACCGTGTTTCTATGGCAACCCCTCAAGACAATCAGCAGTGAGCTTGCTGGAAGGCCACACCCCTACCACTCGATCTGTCAAGCTTTTTAAATGTCTGGACATGGAGGCCAGCAGGCTCCACCTACTTTTACTGAGGCATCTGATTGGCCAGATTATAACTTGAATGACTTAAACTACAGAGAAAAATATGGAGAAGAAAAAAGATTATTGGACAAAGAGAACGACTGAGTATTTATCTATAGAAATCTATGGGATTTGGCCTTCACTTCCTGTTTGGGACGCCAGGGGGGCGGGGTTACTCAGTCCAGTTCTCTTTTGCAGTCAATAGTCAGTGTGAACTGCATGACATTGATCAGCTGATCCTGATTAACGGAGTCTTCTTACCACTGAGGAAGAGGAGGAGTAACACATGCGACCCAGCTGGACGGGAGTCTAGGAACAAACATAAACAACATTATTAAGCAGATGACACAATTTAAGAGCTTGTGGCCCCGCCCAGTGTATTTTCTACGTCACAAATAGGATCTCTTTCACACTGCATATTTTTGTCAGCTGCTGCTTTCTTGAATAAAGAAATATTCAGAAATGCAGTTTTCTTTAAATATGTCTTCCATCCTCAGAAAAACAGCATTTTCATCGGAGTCAGTCATCAAAGCCCACAGGACGGTTCGGTTCTGGCATCGGCTTGGGGGAGCGGGTTTGGCATGGTGGGGGGAGTGGACCGAGCGCATGACTTTGTTAGCTGACGAGGCTCGGGGTTTGGCCGACTTAGTTGCATAAGTCCCCAAAAGAACCAACAACGGTTCTGCAAAAACGAGCGCGAAATTATGTTTACCTTTTTGCTTAAAAGCGACCGGAGGAGCAGAGCCGCCATGGTGGCGTGTCAGGTGACTAGTTTCCCGGTCCTGAAGCCCTTCAAGCGACCCAGAAGACCCCCGGAGAGCGGAGAACTTCGCCTGCAAACAGTTCCGAGGTAAGGAGGACGGGGAGGGGGCGGAGCTCCAGATCTACAGCTGAAAAAGCGGGAAAATGACAGCGACATTCGCTCATCCGGATGTTTTTTAGATCTAGGAAAAAGAGACGCTACGCTATTCGCTGTTTCAGCTCACGTGGGCGGAACCTGTATTTTTAATAGCCAATTAAAACACGATAAAGGCCAGCCGCCCCAAATTAAGAGACGATGATTGGTTAAGAAAAGAAACGTAAAATTGAAATTTTAAAAATTAATCACAATTTTTTTAAACTGAACACGTATCAAAATAAACATCCAATCATAAATACAGTTTTTCAATTAAAATATTATTAAAATGTATGTATATATTTTTTAAATACATTCATGTATTAAACAAATTCATTTGTTTTTTTTAATCCAGACATAAATGTAAAGGAATATTTTTAATTGACTAATAAAAAATTATAACCTTTTATAAATAACATAACTGCCCTCATAGACGTTGGATGGAAAATGGTTTGGCTGCTCTAAATGCCAGGCGACCGTTTCCATGGCGATCTGCTTTCAGACAACATGGAGTTCCTGCAGTGGGATTGTGTTTCTGTTGCAAACTGGATTGAGTCTTTAGGATATCCACAGTATAAGGTACAAACGTTTCCAGGTAGATGCCAACGGTTTGGTTAAAAAAAACAAGATAACTTTCTATTTTTTCTGTTTCAGGCTTGTTTCACTGAGAATCAGATCAATGGACGAAAACTCATTTTTGTCAACTGCAGCAATCTGCCCAAACTTGGAATTGTTGATTTTAAAGACATGCAGGTATTGATTCCAGACAGAAACCTTCTCACATTTATGATTTCTTTTAATCAAAAAACGGAGCAATACAACTTAAAGAGGTTTTGAAAAGTAATAATTGATAAGAAAAAGTCATCGTAGCAGTTTTTCTTCCCAACTAACAGTGTCTTTAGCTCCATTTAAATTATTGTTGGTATAACACGCTGTTCCTTTGATTCCTTTGATGACAAATCCCACCCCTACAGTTTCATTTCTCTGAAAAGTTTGCAGTTTTATCCTTAAATTATTCCTGCCCTGTGAATAGAAATGTATAAATAATCATGCCCACATTTCCACCTGCCAGCAGATGACACAATTCTGCTCCGCTGTGCAGCGGGCAGCTCTGCACTCTGGGTAAAATATGCTGTACAGCATCTTGCAAACAAGAAGAATCACCAACAGGAAGTCCCTTCTAACTTGTCCAGGTGTTCTGGCAGCTTGAATAAATATAGTCTGGCCTCGTGTGTCGATGTGACTCCGCGTGAACCGACTCCACATCTGTGGGTGAGGTGCAGACGCCTGCAGAATCTGGTTTCCGAGCAGAACTCGTCAGGTCTGCCATCTTTGCACAGAAAGCAGGCCACATCAGATCCTCTGCTCCTAACTAATGTGAGCTCCTCTCAGCCCTAATGAGATACCCAATTGATTCCTCCACTAGTAGCACCTCCTCTGTGCAGAAAATGGGAAAAAAGAGAGCATCTTTTGAGGAGGAATGTTGCTTTTCTTCTTCATTTGTATGACGTCTAATAGATCTTTTCAATTGAATAGCTTGTGTGAAGTCAGCTTGATGAAAGACCCCCCGCCGCTGTGCCTCCTGCAGGTCATCTCTGCCCGTGTGCGTGAGCTGCTGGGGATCACAGAGACTCCGTGGAGCCACAGCATCGCTGACCCTCGGCGGGACGCCGTGGCCCTGTTCCTGGAGAGGAAGAGCCGCACCGGCGAGCGCGCAGACAGCCTCACCTACCAGCAGTTTTTGGTTGGGAAGCCTCCGTGTAATCCCAGCACGACTTGAGAACAGGAAGGATGTGTCAGAGTCACTTCCTGTCAGCAGGAGGTCACGGACCTTGACATTAACGCCACAAAACTGCCGGTTTAGTGGTCAGTGAGCGATAAATGACGTCTTCTGTCAGATTTCCATGCTTGTCAGCATGAGTCCATCCTGAAACTGTTTGGTGATCTTACCTGAAGCTTCACCTTTTACCGATCGAATTCCAATTCCAGGCCAAAAAAGATAAAGTTCCACTCCGATCATCTTTTGTTTGTCTTAGACACAGTGGTCTTTTAATCATGATGATGCTGTTTTTAGCCAACATCTAACAACCTGCGATGCCTTCTAGGACATAGTTTCTGCGGAGCGGCAGGAGTTCATTAGAAATTCAACCTCTAAGCTGTGACTGTTGGTGTGGAGCAACGCCATCCCCACTCCCTATCACCCACCTATTTACAGCTTCCTTGATCATTTTATTGCTGGTCGTTTTTACGTGATGGTAAAGTAAACCCACTGTACCTCAATCCAAATGGTATCTTCCAATTTTTATATAATCGATTTATTTAATTTTGAGATGATTTTATATTAGTATGGGCTGATTCAAAGCTTGCCTCAGGGGCGGCACGGTGGTGCAGTGGTTAGCGCTCTTCCAGCGAGAAGGCCTTGGTTCGAATCCTGGATGGGACCTTTCTGTTTGAATGGGTTTTTCTGGGCAAAAAATCCGAAACCATGCTTCATATGGGTTAATTGGTGACCATAGGTGTGCATTTGAGTGTGTGCCCTGTGACAGACTGGTGACCCGTCAGAGGTTCGCCCATACTAGTACTGGTTCTGGCATGAAAAAGGGACGTACCAAGTCAAGAAAATGGATGGATGGAATTTGACTGAACAGATCCATCTGGAAATAAATTGAATAATCGATTAAGTCGATTAGTTTGTCATTTTAATCTTAATTTTCTTTATATATGTCCTCCATCATCAAACATGTTAAAAAGCACCATTTTCATGGGGTTGGGGGTCTCGAAGGTTTTGATCTTCTCGACCATTCCATTCAATATTATTACACTTCAATAATATTATACTGGGTGGTGGGATTCCAGTTTGCCAACTTGCAGAAAAACGCAAAGGTGCACCATAAAATGATGGGTCCTGGGCCAAGCAGCCCCTCTGGGAGCCAAACGCGCTGAATCCACGCGGGGATGTTCAGCTTTCATGTCTGAATGGGTGGATATCTGCAAAGGTTGGAGTTTTGAACACAAATGTGTAAAAATCCAGCCCCTCTCCCCTGGTTTGGATGAGAACATTACAGAGCCTCTGCATTTGCGCGCAGCTGAGTTCACTCTGTATGAATTAATGATGATGCCCGCCTGTGAGATGGGCTGGGAGGAACTGCATCTGCTCGCGCACACAAATGGTCTCTGTGCAGCTCAGAGCTCGCCGATTACCATTCCGAGCACAGCACCTCTGGGTCAGCGATGGAGCCGGGTCGGTGGTTGGCGGCGGTCTGAGGGGCAGCAGCAGCAGAGGGGGGATGTAACCCGCAATGGCCGCAACCTTTAAACCCGCCCGGATTACGCCGCGCGCCGCCAAACAGTGAGCGAGAGCCACATCTGCTCGGATTTCGCGCAACAGCGGGCGCTCGCCGCGCCAAAGACGTTCCTGGCGCCGTGGATGCGCGCGGCGGAGAGGCGACCCGCGCGCGGCTGCAGCCCCCTGGACTCTGCGGGAACCAATGCGTGGATTTGTGTGAAGGGCATCGGCGGCTCCGCAGGCCGTTGCGCGCGCCGCTGTTAAGGGGACACCTGAATTCCAGCCCGCAATGCTCTCAGCCCCCCAGGGAGGAAACCCGCACCAAGCCGCGGCTGAATGCTTCATCTGCAAGGTAGAATCCACATTTTTCCCCAACTCTTTGCGGGGGGGGGGGCAGTCTGTTTGTGAAGATGCTGACTTGAGTCCCAGGACCGTTTGAATGAGCTCTCGGTTGCTCGTCGTGCGGGGTTGTGGCTCTCAGGAGCTGCTCTGCAAGGTCAAAATCCTCCAAAATCTCCCGATTCGCAGAGGAACGCCATTGGGTTTTATTTTTAGTCTGCAGTCTGAGGCGCTTTTTCTCCTACAGGTGAAAAGAAGACGGTTCTCTCATCCACATCCTGCCTTCTCTGCAGCCCAGAACAGGCCAGGAACAGACAGTGTGCAAAATACCAAGTCATTTAGCTGTGAGGAAGAAGTCCAAGCAGCAAAACTGACAGGATAAGTCTGGCAGAAGAGGGGCTTGTTGCCAGGTGACTGTAAAGGACAGGCTAAAAAAAAGGGGAAAATAGGGTTATTAACAACGACAATGAGAGATCCTGTCTGCTGTGGACTGTTAGTTATCACACACCTTATTATTCATTGGTGCCTGAGGCTCTATTGTATCTGCAGCAGCAGTGAAAGCAAGCCCACGCCTCATTTTGCTGCTCCTGTTTGCTCTGTCGGCGCCTCTGCTGCTACTTTCCTCTGATGGCAGAGAAGTGTGAGGCTGCTCTGCACACCAGACCCACATTCACTGACCCAAATTAGCACTCGGCTCACAGAAATACGCCGCTTTTTACCCAAGAAGAGCCTCCATAAGCTGCTTCATCTAATGTGTGAGAAACCCTTCATTTCAGATTTGAAACACGTTTTTTTTTATTGTTTCTTGACTCCCTAAAAAACCAATAACAATATGGCAAATTTCCCCCTCTTTATAGTTTTAGAGGAGCTTCTTCTTCACCGAGACCAAACCTTAAATGTCTGTCTGGCCGGACGCCGACGGGCATCTGCTGACATTTTACTTCACAGCATCCCCGTGGTCTTCTGGAGCCAGGCAGATGCAGGAAGAGAACCCGCAACTGTGGAGGAAGATGTTTGTCCCACTCCAGAAAAGTCAAGACCGCGGGGGAAACAGAAGCAAGGCCCATTTCAGTTTAACAGATGAGAACAAAAATGACTTGGAGCCAGATCAGTTCACCAGGTGACCACCAGGCGGATTTTTGCATGAGCAGCTCAGTCACCATTTAATTCAAAGTAAAAAAAAAGAAAAAAAGCCCAACTGTACAACAGAGACAACCAAACTTCTAACTTCAAGTACATTTCTTTAGCAGAAGTACAGTTCCTTTGAAATTCTACCTTTCATCACCAGAGCTTTAGCGCCGGTGGTGATGTTCATTCAATACCGTAACTCTGCAACCGATTACAAGAGGCTGCAGACATTAAAGGCCAGAACTCGAATTCCTCAAACGGAATCGAACACTCCCCCCACATTGCCCAAAATGTTTCTGCCGACCCCAACATTAACTTTAAATGACGTTAATAACAGTTTTTCCTACTCTTTTGGGGTAGACTAACGTACTTCCGGTCGATGACGTCAGGCGCCATCTTGTCCGATTACGCACTTTTCATAAGTCCAGCGCATTCTGAAAGCAGAGAAGAGCAGTTTTGCGCCGACATGCAACACTTACGTTGACGCAACACGTTAATATTAACGCAACAAGTCAAACAGGTTTGTGTTACGTGTAAAAACACGGTGCTATCGTAAAGCGTTGCATATCGGCACAAAGCTGCTTGAGAATCCGTTGGAATTCCGTTAAACGCGTAAACGGTTGAAGAGTGACGATAATTCAGAGACCACCAAGGCAAAAGGTCTGGTTCTCTTAATTACCGTCACTTTTTAACTGCTAAAGCAATTAACGCTCTGACAGCGGACTAAAGCAGCTTTGTGCTGATATGCAACACTTTACAGCAGTGAAGGTTTACGCAATCTGCGGATTTACGTCAATTGCGTAAACGGCCATAGAATTACGGTAAGTCAGAGCGTGTGTGTTATTCAGGTGTTGTCGGGCGTTAACTCACACGATGGTATAAGTATAAATCTTTGATTGACAGACGACTGACAAATTGAAAGCTTTAAAACAGCCTTTCTGGGCACGTTCAGCCGACAGTCCCGCCCACTAATCTGGCTTGGTCACGCCCACACATGACAGACATTTAGTTAGAATTACAAAATGTAGAAAATGCACTCAAGAAAAAAGCAGAGTCCAGTCAGATTTCTGCACAAATGTTGGTTTTCAAGGAAATAAGACTTTCATAGCATTTCAGCAGATAGACCAGATCGAAGCAGCAGCCTGTCCAGTGTGTTTACATGTTTTCCCTCCATCATCAGACCGGAAATCTTCCCTGTTCTGCTCCTTAAAGCGTGGATCTGAAACATCTGCGTTAGCTTGTCCGCCCTCATCAGAGCATTGACGGTCTGGAAATGCGTCCCCTCTCAGGGGGTCTCGGTGGGGCCGAATGAGGCCGTTTGAAGCTCAGACCACTCCTGGTTCATCTTCATCCTTAAAGAACCAAAACCAGAGATCCTGGGAGGTGGAAACCGCTCAGACCAGAACTAAGTTACTGACGTCTTATTTTCTGTTTGAAACAAATGAAAATAGTTCCGATAATAACAAACGCTGAGAGTCGTGCAGCTGAACTGATGTCGTTCAGGACCTTCAGGACTTTATCCCATGATCACCAGGTTTCTCGGCCCTTTAGCTTGTGGCCTACAAAACGGCTAAATCTATAAGGATCAAGCTGGGTTCACATTTAAATTATGCCTCTGCCTCAACACTGTTTATTTTATCAGTTTATTTGTTCTTTTTTTTTACATTCTAAAGCCAAATTTGTTTTCTACATAACAAGGGGTTTCATCTGAAGAAAGGAACAGCTTCCATTGGTAAATCTGTAAAGTCTCACATTAAAAACCAACCCAAAAGCAGACATAAATTGATGAAAAAAAAAGGATTGTATGCATCATAGATTTCATAGATCTGTTTGATTTGATTTAATACTTGCTAACAGATAAGTCTAAACTTTCGAAAGGTCTGACGGTCAATAACTACTGAACAAACCAGTTTTGTGCTTCATCAGAAAAATAAGACGGCGGAGAAGCTCTGGCTCATTTCTACAAAGACGTGAGTCATTCATTATTTCTAACAAGCTCTTAATTGGGCCATTTTTCAATTAAAGTTCGTCTTTTTTAATGTAATTCTAACTCCACTAAAGCTTCAGCTATCATTAGCTGCATTAGGATTATTATTTACAACCGTTATGAGCGCCACAAACAAGCCAGCACACGCTTCTCTAAAGGATGGGACTCATTTCTCCATTTTTCTTTTTTTTAGAAGAAATTACAGAGGATATTTGACAGTTACACCTGAAGGCCAACCCAAGCCCCCCCCCCCTCTCTCTCTGGGACGCCACAGATGAGAGGTTGAGGATCAGAGTTTAAAAAAGAGAAACACATTTGGCCAAAACCTCCACCGATAAAGCCGTGAGATGTCCAGCAGATCAGGTGAAGTCTCCATATCTGGTGATGAAATCCAGGAAACCTAAGTAGATCAGATGAAGATGAGCATGAGCAGCTCTTGAATTGATGTAGTGCTTGGCGTGCTCTTCACCCGCAGACACTCGTGCTTTCTCCCACTCCTGCTGCAGCTTCAGATTTCCCATGAAGTCATTTTTCCTTTCATGCCGGAGTAATGACTGAAACATGAAATGCTGAATTAGCAAAGCGGGCAGCCTCCTCTTCCTCCATTGGAACCTTTCGTCTCTAAATGTTCTGACATGATGTGGAAATGTGCTCCTGATGGAATCACACCCAAACAGTGACGTTTGGCTGTGTTGCCATGGCATCGAGGCTGTCACCCAGGAGCGATCACACTCTGAAATTGGCAGACTTTGTGGGAAAGCGGTGTCACCGCACTAGGAGCTTCTCAGTCGTGTTTGTGTTGAGGATGTTCAGAGTCCAGAAAGCTTCTGCTTCTGTGCTGCTGCCGTCCATCTTTCTGCTCTCTGGGAGTGGAAACTCCCGCTCGGAGGAAGTAAATCAAGCTTTGATTGACTTTCCAACACGACTCCTTAGAATGAGCAACTCAATCTGGATCCCCGTGAATGTGGAGAGGTGGCATCTGAAGATGAAGTGCCTGATTGATGAATGCATTTATTGATTATCTACTTATTTGCTGGTGTACCAGAGGAGTCTGACCCGCGAGGCAGATCTCTGCGGAACAGCCGTAATTAAATGCAAATTAAAGAGATGGTAGAGGATATTTCCTGCCTCGTTCCTTACAAAACGAGTTTTTAAAAAGGAGAACCACTGAGCTTTCAGAAGTTAAAAAAAAAAAAATAAAAATAAAAAAGCGAGCAGGAGCCTCGTCCCAACACACTGAATCAATGTCACCTCCTGGAGTCTGGAAGGAGCAGGTCATCACCGCCTCACTGCACAAGCCCACAGTCTGAGCGGGAGCTGGCTGCAGCATCCCACACCTAACCCGCCGTGTGATGCCGCTCTCAGCTGCACAGGTGCGTCCTCCTGCAGCCTCGCTTGACATTGATGGGATGCTCCATCGTTAAGGAGGCTCAGTGGGGACTGCACTCTTCATTTGTCTACAGCTCTGATCAATGCTCCCTAAATAAAACCCACAGACTGTGTGGTTTTGGTGAAGCTAACAGAACCAGGCCAAGAAATTAGTTTTTTTTTTTTTTTCCTCTTTGATTGTGAGAAAAAAAATGGTTTTGAGTTGCTGCTGTTCTGGTGAACCATGAAGGTGCTCTGGATTATTATCTTTTTTTTTTCTTGCTGAGGCAAGACTTTCATGCACACGCTCCAAGAGCCATGCGTTACTGGCAAACTGCAGGAAGCAGAGCTCATAAATCAGCCTTTCTTTTGTGTGTTTAAAGGCTGGCTTTTGTATTTTAACTACAATCACCGAGCTGAATCTCTTCTTCTCGCCGCTCCCAGAGGGCTGCATATTCCCGCTATAATGACACAGAGCTTCTCTATTGTTTGCTGGCTCTCCGACACTTTCTGTGAATCACCTGCAGAGCTGTGATCTGATCTCCAAGGTCTTAGTTTTTATGACGTTCTGTATCCTTGACAATGTCTCGGGATTCATCAAATGGATCCTTGCTTATCCCCCCCTACCCCCCCCCCCCCCATCTCAGCTGTGTCACAAAGTAAGAGTAGCAGCAGAGCGAGCAGAGAGAAAATCAATAGAGAGGCACGGCACCGGCTCACTAAAGCACCGGCTCCAATCATCCCTTCCTATTGGGTGATATGATCCTGAGATACCAGCCTAATTCTTCTGAGGCGCTGAACTACCAGTCTACACTTTCATCCGTCTGTACACAAACATGAAAGCATCCGTATTATCATATCAAAAAAGCAAGGATGATCGAGGGAGCGGGCCTTCAGGGGGGGAAGCTGCCACAAGAATCACACCAGATTACAGGGAATGTTTCCCTCTCAAGGCTGCAGGTGGCTAATTAGTTTAAAGTCTGATTGCAGTGGAGTTTATTGTTTGTTCAGGAACCGATGTGCTCGATGCCGTGCCCACAATCTGGACTGTTCCAATGACATCAATGGGTGTGTATGGCGTTGACTGTAAATAAGAACTGGACTGAGTGACCCTGCAGCGTTCCAAACAGGAAGTGGCTTCAAAAAGGCCAAAATCCCACAGACGCCTATAGAGAAATAAACTGCCATAACTCCGTCTTTCCATTCCCATGGAAATGGTGTTGTTAACATGAAAATTAAGATGGAAAATTGCATTTCTGAGGATTTCTTCCTTCAAATTGTTTTGAATCAGCAGCAGACAAATAATGCTGTTTTGAAAAAGCCTGTGGCAGTGAGGTGGGTGATACAGTGGGCGGGCCACAAGCTTCCTGCTCCGCTCCATTCTGATGCATCCACTTACAAATAGATCCGTCTTTGTTTTCCTCGTCTGAGCTGGAAACTGTACGGCAAATTTTTGTTTGCCCCGCTGATGTTAGGTTGGGGTTGTGAGGAGATGCTCTTGCTAATCCTCTTTTTTTTATTTAAATATTTTTTTTCTGTAGTCAAAGTTATTAAAGTTATAAACTGACCAATCAAATGCCTCCATAAAAGTAGGTGGAGCCTGCTAGCCCCAACGGTCAGAACATCTGATTGACAGATTTCGTGTAGCCCGCTTTGGAATGTCAGGACTTTCAACAAGCCCACTTCTGATTGGCGAGAGTGGTTGCCATAGAAACTCAACCTAATCCCTGCTTACTGACAACATCTGGCTCCAACAGACTGGCATCCATATCATGAAAAGACTCATTTGACTTCTTTTCGTTGAAGTCTCACTCACTGGCTCCAGTTCTCTGAATGTTTGATCTCCAAGCCTTGTCAAAAAGGTTATACCAACATTTTACTGTTTCATCAAACATCTCTTTCTTCTCCCTTCCAGGTCTAACTTCCTGATTCTAAGCCAAATGGAGCTGTTCCTGGTGTTTCTGGTCATGCTCAGCGTGGCCGTGGAGGCTCACAAAGTCCAAATCTGCCCCAAACGCTGCGTCTGCCAGGTCCTCAACCCCAACTTGGCAACGCTGTGCGACAAAAAGGGTCTGCTGTTTGTGCCGCCAAACATTGACAGGCACACGGTGGAGATGAGGCTCGGCGACAACTTTGTCACCAGCATCAAGCGCAAGGACTTCGCAAACATGACCAAGCTGGTAGACCTGACCCTCTCCCGCAACACCATCGGCTCCATCGCGCCTTACGCTTTCAAAGACCTGGAGAACCTTCGAGCCCTTCACCTGGACAGCAACCGGCTAACCCACATCACCAACGACACTTTCAGCGGCATGTCCAAGCTGCACCACCTCATCCTCAACAACAACCAGCTCAAACACATCCACAGCGGGGCCTTCAATGACCTCACTGCTCTGGAGGAGTTAGACTTGTCCTACAACAACTTGGAAAGCGCCCCATGGATCGCCATCCAGAGGATGTCCAGCCTCCATACTCTTAACTTAGACCATAACATGCTCAGCTACATTCCTGAGGGTACTTTCTCTGGACTGCAGAAGCTCAAGCGGCTGGATGTGACCTCCAACAAGCTCCAAAAGCTACCTCCTGATCCAGTTTTTCAAAGAGCTGGGGTCCTGGCCACCTCTGGAATCATGGGGCCGTCGTCGTTCGCGCTCAGCTTTGGAGGAAACCCCCTGAGGTGCAACTGTGAACTCCTCTGGTTGCGGAGGTTGAGGCGGGAGGATGATTTAGAGACCTGTGCCTCGCCACAGCACCTGGCTGGACGGTACTTCTGGACGGTGGCAGAGGAAGAGTTTCTGTGTGAGCCTCCACTTGTCACAAGGCACTCTCAGGTACAACTCTTAATTAAAGACATGAAACCCTGTACCGCTGCACTCTTAAGGACAGATAATATCTCACATAATCCAGGGCGGCACCTTTCCGCTCCACGAAGAGACTTTAAAAGACAGCTGAACCGGTGTGGGACTTGCACTTAACAGATTATTGCTGAATATATCGCTCCAGCTCCTAGTATGGTCTTGGGAAAAGCTTTTAAAGAAGTTCCTTGGTCACATTTTTCATGATAAATCAGAGAGGAATGTCTTAACATGCACTGAAAGCATGAAGTCATGTAGTCCTTAAGCCGCACTTTCAAACCGACGTATCAGATCGGGTCCTGGCCAAGGAATAAAGCTACTTGAACTCATTTAGATTCAGTCCTGTTCTGAATGTAATTAGACAGAACGCTCTCGTCTCTGTGCCCTAAATTTCTGTTTAGTTTGGCTGCATGAAAAAAATTATCCTGACAAAAAAAACCGATGCTGATTTTGCAAAGAAAAAAAAATCAGAAAATCTAAAGGTAATATTTAGAAATCATCAAAGCCTGCTGAACACAGAACAGCCAGTTAATCATCTCCTCCTCCTCCTCCTCCTCCTCCCCCCTTAGGAGCTGCGTGCTTTGGAGGGTCAAAGTGTGACCCTGCGCTGTAAAGCCAGGGGCGATCCCGACCCCGTCATCCATTGGATCGCCCCAGATGGTCGCCTCATGTCCAACTCCTCAAGGACGGTGGTCCATGCAGACGGAACACTGGACATCCTCATCAGCACGGTGAAGGACTCAGGTCTGTTCACATCTCCATGGTAACGCCTGTACTGATAGTTGGCTGTGCATGAGAACCGGGCCGAGTGAGTGTGACGTTACGGATGACGTTTCAGAAAAAAACGTCACCTGAGAAGTTGTGAAACTTCTGACAGCTGGCTAGAACAACTTGCTTAAAGCTGAAGAAGTGAGTCCTTGTAAAAGATTAAAAAAATACATAAATAAAAAATACGTTGGCAGCAGTAGATGCCGTTTTTTTGTTTTGCATAAGGTTTGCTAGTTTGTGTATGGGACATATTTTAATACATTAGGGAGTGTTTAAATAGGCCAGGAGTCTGCTGAAAAAAAGACAGTCTGACTGTTCCATCTGCATTTGAAACGAACCGTTGAAGTTCAGTGGTTATGTTTTATGTGGTGTCACCCACAGAAACTTCCAGCTACAACCAAATGATGAAGTCCATTCAGTCGCCATTTTTAAGCAATGCAGATGCCACCATTTTGGACCCAGACATAGTCAGTAAGCAGGATTGGTCCAAGTCAGTCTGAGTCGCTGTTTCTATGGCAACCACTCTCACCATTCAGGAGATTGTTGGAAGTCCACATCCTTACCACTTGACAGCGGGCTTCACAAAATCTGTCAAGTAAATATCTATAGGATTTTGGGTTCTTGGAGTCAGCAGGGACTTCCTGTTTGCAACCCCAGGTGGGAGGGGTCACTCAGTCAAGTTCTCGCATACAGTCATGCAGCAATATTTGCTTGTGCAGGCCAAATCCTAAAATTAAGCTAATGCAGGTTTGTAGACCAACAGACAAGTGCTGCTAATTGTTTTGTTCCTTTTTTGCGGTCTATCATGGATTTATTTTTTTGGTTTGACATTGTGAAGCACCATGGACCTCCCTGGATGGTGCTGGAAGGTGCTCTAGAAAGGAATGAAACGCTGACTTTCGATTTGTTGAAATTAAAGGAAGAAATTCAGGACCAATTTCTAACCTTTTTGTGATATTTTTTAGCTCTGATGGTATAAAAATGTCAAGCACTGAATCTTTTTTGTTGTCAACAAACACTTCAAACATCATCACAGATGCGTTTGTCCCACCACTTTCTAACAGAAACGACATCGCCTTCTGTTAAGAGCGACTCTGCAGCCTTTCCTCGGCGGAAAAGATGTTTGCTTTTCTTTTGACCGGTCTCCCCAAAGGTTTGATTAAACAATTTGCTCTACTGGGAGCGCTCCATTGATCTGAAGTAAATGATCCGCAGGGGGTGACTCTGAGGTCCCCTGCTATGGATTTTTATAAGAAAATGGCCCCTCTACCCATTGATTTATTACTATTGTAATTTATTTTGTCTAAATGCTCCAAACTTTATGGTCTCGATTGATTTTATTTTTCAATATGTGATCAAATAAAGCTGTGTCAGCTTTGGACAATTGCAACATGCTTTACTTTGTGTTTAGAATAAACATCACCATAAGTAAAACATATTTTACCAGCAGTAAATAAAGTCATGGGATATCTGGTGGATGAGTTCATTTGCCAGCCTCATGCTGCCATTATTGGCATGCTAATGAATTAAGACTCCACTTGACAAATCTCCATAAAATCCTAAGCAGGTGTGTCAACAAAATCTCCTTCATCCAGGTGATGTCTTGAAGTTGAATCATCTGGACTTAAAGTCTGGGAAATGTTTCACCCCTTTTGTGATGAAACATTTCCAGGAAAAAAAAGCGTTTAATTCCAAATGCTATGAATGCCAAAAAGCCCAACTTCAAGACATGAACAGGTGTTTTCCTAATAAAAGGCAAAATGTGACTAATGGTTGCTTTTCTGCCTCATTAGTCAATAATTAAAGGTGATCTTTCATTTTTGGCCAAATCTCCCTTCAAAGTGTGAAATATTAAAGCACTAGCTCTTAATTTTAAAAGAAAAAAATAGATAAAAGGTGGGTCTCTTACCAGCTAATTTCCATTCAAGCTCATTTCAAAAGAGCCCACTTGAAAAACAGGAGTAAATATTCTGTCAACTATTCTTAAGGGGAATATTTTTATGAACTATTTTCATTTTGGTCAAATTTGCCAAAATGATCAAATGTCCACTAAAGCCTTTCTTTCCAACAACCACTGTGTCCAGTTTGAGGTCAGGGTTTAGCGATGTCACGTCTTGGTCCAAAACAAACTCAAACAAACCAACCAGTCGTTGGTTAAATCTGAGCTTCTTTGTGCGTCAGGCTCCTTCACCTGCATCGCGTCTAACCCAGCCGGAGAGGCCCAGCAGGCCGTGTACCTGGCCATCGCTAAACTCCCCCACATTACCAACAACACGGTGGCCGAGCAGGAGCCAGACCCCGGATCATCAGATATCGCCACTGTGACAAAGACGGGCGCAGCAGACCCGGGCGGCGTTCCTCTGGGGAACGCCAAGACGAGCCAGGAGAAGAAAGTGGTGATTGCTGAGGCCACTTCCACGTCAGCGCTGGTCAGATTCAACTTCCACAGGAGCATTCCTGGAATCCGCATGTTCCAGATCCAGTATAATGGGAGCTACGATGATTCCCTGGTGTACAGGTAGGGTTTTCTCTCAGCAAATGTAAATACGTAGTAATCCCATAACCTCTGCCTTTCCTCCATAATGCTTAAATCCTGTCAGATGTGTACTCATTAGGAGCCGGACGTGGCTGTCAGCTTGATTTGTGGGATCTGCTAATCCTATGAGGAAGACAGACTAATGCACTGTGTAGAACTTCTTGTGCTTCGACTCCTAATCCCCCCATGTGTATTATTTACATTGTGCAAGAGCCTAATAATGCTTCATCAACAAAATCAAAACAGAGTGTCAGCACTAAGCTGTGGACCCACTGGAAGAAGAAAGAGCCGGCCTCCATTGTTTCACATGAAACGCTGCAGACTTCACAGCGCAGCAGGCAACCGTCTTTCATCAAAATCTGCCGTCCTTTAGTCTCCGCCGTTAATCTCTGTGATGGGACGATTGCACGAAGCCTTGAGCTCGGTGGCACATGATGCTTTTATGATGGAATACAGAGGACGCCAATGCCTGAAGCTTCTTCTTGTTCCTGTGCTACTGCTTACTAGCGCTTGTCCGCCACCTACAGTTGGACAAGGCTCGGCGTGAAATGTCGAAGCCGTGCAAATCTGGTGAATCTTGCTCCAGGCTTTCACCTTCACAGCTTTATTCCAATAAATGAAGGACAAATTTATCCTTCATGGCTTCAAACACTGGAACTTCAGTGAATTAAAAAGGACGCCACCCATACGTCACTACCAAATCCGAGTCCCTGTCGAGTGAAAACGTATTGACCGTGCGTTTTGAGCGTGGAACAAACGGTTGTAGAAACTTGCATAGCAAATGCGAGGGTTTTGAGTGTGGAAGGCCAACAGGCACATTCATGACATTGGCTGTTCATCCAAAGTGGTCGGCTGAGCGCACATTTCTGAGGGCGGTGTGAACGCAGCTTCAGCCTCAACTGCCCTTACAGGTGGATACGGGGAGTTTGTGGGCGAAAGATGGGCAAACCTGTACGAGGCACGCAGGAGACCCACAGGAAGATTTAGGACTGTAGAACGCTCCGTGAGCCCGTACAGCGAAAAATGCTCACACATTTTCTTCTACAGGCGATAGGTCGTAGTGAAAATCTATATACAACACGAACGGCTAAAATAGGTGAGACGCAGGCGTGTCGTACAGACTTTTCCCTTTTTTTAAACCCCTCAGATCTCGCAGCAGAAGCCTGTTAGTACTGTTCACGTGATACATGCACGCCCCTTGCTGCAGCCAAACTGTTAGAAATGATGAAACTGGACAGAGTGTAGTTTGTGTGGACATCCAGCAGATGTGTTGTTTGCACACCGTCAGAAAGGAGCCAGTGCACGCTCCTCACTGATGACTGAAGTGCGGCGTAAGGACGCCGTACTGCTGCATCCTCCGTACGTCACAAGTGCGTGCTACTTCCAAATTTCCTTACTAATACTTCATGATACACTTACCACACGCAAGACAATGGTACGTTCCATTTTTATGATGTCCCTTAAGGGGGGACCTCAAGGAAACTGCAAGACACACCTGAGCTCCCATGAAGATGCGGCCGCTCCTCCACAGCCCGGACAACCTAAAAACCTGCAGCATCTGACGTCTGTTGTCCCAACGTTCCCAAGTTCCCCAAATAACTCCCGATCAGTCGTGTAGCTTAAAGGCTGAAGCACATGTTATTTAAGATAGTGTGTCTAGACGCGCATCTTAAGAAGCCCTTGGAGATAAATGATGATCGTATCAGTTTATCCCTACAACAGTAATCTGGATAATCTGATTTGCTTTGGTCTCGTTTTCATTCACAGCTCAGTAAACTGTGTCAGAACTCACAAAAGCGCCCCTTCCTCCACAGGATGATACCACCAACCAGTAAGGAGATCCTGGTAAACAACCTCGCAGCTGGTACGCACTATGACCTGTGTGTGCTGGCGATCTACGACGACCAGGTGACGTCCCTGACGGCCACCAGGGTGATAGGCTGCATCCACTTCTCCACCGAGCCTCAGTACCTGCGATGCCACTTCATGCAGTCCCAGTTTCTCGGCGGAACCATCGTCGTTATCATTGGCGGGATCATCGTAGCCTCAGTGCTGGCTTTTATCATCTTCCTCATTGTTCGCTACCGGGTGTGTAACCAAGGAGATGTAGATAAGGTCAGTCCTGCTTGGTTTCTGTGTCTTTCTTGTGGTTTCTTGGGTTTGTAACCATGCCGTCCTCTGTCCTTTGCTGTCTTTGTGGGGTCAGGCGCTGGAAATGGGGGACATTCGATCGCTGAGCAGTGACGGACAGCTACAAGGCTGTGGGATTCCCAAGTCCCTGTCCAAGCAGGCGCTGCGTCCAGAGAAGAATGACAAGGACTGCCTTAAGGTGGTCCTCCCCCCTCCAGAGCCAGCCAAGCAGCGCCCGCCCGCCACGGTGCCAAGCACGAAACCCTCCGTCCCCGACTGCACGGTGTCTACCTCTGCTGGGAGTCACAGTTGGCACCCGGCCTCCCCGGGAGCTCTGAGGCCCAAACGCTCCAGCGCCGCCCCAAAGCCCTCAGAGGCTCGGAGAGCTGAAGCACAAGCAGACGTGGAGTTCAACAACACAAACCGGAATAACTCATCGGAGGTCAAAATGCCCGTTGTTCGTGCCACCCTCGGGCAGACGGCCAAGTGGACTCCGGCTCCCAGGGGTCCTCGGCCACACCAAACTTCTCGATATTACATGACTGTGCCAGCAGAGGGCGTGAGGGTGAACCGCCGGCACTCTTTTAACGCGGACTCATACAGGGAGCGGTGCTTCGTAGCCTACCCCAAACCCGGAGCCAGCCTGCGCTCCAAACGCAGCCTGTCCATGAGCGGCGAGCTGCCGCAGATCGAGGCGAACATTCGGCGGGCCAGAGACAAACTCTCCCGCTCCGAGTGGCTTCTGGAGAGCACTTTATGATTCACGACGTTCTGTTGGATCGGTGTCCCGCTGTGAGACACGGGACTTTTCTGCCTTGTTAGAGCTTTGGTGCTCTTCAGTGAGGGACCAGAAGGAAGCACACAACGTTACGGGAAAAGTTTCACAACTGTTTTCTACCTTATAACCTCTTGAAGTCTCCTTTTTAATCAAACTTTGACTAAAGGCACAACAATGTATAAAAGCAACGAAATGTACAAAGATGTTTAGCTGTGTGAGATACTCGCAGTGCAACCACGCGTCTTCATGCGGACGGACACACCAACCTGTATTATAACGAAGGGATTCACCACACAGAGGATTATTATTCTGCCGCCCTTTGCTTCGGGTGACCTCTGACCTCTGTTGACTCTGAACAGGACCTTCGTCTCCACAAACAGTCCTAAGTACCTGCATCTGTGAGGACACCCCTCTGCTAGAGACGCAGGAAATGAATGTAGACACAATTTCATCCGAAACTCAGCACAATGCAGCGTTTTGTGTGGCACAGCCTAAAACTGCCCTCCGGTTTGAATCCAGTTTGATGACAAAAAGACCCGACTGCGATGGGTTTCCAATGCTTTTGGCCCAAACTCAACCAACAGCACCGGCGCGGCCGCCGGTCCAGCCGCTGACCTCAGTAAATGAGCAAAGGGGTATTTTTTTACTCGCAGATGTTGTCTTGCCAACGTTGACCGCCGTAAATCAACTTCTGGATGTTTAAGAAACAATCGCCGTGAGGACAGAAAGACGTTTACTCTTGATTTTTGTTGTCGTTTCTGTTTGATGTTTACCAGTAATAATAAACCAGTAAAAAAAAGAGGCGCCCTCCTCTGTTTCCTCCGTTTTTGTCATGAACATGTTCAGTTCTGATCAAGGAGGAATTCAGAAAGTTCTGGTGCAGAGGACTTGATTCAGTGGCTGAAAAAGAGCCCACATCATCACACTTCCACCTTTTGGTTGGTTTTAAATAGTCTTGTGTGGATACAGTTTTATGAATTTCTATCCTGCTCTCTCCATATGTACACATTGATTTTGTTTTGTGATTGCATTGACTTGTTAGAAAACTATTATCATCCCATCTGTGAAATGTTTGGACGGAGGCAAGCAGGCTCCGCCTACTTTTCTTGAGGGGATCCAGTCATTTTATAACTTAAATAGCTTAAAAATACAGTACAGACCAAAAGTTTGGATACACCTTTCATTCAAACTTTTGGTCTGTACTGTATATCGTGAAAAAAAGAGAATTATCAAGAACATGTTAAGAAAGGCATTAGAGCAAGAATTGGAATTCTGACCAATAGAATGACAGAGACTGAGTCTATGGGATTTTGGCTTCTTGGAGCCAGTGGATACTTCCTGTTTGGAACACGGGGGGAGGAGTCATACACAGTCAATGGTTGCGGCCTGTGAAATGGTTCCAAAAATGCAGGTTGATGTTTACCTGTTCTGTCCTCCAACAGTTCAGAGAGACCTTCAGGTTTCATGAAGGTTTGACCCTAAAGACACTTGAACTCTATAGACACATCGGGGGGGAATTTTTCATGCTTTAGATTAATTGCCCTCATTTTATTTAATACGATCAGACTAAAAGGTTATGACTCATGGACTTGTGCACATGAGTATTTGTGGTTTGCCTTTTCTGTGGTTTCATTTTCACATCTTTAAATCCTATAGATGTGGAGTCTTTCTGGGTACATTTTCATAGGCAAACATTTAGAAATGAAAGCGTCTGTCGTATTCCTGAGAGCTCTGCCAGCCAAAGCGCTTATAGATATGGGGTTTCAGTCGTCGCAGAACTCCTCTTTCTCTGCAAGCGGCGGACCTCCGACGGCTCCCAGAGCCCACGTGTTTGCTCAAAGAGAGGAGGGGAAGCAGATGATGAAAGGAGGCCATGCTGGTCACCAGGGACGCCTCGCGCTTGCACGACTCAGCTCTCGTCTAACAGCGGCGTACCTGTTCGCTGGCGGGGAAACCTGCCGCAGGAGAGGTTAAACACCACCTCCGCAGAGGGAACTGCACCCACAGCCGCAGAACTGCCTTCCTTGTGGTTTGGGGGGGTTGGGTGGCACTTTTACAAACATCAGGAGGTTTGATCCCAGAGGAGCGTGTTAAATAGGACACAAAACGAAGGCCTTCGTCTGCAGCAGAGAGCTTGAATTCATTATTTTTGCGTGCAGCAGCTCAGGAGCTCGGCCTGAACTTCAGATCGGTTGCTGGTGAGGAGTAAGTTATTAATAGATCGAGGGAGACGGGAGGAGAGGAGACAATGCAGGGAGGAAAAGATGGAAGCAGGGAGGCAGAGTGAGGACGAGGAGGAGCAGAGAAGCAAAGAGGGGGGTTGGGGGGGTATCTTCAGTATTCAGTGCACCTCCATGAAGGAGGAGGAGGCCTCAGCCTGGTTCAGAGAAGGGGGCAGGGCTCAGCTGGAGGTCAAGACACAAACGGATGGCGTCCTTCCTCATCTGCTGGAGATCATCCCAACCTGAAGCTGCTTCAGACTCCGGCCTCGGTGCTGCATTTGAGGACAATCGTACTACGGGACCTTTTCCCTGCGAGGCTCTGGGGAAGCGACTGGAGAGCCTGTTGGCATCCCAGCCACAGAGGAGCGATGAGGAGGATCAGCTGAAGAGAACCGAGGTTCTTCGGGAACGTTAACACCTTCGTGTGTTTCATTATCTTTGCACAGCAGGCTCTGTGAGCCAAAGTCGCGCATGAGGCATCACTTTTGCTGGCATTCATTGTTCCTGCAGGATGGAGAACCAAAACAGAAGACACAGAGGGAGGGGGAGGAAATATGTCTATAATCTATGCAGTCGGCTCCAAAGACGACGCATTATGATAAATGGCTCATTAATAGTGAATGTGGGAAGGCAGCAGTGTGGATGAAGATCACGGATACGCTCAAACTCAGCTGAAGCCCTGCTTGTTTACTCGGCAGCCACCGTCACACACGCGTGACTAAACGCGACAAAGATGACGGTGCGATGAAGCTGCACCTTCCTGTGCGCAGATCCAAGCGGCAGAGGCTTTTGTCCTCCGGTGGTGACGGCTGCGGCGCGGAGGTCACGCGCCGGGGCACCATCACGGGTGATTCCTGCACGCAGACTCAGTGGCACGGCATCACACGAGATTCGCTTTGACGTGAACCCAGATGAAAGCGCGGCACCCTCCCTCCGCCTCCCCCCCGAGCGGTTCCCACGCTCAGAGGAGAACAGCTGCCTCCTCCTCTTCCTCTTCCTCTCACACGACCGTCCCACAGATCCATCCTTTCAGAGACATGCGCTCAGAGACCACTTCTGATCATCTTTCGTTCTGTTTTCACACAGTGGTCTTTTCATGTTGACATTTTTTGCTGAAATCCAAAAACCTGTGTCAAACTTGCTGAGAGTTCCCTGTTTACACTCTGTCCCTCTGGCTTACAGCCCCTCACAGCCAAACCCAGCAACAATGGCAGCAGTATCAGATCTAACCAGCCGTCCAGTTTGGATCCAGAGACGTTCATGGTCTATATGTCTGCAGGTGGATGATCAGAATGGAGCAGAGCAGGAAGCTGCCGTGATCTTTCTTCAGACGGCATTTCTTATGGTCTGCTCCTGATTCACAACGATTTGAGTAAAGAACTGCTCCCGAATGCAGTTCTAAGCTTATTTGTCTTTATCCATCATTAAAAAATGCCACAAGAACATAAAAGTTCAACTTCTATTTCAGTTTATGTGATGCCTCCTTCTGATCTGCTCCCCGGCCCTGGCCCCGGCCCCGGCCCAGCAGGACTTTGAGAGTGAGATGGGACTGTTTATCACCTGCAGGTGGAGGGCCGATCCTGTTGGGACGTCGTGGGATATTACTCAGACTCCCATCACGCGGCCACCTCTAAACATTTACACGCCGCTTAACGTCTGCAGTCATTTGCCTCCTCCATCCACTCACAGGAATCTGGAGGCTTCGGGGCTTCCATAACCAGCTCAGAGAGGATTAGGAAGTGACAGAGTTTCTCTGTGCTAATCGTATTTATTACTCAGAGTGGTGCTTGTTAAGATGCACCATCAATCCACAGTGTTTCATTCGACACGAATTTCATACAGAGTGGGCTGCGAGAGGATCGCACGTTGGCAGGCGGGCAGAACGGCCCCCGGCGCCCCTATGATCCTTAGCAGCCGATCGGGAAGAGATGAAGCTGGCCGAGGAGCTTCACGTTTGAGAATCAGGGGGATCGCATCTCCAACGCTCTGCTGCACAGTGAGGAGGGGGGCATATGTGAGGATCTCTGGAGGCATTTTAAACAAATCTGAAAACCACCTTCAGTTTTGGTGTGATTTCCAGTTAAAATGATGTTCATTCTATTCATAAAAGACACAGGGAACATTAAACTGACATAAAATGACCTGAATGTAAGATAATATAACACATTTTCACTTATATCTAACAAGATGTCGACAGATTCCTCATCAGGAGTTGTTTTGTCCTTTTTCTGTTTGCAGATTTTGGTTCTTAATCAGTCAGAAGTTTCACTATGTTGGAGTTTTTTTTTCTAAAATGTAGTCTTTACATCATGGATCAAGAAAAACAAGTTAATCTGAGGGAAATTAGACTAATTGTTTGACATTAACGATGTAGCTTTTATATTCTTTCTGCTTACGTGACTGTGCAGCACTTCAGGTCGGCACAGACAATTTAAGGCCTCAATAAAGTTGGTATGGTCCAAATATCCTCAGTAGGATTGAATTCAGAGCTGCCCAGTCCTGGAGACCTTACCTGTGTTCCAGAATTCCTTTCCTGCCTTTGCTGCTGACTCAGATGTTTCCATGTTCTGATTGGGCCGAGCACACCTGATCCAGGTGATGAGTAGAAACAGAGCAGGTAGATGTTCAGGAGCAGGAGCAGCTCTGATTTAAAGTTTCTACAGTAAACAAAGAACCAAGCTTTCTGGCTGCTTGTGTTTTAGCTATGATTCATAAAACAGGTAATACTAAAGAAATAGACAAAGAACTAACAACGAAGAACTTTGTTGTTTAATTCTTTATTTAAAGGATCCACAGAGAACCAAAAACTAAACTCTGGTTTTGAAAAAAAAAAAAAACGTTACATCACCGAGACGATCAGGGTCAATCAGTGAAAATGACCTTTAAGGTTGAATCCTTTAGCAAAATCATGTAAAAAAAAAGGTGATTAGATTAGCCAGTTTGGTTATTGCTTGTTTTTTCAGAGTTCACCTTAGTGACACATTGTCTGAAAATTTAAGGAACATTTGGTAAATCCTGAGTAAAATACAAGGGTCCAAGGATGGAGCCTTGGGGTACTCCAACTTTAAAAGAAGATGACTTAACACAGATAAGAAATGAATAACAGATCAATTATTATTTTAACTATAAAACATGGTTAAAATTCATCTAATGACGAGAATGTCTGCAGTTAACATTATTTTATGGCTTCTCTTCATTTGGTCTTTGTCTCATATTAGGACCAACTTTTAATATATTTTATGCATATTTAATTCAATTAGCTTGTGTTTATGTACCTCTCTATTGGATAACCTTTCCATATTTCAGAAGAAATGTGAGCAAAAGGTCAACAGTGCCCAAAAGCTAGACCTTTTCTGCTTGATCAAGCTTGTAGTTTCGGTCCATATTTTTGTTTAAATAAGAACCTAAAAATAGCAAGAGAACTGAGCACCCCCCCCCAAAAAAAACAAAAAACAAAAAAAAAAACGAAAGATTGGAGGGCAGATCATGGAAATGCTTGCGAAGTAAAAAACATTGTTAAATAGGAAGCTCCCCTGCTAAGAGTGTTAGATTTTGAGCTGATTGGTGGATCTGGATCGTCTGCTGTGGGTTGAAACCTCCTCTAAGCGGCGGGTGATTACAGTCAGGTCACGGATGTAAATTTGGGACTGCGAGAGAAGACGACAGATCACCTGATTCTGGAGATCTGAAGTCAAAAGAGACTCTGGGAAGGGAGGACTCGGAGGTGTGACAGAGCGATGAGGAAAAACAGAGAAAGGAGGAGAGGTGAAATCCCGCTTTTACTGCTCCCCGCTTTCTGACACTTCTGCGGAAAAATAAATAGATACGGAAGACAGAAATAAACCCCAGCTGTCTTGACATTTAAAGGATTCAAAGGCAGAGTGTCAGACGTGCGGTGATGGGGTGGGGGTGTTGGCAGGGTGGAGCAGCGAGCTCTAACATCTGCAGCAGCAGCAGTCCTGGTGTTTAGGGGGGCCTATCTCACATGGTCTCGCTCTCTCCTCTGTTACCTTGGCAACATATTTTCTGCATGGAAATAGCATCTCTTGCTGTGCCCTGAGCAGGAAAAAAAAGCACTTTGAGAGATTTAAACGTGTCTTCAGCAGATTTGACCTGCAGATTGGATGGAATGAAATTATTACTTGTTTCTGTCTCAAATCACTGCGTGAAGACTTCAACGAGCTGACAGGCTTTCATTGTATCACAAAGGATGGAGAACATGCTGGCTTTCTTAGCCCTTAGTTGGTGTTTAAACCCTATTATCTACTCTTTTTTTTTAAATGGAAACTACAATTTTGATAAGGAAAATGTTCATCAAATATCCTCAGATGATGGGGTTCAGTTTCCGCCATGAACCTTTGTTTGCCATCGGAGCGGAACACAAAAGGAGACATGAAAGGAGGCGCTGGAGTGGAGATTTAAGGGCGAGATCCCACTCTAGTGCAAATGAGCCAAGACTTGGCCGGAGCATGGAGGGAGAGGAGGCGTGACGAAGAAAACACCAACGACGTACAGGTAAATGTGCAGCGCAAGACTTCCCAAAAAAAAAAAAAAAGATGTGAGTCGAGTCCTGTGAGAAATGAGCTAAAATGAAATAAACGTCTGAAAGAGAGCAGGTGTTGGAGGCTTGACAGACTTCAGCTGCATATCAAGTAGACCCCCCCCCCCTTGTCTTTGTCAGTCCAAACAAACGCTGCAGTTTAAATAAGTGCTCCCTCAGAGCGGGAAGTGGGAGAGAAGAAACACCAACCCCCCCAAGCAAAATCACGCTTGAATCAGCTGTTTTGCACTCGCGGAACTCGCTGAACGCCACCAAGAAGAATCGCAGGTCAGCACCATGGACAGCGCCTCCACCGCCGCTTCCTGCCTGAAGGGGGCAGCAGACGCAGGTCTGAGGTCTGTCGCAGGGCCGCTCATCAGGCCAGAGAGCAGCATCCTCGCTGACACACACACTCCTGCCAATCCTGCTGGCCGAGCAGAAACGCAAATATACTCCAGGAAGTCCTGGAGGCCGTTAAGCCCCGCCCAAGTGTGTGTTGTGTCCATCACAGACGGGAAAACAAAGTCCTGTTGGGGTGGGGGGGTGGGTGGAAGCACAGTGCATCAGAATCCTAAAAATAACCCCCAAGTGAATATCAATGAATGAAGGCCCATACTATCACGCCACCGTCGCCATGTTTGACAGTTCGTCAAATTAGTTTTTCAGATCACAGTTAAGTGGGACTAAAAGAGGGCGTGGCACCTTTTAAAATAGTATTTTCCACAAACACCACAGAAGGCGACGTACCCGTTACGTCTCCCTTTTGAGGTTAGATCTGCAGTCTCAAAAACATCCAAGTTACACATCGATGCAAAAAAAGCTAAACTGAGTTGCTGCTTTTTTTAAAAATTCATTTCTCATCAGCACGAGCTCCATCTAAAGACTTGCAGGTCAGTTCTGGAATGAAACCTGCACAAAAGCACAAGCTGAAATATTCTAAAGTGATAAATGGCACATTTCTACTTCTAAAACCTACAGTTTAATTCCAAACTTCCATCAGAAAGAAGAAAATGTGACATTAAAAATGAACCAGAAACTGATTTCACTGAGAGAAAAATGTCACTTGGGATAACAGTTTTGATGACAGGACTGAAGATTTCCTCATTTTTCCGTTTATTAAGGACGCACTGCGAGGAAAATGGTGCTTTTCTGGCTCTTTTTCCGGCGATGGAGGACATGTATAAAGAAAATGGACCCAAAACTCGATTATTTTCCGTACGAAGGACAGATCCGGCCGGAGTCAAAGGGACGCAGAGCTGAGGCGCAGCTCGACTGTTGGATCAGCCTCTTTTTATTTGTGGGCTGCTGGGATACATGTGCGGAGGAAATACCAACAAAGGAAGGTCATGGCCGACTTCTGTACATTACATTCTAACAAAGAAGTGACGTCTCACGGTCAGTCCGGCGCACGCCTCCTCGTGAGCGGCGGCGCCGCCTTTAGGCCCCCGCTCGCCGGTGAGGACTGGAAAACAAAGCAACTGGTGACAAAATGTTTAAGCGGTTACCACTGGAAATCACACCTCTAACAGCTACTTTTTTTAATACAAGCATACAAGTATACAAGGTTATTCTGTGATTGGAGGAAACCCAAAGTGTGGGAAAACAAACGGCTGCTCCTCGTCACCGAGCGGAAGAAAAAAAGATCACAATTTTACCAAACAGCCTGAGGAAAGTGTACAATGTGCACACTTGAAGATGGGAGGGGTGCAACCAAATAAAAACACTAATGAAGCGGCGCTTTACTAATCTCTGTGGTAAAAAGAAGTGTCTGACGTTCGTCCACGGGTTGCAGGGAGCGCTCACTCTGATCTTCATCCGATTTGACAGCAGGAAAACAAAGATGGAGGGAGGGAGGGGCCTGCGAATCTCAGCGTTTCTAAGTCTTGTCAGATTTTTTTTGTCTTATAAATCAAAAGTCTGGAGCTGCCCCCTCCCCGTCTGTGGCTCCGCTGGATGGATGGATGGACGGGCGGGCGGCCCTCATTGGTTGTTCTTGGCTTTGGCGTGTGTCAGGATGTGGGACTTGAGGTTGGTGGACTGAGCGAACTTCTTATTGCAGCCGTCAAACGGGCAGACGTAGGGCCGGTCTCCGGTGTGGATGCGCACGTGCGTGCGCAGGTTGAAGTCCAGAGAAAACCGTTTCCCGCAGCCTTCGAAGGTGCACTGAGAAGAGAGAGAGGGCGGCGTGAGAAACACTCGACGGCGCGCAGGAGGAAGAGCCCGGCCCGTCGGACCCACCTGGAAGGGCTTCTCCCCCGTGTGGACCAGCTGGTGGCGTTTGAGCTTGGAGCTCTCCACGAAGGCTTTCCCGCACTCGGCGCAGACGTGGACGCGCGGTCCGTGGGTGTGGAGATGCTTCCTCATGGCAGAGTTATCCCTGAACATCTTTGTGCAGCCCTGAACACAGGAAGGAGACACCAGACAGAGTTCTGCTGTCAGTGGACAGACAGACAGCAATGGCAGGCACCGTATTTTCAAGACCATCGGGCGCGGCTTCACTTAAGGCTGCTTTCTCTGTAGCGGGTTTTAAGGCGTGTTAACACATACGGCTAAAACATGCACGCTAGTGTGTGTTTAAAAAAAAAAAAGGCAGACAAAACTGAGTCGGGTGAGACTTATTTGTCATTTTTTTTAGTCATCAATCAGCATCCAAGAATTCATCAAAGTCCTCAAGTTCTGCGTCTGAAATCAACAGCTGGGCTGCATTTCTATCAAACACGTCAGGTTTGGCTTTGGTCCGTCTTGTTGCCGTGCGGCTCCTCATCAGTGATGCCGGCTTTTCGGCACTTCGATTGCGGTGGAAGCAGACACAATCCATTCACAAACGGTGGCGTCACTCGCCCGGCGCCACCTCCCAGTGGAAGGAGCGGAACATGGACGGCTTTTCATTGGAATCCGCTGGAAGTTGCTGCGTCACCGGAGTCGTTGCCCAGATGGAAGGATGCCCCCGTTTCATTAAAAGAAAGCACCAAGAAAGACCCTCACGAATGGTTCAGTTTCCATTTCCTCTGCAAGCGCTCCCGCCGTCACTGGTTCTGGCTGTAGAGTCGCTCCTCAGCTGTTCTCTGATCCATCGCTCCAGCCGGTCTTCCAACTCGGGACACCTCGTTTCCATGGCAACTCAGAGTTCGTCTTCCAGCTTCCTCCACTTGTGAACCACGGATTCATTCATCGTGAATTCTCTGCAGCTGCTCCATTCCCATGTTCCTCCCCTTAACGGATAAACTGAGCTTCATTAGCGCGTCTCTCTGCATTTTCAGGGTTTCCAAAACGACGTTCTGCATAACGCACATACAGGCGGCGTCTTCTTTCACGTCCTCACTTCCCCCCTTACCGTTCTCATGCCGTCCTCTCCACCAAAGTCACGCAACAGCACATTAGACGGACGGCCTCATAGGGCGCTCTGTACATTTTGGAGAAAATGCGCCTTTTGGTCTTGAAAGTACAGCGGTTAAAAGGAGACGCCCCCTTTGCTCCACCCTCACCCGCTGGTGGACTCATTCAAGCCGCTCAGGCAGCAGAGCGTCTACACACCCACCCACCCACCCACCCGTTTCTGCTGTGGAGGTGAAACTCTACTCACTTTATGAGGACAAGCTATCGTCCGAGGAGCGTCGTCTTCTTTGATTTTTCTGGGCTTCATTCTGTTCAGGAAGATGAAGCAGAACATGAGGAGGATGAAGAGGATCACTCCGCTACTTACACTCAACTTCTGCGCATGTTTGTCCCTCAAAAGAGTGCAATCTTTTTAAGGTCAAGTGCTGCTTTTGTGTAGCAGCAGCTGGGAAATTGTTGTGAAATCAGGGGAAATAAAGTTGAGATGCATTGACAAAAAGAATATTTAGTGATCAATTCTAATATCCAGGCTTTATTCTTACAGAAAGGTTAAAATATTGTAGAAATCCATCAAAATGTTGTGATGAAAGACTTAAAACGAGCAGTAAAACTGAAGGTGCACGCTGCCCCCTAGAGGCGAGATTTATTTTGTTTTTGCAGGAAAACATTTTTGTGATTGCTGATCACTATTTACACGTTTTTTTTTACATCAAAACCTTTAAGATCAAAGCTAAAGAACTTCTTGCGTGTGAATATAATCGGCTCTGCAGCACGGCGGCGGCAGCATCAGCACCGGGGCCGCACTCCCGGTCTCTCGCTCACCTCGCAAACTCGGCCAGCTGTTTGGGATCCGAGAGGTCGATCCCGGGAATGCCGCCGGGCGGGAGTTTCTTCCCGGTCATGTACTCGGAGTAATCCGGGGGGGAGTTCTCCCCGACGATCTGCTCTTCCACAACCGACTCGTGGTCGATGTCTTTGTTGTCATCTAGGAAGACATTGCAAAGACTGAACGGATAACACACTGGTGTGACTTTGGCCCCGCACTCCGGGAGGCAAACGTTATTCACGGCAAATTTTAAAACCAGACGCACAAACCTGGAGTTTATACAAGTCTACTTTGAAAAGATAGATCGACCGAGCAGCTGGTTTAGACTTCAGATCACTATTTGGCAGTAGTTCAATTAAACGCACCTTAATTACAGACTGCAAGTCCAATAAAAGTCTATTTTGTAAAAAAACAAATTAAAAAAAGATGCAAATAAACCCAGTAGTGAGGGTGGAAGTGTTTTGTTAACATCACGTGAGGAGAGAAACGGTCTAACTGGTTTTATGACGACATAAACACTCAAGTAACTGAAGAGAGCAGCCAAACCTCAGTTCATGCAGAAGGAAAGACCAAAATTCTGCTGTTTTTGGAAGAAATATTCAGGGTTAAAGAAAAAAAATACAATGTTTGACTAAAACGTCAACATTTTAAAAGCAGTTTTCTGTTAAAATAATGAACGATGTGGAGCTAAAGATGTGGAATTACTGCAAAACTTTAGTGTTTAACAATTTATCATTTTATGTGGAAAAAAAGTCATTTGTGGCTTAAAATGAGGGGGAAATGGTTGGCAATTAGAGAGAAAAATGTAAAATGATCACAAAAGCTGTTTTAGACAAAATAATATATATTTTTTACAGAAACAGAAATGATTATTATTGTGTAAAAAATATATATAAAAAAATTGAATAAATTGGAATAAATAAAAAGATCATTTTAGTCCTAAATATGGTTATCCATAATAATTGTAAAAAGGGAAACATTTATTTAAATTTTTTAGATAAAAAGAATTTTTCAAAAGTGAATTTATTTTCCTCCCCAGGCTTGAATGCGGGGACGCTTCTCTCAGTTGACCGGCAGAGAGCACTAAAAATAGAAATGAGGAATCACTCGGGATGCTTTGTTTTTGTGTTAAAGCTGCGGTTTTTCCTCAAAAATCCGCTGAAATAAACCCAAAATGCGCAGGAATGAGCGCCGTTAACCTCTAACCCCGCTCCCCGGCGGATCATCGCTCCCCGGCGGATCATGGCTCCCCGCCTTCCCGCCTCTCAACGCCTGTTTGTCGGGGCGCTAAACGCTCGTTGCAGCTAAAAGAGGCCAAAATAAAAGTCAATTTGAACCCGTTTCCGGTTAAATAGCGGGGCCGAACGGCGCTGGATGCGGGGGACTCGGCGCGTTGAGGGCGCCGCGGCGTTGAGGCCTGCAGGTTGCGGGATCCAGCTGTCTCCGTGCCCGGAGCACCGCCGCCATCTCTGTCCGGCCGCGTCTATCGCCATGTTTTCGGGGCCGCCGCCATACTTACTCGTCTCGGGGAATATGGCGGCGCCCAGCAACACCTAAAACATGGCCTCCCTTCAAAACAAAAACATTTCGCTTCGGCGACGGAGGGATTCGGGGGAGGAAAACGGCTTTATATGCGGGTTTTCACGGCGGGGGCGACGGAGCACTCCAGGAAATAGCCTGGTGCAGCAGGACAACGCCCTGGTAATGAGGCCTCATGCAGCAACAGAGCTGCTGGCAAACGCGGCCGGGCCGGCGCTACTTACCCGATGCCCACATCGTAACGGAGAATTCCCCCTCCAGAGTCTTTATTTGCACCTGCTTCTGCTCCCATTTCCTCCCACCTCCGTCGGCTCCGCTTAAATAGCTCTTTTTGCCCGTTTTCTTCCCACCCGCGCCGCCTCCCCGTTTCATTCGTCCCACCGAGCTCTTTCCAGCCACGGCGACTAGAGTCTGTTCGATGTACTCGTCCTCCACCCCCGGAGCCGGCACCGGGATGAGGATCTGGTCCTCGAATCCGTCACCACCGTCCGTATGGAGGTCCGAGTCATCCCCGCCGACCACCTCCTCCCGAGTCTGGACCAGGATCACCTCCTGGTGGTGGTGGTGGTGGTGGTGGTGGTGGATGGAGCTGTGGTCGTCAGTGACCAGCGGCTGGAGCGCGATCATGGGCTGCCCGTCTTCGTCCTCGTCGTCGTCGTCGTCTCCGCCGACAACCGTGGTCTCGATGGTCTCCACCGGTATCGTCTCCACTTCTATTTCGTGGAGCTCCACGATCTCGGCCGGCATCTCCGAGCCGTCTGTCTCGATGTACAGCGTATCTCCGGATGCCATGTTGAAATCCGCCAGTTTGCCTCTTTCATCCACGCCGTGTTGTGCTCCCGTTTCGGACAAACACGCTGAACACACCCCCCTGCTCTGCTGCGGCTGCCCCCGTTTCTGCGCCCTGTTCTCCGACAAACGCTCGGCCCGCTCCGTCCCACAACACTTCTCGTCGCCACTGTTCTCAGTCGTTGGAGTTATCGCGAGAGTTCAGTCTACCACAGTCTCCGATGAAGAGGGGAGGGGGGGGGGGTCTTTAGTTATTTACTGTTAACGTCTGTGTTTTACAAAAGCACATTTTCATGGTCATTTGGTATTTTAAATTTATATTTTAATTAATTATAAATATCCATAAACGCAACCTTTTTCAACTAACATTATTCATTTTTTTATTTTTATCCCAATAAAACCTGATTATTTGTTTGCTTTTATTCTTTAAAAAAAAAAAAAAAACTTTTGCAGAACAAATTTACCCAAACTTTTGCCGAGTTAATAGTGTAAGTACAAAAACTGTAAAAAAAAATAAGAAATCTCAGATTTAGGTAATAAAACAACAGAGACTTCCTCATTTATCAAGACGTTCACAGTTTTATTTGAATTTATTTCAAACTGAATGAGTTTTTTTTTATTTGTCAAACAAGGAAGCACTTTTTTCATAAAAGGAGAGAATGAATCATATTATCTTCAACAACATCACAAATATTCTGTTTTTTTTTTCTTCTTTTAGTTTATAAGATCCCGATATTCCAAAAAGAATCTTTTTTTTAATGTGGCTGCACACATTGTTATGTTGGTAAAACTGCTGAAAATGTTACATAAAAAAAATAAATTAGGCCAGATAATGAAAAAAAAATCACAAATGTAAAACAACACTTTTAAAAAACAAAAAAAGACAGACTTGTAGGCATGTGCAACATTAAAGCGAACGTCATTAATACTATCATATCTGCCCTTTTTCATCCAATCATTTCTGCTGAAGCTCAAAGATCACAGCGTTTTAATGATAGTAATAACAACGCAATAACAGTTTAAAACGTATTTTTGAAAAGAAGCAAAAATATTTGGGTTTTTATAAATTTCCTTTGGGTTGTGGACAGACTGGGATCAGGGAATGAAAGACAGGGGCAGAATCAGTGCGACGGTGCACCCCAGCTAGGCCTTTTCTGCCAGAACAAACAGAGATTTACACAGATACGTGTGAGGCGTTGCAGCAACAGAGTTGCTCCAATGCTGCAGCTCAGCACGATGAGCAGATGTCACAGTTTGGGCCTCGTCTCCTTCCTCCTCTTCAGGGCCACAGCAGCTGCTGCCGGGGGGCTCCCAACAAGGGGTCCTTGTCGGAGAGCGGCTCTCTGAGATTATGTCGTGCTAATTCGACTGAGTTCATTTCTAATGGCTGAGAGAGAGAAAACAAGTTTAAAACAATTACTATTGATAGATAAATGTCAGAACTGAATTTTTTGTTAAGCAACATGGAATAAAATATTTTATTATACGTATATATATATATATATATATATATATATATATATATATATATATATATATATATATATATATATGGATATATATATATATATATATATATATATATATATATATATATATATATATATATATATATATATATATATATACATATATATATAGTATTTATTATTTTTTATGTCTTTAAACGTTAAACGTTTTCAAAGTTCTACATCACATTTTGAAAACCCCTAAAAAGTATTAAATTTGATATGGCAGGACTTACGTTTACTTGCTATAAACCTTTTTTCAGAATTTACGTTTTTCTTTCTTTTCTTTTTTTAATGTTCTGCCTCTTAACCGTGCGACTTCTGTGGAACATGTCGGAAGTAGGAACCAATGATCACAGAGCACCGGGGACGTTAAATAGCGGAACACACTACAGCATCAACGGTGGTCGGCAGCAAAACATTTGTTTATTTTATTTTATTTTATTTTATTCGTCGAACAGACCAAAAAATGGCGTAACATACAGTAAATTAGCAAAAGAAAAAGGGTAAACAGGTATTAATTTTAACCCTTAAGGAACAAATGCATAAAGCTGATCGATGGGTTAAACAAAAATAAACACAAATTTAGCATTGCAAGTGTTTTTTTTAGGGTTATATCTAGAAATTTAAATAACTTTTTTTTTTAACAAGAAATAATTTTTTTAAACGTCAAGAAAATAAAAGCAAATCAAATATTATTATGTTTAACAGTCAAACAAACTACAAAATGTTAATATACATTCCCTTATATTTTAAGTCAGATCAATAGTATATTCTGTTACTATGTCGTATAATTTTTTTACTTATGACTTTTGATATATTTCAAAGATTTTATGTACATTTCCATTTCAACCATTGTTAAATTGAAAATTGCGTTTCTCTTCTGCACTTTGTTTACGAATAAAACATTTTGCAAAGCAGAGAATTAAATTACAGAGTTTTTAACGGACGGAAAACATTTAGTTTGACCAGGATGTTCCTTTCCCTGTTACTTAAGTTCAAAATTAGATGATTAAAAAAATATCCCTGTGAGCGAGTCTGCAACATTTTCCTTACATTTTTTTTTTTTTAGTAATTTACAAGTTGTAAGCTTTTCACATCAGTAAAACAAAGATTGTATGTAAATGAAGATGCTTCACACTCTCCAGACTTTGTGATTGGAAGGGAATGGATTTGCTGATGTTCCAAACATCAACAGTATTCAGAGCTTCTGCTGTTCACACATTTGTCAGATTTTTTTTTGGTCTCAATTTAAAAAAAAAAATCAAACTTATATTTAAAATGTTGCTGTTTTCTCTTTTGGTCGGATGTTTTAAGTTAGGTTTCACTTAAAGTTTTCAATATTACCACTTTTTGTATAACTGATCTTTTATACTTTATGGAAAACTCGGACTCAGAAGTTTGTGACCAACTCAAGCTTGATATTATTTTATTCAAATACTTTATCCATGTGTAAAAATAAACGTCTTTTGTTTATCATAATTTTAGAATTTGTTTTTTGATTATTTCAAGTATTACAAACATGAACAATCTATTAAATAATTATTGTTATTTCTCGCCTTGCCTCTGCTAATTTGTCGTTTTCTTTTTTACTTTTTTCACTTCTTCATTTTTTTCTGATTCATATTTTACCTTGAATGGTTTGTGCAAATAAGCAAACGCATAAATAAATTCAATTTTTGCCTTCTTTCAGTGTTTCTCCAACCCTCATTCTAGTGCCACCTGGTGGTTATGACTCATAACCTCAACTCCAATCCGTCTCTGATGATCTCAGTTTGATCATTCAAAGCGCTCCAACCGCTCCTACTTTCTATAGAATCAAGAGAAAAATGACTCGTACCATCAAGGATTTCGTCTTTCACTTTGTGCAATTCACGAAACACCTCCTCCAGGATTTCCTGTGACGATGTCGACAGGACAGTTCAGAGACTTTGTCACCAAACACTTTAATGTGCTAATGTGTTTCTTTTTTTTGTTTTTTTACCTGTTTCATCCTATCGAGGTCTAAAGAGTCTGTGTCGCCGCCGCTGCCCGCAGCTCGTACTCTGCGGGACCAGAGAATGACGTGAGCGACGGAGCTCTGATGTCATGGAATCAGGTGATCTGTGGCGCTCTTACCTCGACACCGCCGACCTGTCTGCAGAGTTGGCGCGGTCCCAAGGTTTCTTTGCACCGTCTGTGGAGAGCGGAGAGAGAACAGAAGGGAGGTTTGTAGATTTGAACGGGATTTGAACCCACAGAACACAAGTGATTCCCGATTCCAGTCCGCGCTCCTATTCCTGTTGGCTGTGGATCCTGCCTCTGGCTCGTCTCACGCCCGAGCCGTCCCCTAACTCCATCTGGATGAAGCCCATCTGCTGGACTATTTAAACATGTAGTTGTAGAGTTAGATAAGCTAATTCTCTCCAAGAGTTCTGGTCCATCGCCTGGGGGAGGATCCCTCCCTCCTTCATGTGGACACCCCTGAGGTTTCTTCTTTTTCTTTTTTTTCTGGAATCTATTTCTTTTTTAGGAGTTTTTCCTCACCGAGAAGGAGGGTTTACAGTAAGGGCAGGGATGCCCAGTTCAGTTTAGAATTTACCTATTGAATTCTATGTATTCATCAACCTTTTTATTTTTACAATACGAAGCCCATCGAGACGACTGTTGCTGTGATTTTGGCCTATAGAAATAAAATTGAACTGAGATGATCGGAGGACAGGTGTGTAGAGCGTTTGACCTGTGGAACTCTGTCCACTGCGGGTGCTGGGAGAAGGAGAGTTTGGGTCATCCTGGAGAAGAACAGAGAAAAGCATCAGTGAGGACATTTTTCCCTCCGTTCAGCCGGTCAGGAATCATTTCTCCATCCTGACATGAAAGAATGATGCTGCTCTGCGGATCCATCACTTACGTTCTGAGCATCCTCCGGTTTCTCTGCTGCTTTCCTTCTGGGAGAAAAAAGAAGCCTCAAATCAGAACACATGGAGGGGAGTGGTCACATCACAGCATCAGCAGCAAGTCCACATGGGACCGCTTTGTGCCGGACTCTGACCTTCGTGCCAACAGTGCGTTCATCTCCTCCATCAGGCCCCCGCTGCCCCCGCTGGTCCGGTTGGCTTCGTTTTTGGCCCCCGAAGATGAAGATGAAGATGAGCCGTCCTCAGACTGAGGAGATGAGAGAACATGTCAGAGGAGAAACCTTCATGGAAGAAGCAAAGATCCAACTTGGCGGCTCACTCTCTGGACGCGTCGCAGTTTGGCCCCGGCAATCATGGCGGCCAGACCCGTCGGTGCCGGGGTGTCGTCCTCCTGACTGCCTCCTCCTCCCGCCGGTAACGGAGGAGGCAGAGCAGATGCCCCTACTGACGGTGGCGGCGGGCCCGGTGGTGGCGGAGGAGGAGGAGGACCACCCATGTTTGCCGGGGGAGGAACTACAGGTGGGGCCACAGAGAGAACAGCAGGGTGGCCTTGGAACGGAGAACCTGGAGGCCAGAGAGGACGATTTGACCTCAATGTTGTTGCGTGTTTCAAAGGATGTTTGTGTTGAAAAGAGAAGCATGTTGTGTTTTTCCACCTGAGTTGGAGGAGCGCCGCTCCCGCTCCATGTGGGCCTGCATCTGCTGCTGTTCCATCATTTGCCTGAAGGGGGCAGCAGAAACAAAATCACAGTAAAAGTCTTCGAATTTCCTGAATTTAGAGAAATCCAGAGAACCACATCAAACAACTCATTTGATTTTAAAAGAAATATTATAAATATTTTTACTTAAAAATCATAAATGTTTATTTATGGATCAGATTTTATTGCTAGTTCATTACATGTAATGTTGAAAAAGATTAAAACGTTTTTTTTTAAATAACTCAAGCAGATTAAAGTCTGATTTCAGATTTTTGTAATTAATTTTAATTTGTAATTAAATGAATGAATCATTTTACATTTTGATATTGTAATAATCAAGCCGTAAGGATTTTTTTAGGCTAAGATTTAACATCTCGTCTTTAATTAAATCAACTTTATTCAGAAATGGCCTTTTATATAAACGTAAAAACTGAATTTAAAATCAGAAAAACATTTATGTTTTGTTAGACTGCCCGAATAAATAAATGCTTAAACTAACATGAAAATGCGATGTAATACCCTAATAACATCATTAAAACAAAAATAGTGTTGACATTAAAACATGGATGAGTAAATGCAAACTTAGAACAGTAAAAGTAATAAATAGCAAAATCCAAAGAAGACTGTTTAAATGAAGCAGGACTTGATAAAACAACGAAAAGAAAATGGTAATAAATTTGTTCAACTGAATTTCAATGATACAATTAAAAGAAATTTGGAGCACAAATGTGTCAATTGAGGGTTCTTTGGTCCCTCCCCCTTCATGATGTCATTAAAAAATTAATGTATTTGTCAAAATTGAATCGATCTTAATTAAAAAAAAATTCAATTATTTGAAATAAAAAATAAAGTTGCATTTTCAGGCCAAAAGCAGTTTTTAGTCTTTAATGTCAGAATTTAAATTAACGTCATAAAACCTTTGTTTAAATTCTCAGTTGTACAAGCAAACAAAATAAGTTTGGATGAAATGTTGAAAAATGAATTTCTGTGAAATCAAACTGTGATCATTGCTAACTTGTGTGACTGGGTTCATTCAGGCTGTTAGCAGAGATCCTGGGCCGTGCTGCAGCCTCCCTGGAGGCTATAATCCCAGGAAGACTTCAGCCGTCGGCGTCACACTGACCCACGCCTCCCCTCATGTTTGTTCTCTTAAGCCTCGCCACTAAGCAGGTTTAAAAACAGCAGCACACCTCTGGAAGTGTCTGAGAGGACGGAGAAAGAGGAAGCGGCTTCTGCCAGACTCGTTTTGACCGTTTTCCATATGGGACTGTCCGCTCTAAAGCCAGAACTACCATATGGGCTCATGTTATGTAAAACGTTCAGCAAAACGGTTGTGGTTGATGGTTTTCAGGTCACTTTAGCAACTTTCATACTGCTAACCCTGAACATTTTTTTAGTTTTTCACTGGAGGTCCTCAGTGTTTTGACCCTTATTGCGCCAACATGGTTCACTTTAAATTACTTCAAGGTTACATTTGGGCAAAGTTTGACTTAATTTAGACAAGGAAAGATGGGATGGGATTGACCACCCCGCCCTTTGACCCCGCCCTCACAGACTGGGCAGCTGCTACACCCCCCCCCTTCTGAAGACAAAAACACCTTTTTCAAAATGGGAGCTTTTCTAGTAGTTTAGCCACATAGCAACCATTTCATTTTTGGGTCGCCTGGGGGTGACGCACTGGTCTATGTCATTTTTAGAAGAATCGGCAAAAGTAAATTTTTGGATTTCCTTGGCAACGGATGTTTTTTTCGTTTTTTTTCTTTTAATAATCATGCCCTCATTCCTAATGTGTTCATATTTTATGTTATTGATTTGTTCAGCTTGAGCCAACGATTCATGATTTTTTCATTTTTTAATGAAGATGGTGGTCTCTTCCTGAGGTCAAAGGTCAATGAAACTTCTGTTGGGGTTGTAGATTTAACCTGGTGGCATGTGAAGTTCTGTGAAGATCGCAAACTTCACACTTTGTTCACCAAGCTGTTAAAACATCCTTTGGGCATCGCCAACACATTTTTTTGGGTCTCTGCCGCTGTGATGTCATCACTTTTAAGGAGGGGTTGTTCACTATGGTCAGGTTCATTTTCACCCGGTACTAGGTGCAAATTTTGGTGAGTTTTTGCGTATTTTGCAGAGGAGAAATGTTTGCAAAGAAAGAAAGAAGAACAGCAGAAATAACCATGTCCAGGACAGCTGCAGGTTATAAAAATACCAGAATATAAGAGGAGCTGAGAGTCAGCTGTTCAGTGATGGATGCAATATTATCAGTGTTTTCTGAGGAAACCAAAACTAATCCACCCAGTTCAGATCAGATGACATTTTATAATCCAATTAGTAACATAATCCAGTGGATTAAGTTGCTATTTTCTGGTGGGGTCTGGATTATTGAAACCATTTCAGTCATGATTTCTGAACCCCTTCCCTCCGTATAAAAAATCGTGTAAACGGTTTTTCATCCACGCCTCACCTCGTTCTCTGAGCTTCTATCTCATCTGAAGACGGGCCGTTTTGGACTTGGCGCTGGAGAGCTGGACCTACAGATTAAAAGGAGATGGAAAAGGGAAAAGATGCCTCTCATAATCCAATAGCAGGTAATTAAAGTTCAGTGTCAATTAGGGACAGAGAATAAAAGAGCAGTCAGTCACTGTGTTTGCTAATGAGACATGTTAGACGAGGAGCTTCTTAATCCCCCCAGTAAATGGAAGTTAATGGCTTGTCTGATTATTTCTCGACTCCTCCATTAGAAGCGCACCTCTGCATTCTGGAAGAAATATGACCCAGTGTATCTGTTTTTTTTATTTATATTTTTTTGCAAACACCTCTGGGAGATGCTCAAAAATATCTCTATTATCTCTGATCCCATCTACAAGCTGCCTGCAGTTAGACTGGTGTAACATCATTAGTGAGATGTGCAGATGGAGACCTTGATATGGAGTGTAATTAATTCACAACATGACAAGAAGACTTCTGGTTCATAATATATCAGTGTTTAAAAACTGCTCTTATTCTGAAAGGAGACCACCATTCTGCTTAACAAGCTGTCTTTCTAGAAAGTTCTAGATCTACAGTCTTTGCCATAGCTCCTCCCAACAAAATGTAGTATTTTGTATAATGTATGTATTTTCTTTGAATCTGTAACAAAGCCAACAGAACCAAAAAGGGCACTGAGACATGTAAATGCGGGTTCTGAAATCTGTAAATGTGTCTGCTGTCCTGCTTAGATGCAACACCATCACTTCTTTGATTCATCAAGATTTGTATTTTTTGCTGTGAAAGACATCAAAGCCATCTCTTATTCCCAAAAGATACCAGGCAGCAGTGGATGCGTTTATTTTTCTGGAATAAAATTACGAATGCCACATTTTCCCCACTATAAGGCGTCATTGAATGGTCTATTTTTGAACCAATGTCATACGTAAGGCGCATTAAGCGAGACAAAAGAATCAGAGGTATGTCTGTCAGTCAGTCAGACTTTATTAAACGTGTTCACAGTAACTCTAGAATTTGCTTGTAACACGCTATGTAAAAAAGGGACTGATTCCGCTAAAGCAAATGTTACTGTGACTACGCTAACTCCCAACCTTGTTAATAAAACGGTGTTCCCCTCTTTATTTGCTTTCATACGGAAGAGGATTAGGGCCATGGAGAAAGAAAAAAAGGGCATAGAAAATTCTGACTGTAATCTCACCTGAGATTAAAATGAGAATTCAGAGAAAAAAATCAGAATACTGAGATTAAAGTCAGAATTATGAGAAAAAAAATGAGAATTCTGAGATTTAAGTCAGAATAATGAGCAAATAAATGAGAATTCTGAGATTAAAGTCAGAATTATGAGAAAATAAATGAGAATTCTGAGATTAAAGTCAGAATTATGAGAAAATAAATGAGAATTCTGAGATTAAAGTCAGAATTATGAGAAAATAAATGAGAATTCTGAGATTAAAGTCAGAATTTTCTATGCAGTTTTTTCTTTCTCCATGGCCCTAATCCTCTTCTGCACTTTCAATATTCAAGGTTTCGTGTATTTGCTGATTTTTTTTACCGTCACATGACTCCTGTGGTTCAACACAAAAACTCAGGACGATTTTGCGTCAGAGGGAGGTGCTGTGTGAATTTCTGAGGAGGACAGTGTAGATGAAGAGCACACCAGCCAGTCAGATGATAAATGTAGGAGTGGGATTATATAAATTCACTTTCTCCAACTGCTTTTCAAGGAATAAATCAAACAATTTAGCTAATGATCACTATATTTAATTAAGCACAAGTAATTTTGATTTCTTTTTGAATTTTTTCTATGCATTTCATCATTTCTTTAATGAGTTTGATAAACCTGTGAGCAGTTTTTATTGTCTTGTCTAGAATACTTGAAATCAACCAACCAACCAATCAATCAACCAACCAACCAACTAACCAACCAACCAACCAACCAACCAACCAACCAACCAATCAATCAATCAATCAATCAATCAATCAACCAACCAACCAACCAACCAACCAACCAATCAATCAATCAATCAATCAATCAATCAATCAATCAATCAATCAATCAATCAATGTTTAACAAAGCATCAGAAATGTTTCTATAGGGTTTTTAATGTGTAAGGATCGGTGACGGCCATTCTTTGGCCCTGGGGGTGGGGAGCAGTTTCTCTGTATTGCCGGATTCTGCGTGTTTGCAGGTGTGTCTGGTCCCAAACCCCCGCGAATATGGGGGGAATACTGTACATAGAAAAACACAGTCCAATAACGCTACAACTTAGCATATTTGCAATGACACCCTACCCTGTTTGCAACAGAATTCATCCATGTATAACATATTTCGTATTATAAGGCGCCATTTTTGAAAAAAAAAAATTACAGTTTATAAGTGCGACTTATCGTGCGGAAAACACGGTTAGTGTTTTGCTTTTGTGTAAATGCTTCTTAAAACGAGAAGTTTACGTTTCCATGAGGCTCTTTCATAAATCTAAACGCTAGAATGGCCAGGAGTCTGCTGAAAAAAATCACTGAGAGTGGTTTAAATCTAATGAGTGTGTGTGTTTGTAACACACCCTTCAACACCAGCGCTGTTGCAAGAAAAGGCAAAACACAACAGGCGCTTTGAACTACTGTGACTCTTTGACTGTATAAGGGATGAACACAATTCCAACAGATTCCAACAGGATTGTCAGTTAACATGGGTTGCGTAAACACCACTGTAGAGTGTCGCATATCAGCGCCAAGCTGCTTTTCTCAGCTTAAGAATCCTTCGGAAATACGTTAATTCCATAAATGGTTAAAGAGTTACGGCAGTTCAAAGAACGTCAGCTTAGGTTCTTCTACATACAGAGGATGTGGGTTAAACATTGTTCAAAAGATACAATCCTAGATAGAAGAAGGGATCGATTTTCATGACTGTGATGAACAAATGCTAACTAACTGTTAGGATTGGACAGCACCACGTGGTCTCTTTTAGGTTTTTAAAAGGAAAACAGGGATTATTTTTGCTCTGATGAAATGTTGGTCCCCATTTTGATGGTTTTATGGCTTGACTTTTAAGGGTCAAAACTCCTTTAGCAGGTCAGCCATGTTAATAATGGCTGCCATCGATCAAGTGGCAGAGAGCTCCTCCTCAACACGCAGACTAAACTGTTTGACCTGGAAGGGAAGAAACTAAAGACGGACCAAAAGGTTGCTTTAATTTCCTTGAATGACTTAACTGGATCAAAATAAACAGATTGTATGCATTTTATTTGACAATATCTTGATATTGAAGCATCCGGACTTATTGCCCTTCTCTTTCAAAACAGTCACCTGGATGAACGAGAATCCTAATCGACTTAATACGGCACTGTTTTGTCAGATTTCCTAATATGAATTCAAAATCTTTACTTCTACATCAGCTATTTCAAGTGTTTAACTTGTAATTTTAAATTCCTGTGGTACTCTCTTCTATAGTTTTAAAGTCATCATGGAATAGTTTTTAAATAAGAAAATAGTACCTACATGACATGGTGCAGAAGAGAAAGCGGTTGCAGCAGAGGCACAGACACTGACAGACCCACTCCCTCCTGACCATCTCCAGCCTCAGTTATCCCCAAACCTCCACTCTCCCACTCCTGCTCTGTCCATCTCCACCTCTTTGTGCCTCCTCACCTCCTTCCCCGCCTCGGCATCGTGTGTCATGTTTGAGGAAACCCACACCGGCAGCAGTGCAGCGAGCATCTTCGGCTAAGGTTTCAAAACGCTGGGTTTGTCTGCAAGCTGCACGGCCGAATGTCACTGAGCCACATGAGAAGTCGATTATCTGAGTGGCCCCTGGCTGCAGCAGGCGGCCGGTCGTCAACAAAATCAACCACTTTCATCATGTTTTAAGTCAAAATGACCACCATGGGTCATGTTTTTGCCCCCCTTGCCACTAGGAGGTTTTATCACCATAAAGACCACACATAACCTATGGAACTGTCCAAAGTGAGGTTCACGCTAATCTTTTTTCTCCCTTATTCACACACGCGAACCTGCATCCAATGTTTCCGTGTTTGTTTTCTCAGATCAGCCAGTAGCTGCTGTCACTGCAGCCCTCGCCCCACGTTAGCATGCAGATGAAAAGGTCCGCTCCAGAGCTTAGGGCCCAGGGGAGGACCTCTCCATGAGTCATCTTAATTAACGGGCTGGGGGGGTCGACTTCAGGGGCAAAATAAAAAACCCTGCAGGCTGTGAACGCCACTCTGTCTCATTCTGTTCTTCTGCAGTTTCTAACTCTGTGGGGCAGCGCTTGTGAATCTATTATCTCCTGATAAGAGCAGGAAAAATGAACACATTTAGACAAATGGCTTAAAAACACGACCGTTTGCCTCATCTCAGAAATGAAGACAGAGACTCTACGAAAACTCAGCTGCCAGAATGATCTCTCAAACAGCTTCCATCCAACACATCACACCTGTTCTGCAGCAGCTCCATTGGCTACCGATCACACTCCGGATTACAGACAAAATACTTCTCCTGACTTCTAAATCCATCCACAACCTTACTCCATCGTATCTTTCAGATATTGTTCATGTGGCCACACCCACCCGTACCCTCAGATCCTCCTCCTTCCTGCATCTGGATTTCCCCACTGCCCGCCTTGTCACTATGGGGGGCAGAGCCTTCAGCTGCTCCGCCCCCCGGCTCTGGAACTCTCTACCTCCGGACCTCAGAAACATCAGCTCTGTGTCACAAAAAAACTGAAAACTCATCTTTACCAACTTGCCTATTTCTGGCCCATCTATATGTATATTTTATTGTGCATTCGATTGCTTTTATTTTATTTTCACTTTTATGTACGGCGACCTTGGGTTTCTTGAAAGGAGCCTAACAAATACAATTTATTATTATTATTTTATTGTTTCTCCACACCTAATTGAAGAGACGATCCATCATCTCAATGACAGTTTGATCTTCTCATCTCCTGCAGGATCTTCAGGCTGGGTACTACAAGTCCTCCAGCAGATTTCATGGCTTCTAGGTCCGCATTTACAAAAGGATCAAACAATCAATCGTCAAAAACCAGAACTCAACTCCGATTACAGTCAGATTAGTTATGGACTAAAATATGCAGAAGAACTGATAGTGGAGTTGCAGGTTTTAACGCCCTGCGTGACGCACCATCTTACACCTATCATTGGACGCCTCAATAATTAATAATTAATCATTTTTAGATCTTGAAGAGATTTTCTGCCAACGTTCATTTTTTTTTTTTTTTTTAGAATTTGGGAAGAACAAACTCCTTCAGTTGTTTGCCGAAAGCGTTCAGATGTGGGAGGGGCTGAGTCACTGACTGCAGTCCCTGTAAACATCTTCACCGTTTTCCTACTAGTCCAGAAAAAGTTGCAAGTTTCGTTGTTGCTAAATGAGTCAAACGAGAACACACCTCCATCCTGAGCACTGAGGACATTGAGGGCGAAGAGCATGGCGTTGGAGAAGGTGGTGGCCTCCTCTTTACTGGCAAAGTTGAGGCCGTAGACCTGCCGGGCATCCCTCCACTGGTGAAAGGTGGGAGTGGCTTGGTTGTACTTGAGACCCTTCACTATGGAGTAGTTGATAACCACCTGTGAAAAGTAAGGAGTTGGTTTTTTTTCTTTTAGCAAAAGGAGCATTGTTCATGTGCTTTGCCCTAAATATGACATACATCTGCTGGGACAGTTTTAATAATGTCCCAAAATGACGATTTTATTACCAAAAAAAAAGAATTTTCTATGTTTCAATATTCAAAACTATGAAATTTCTTTTAACTATGCTTTTTTTCTTTTTTCCCCTGTTTGCCTTTTTCTGTGTTTAAAGTTCAGGTACGACAAAAACACATGAGGATCATGATTCTCCATATATTAAATCAGCTCTCATTTAATTTGGGTGAATCATAACAGTTCACCCTAATCCAGAATTAAAAAAATAGAAAGAAAAAAGTAAATTATTCAGCAGTTTATAAAATAACAACAAAAAATTCCATCCCACAGATCTCATCCAGAGCTGCTACGAGTGTATAGTAAAAGAAAAATAAGGCTGACCACCAATCGGTCAAATCCTTTTTCTTTCTTTCCCACTAAACATTCAGCTTCAGAGCTTTTATTTTGAAAGAGCCCTAACTGGGAGTTTAGCCTAAAAGTAATGTTGGAAATTCCTCACAGAAACATAAGGGCAATTAGACATTATTTTAATATTTTTGTTTAGGATAAAAAAAAACTGATTGTTTAAATCTACAGCAGGATGTAAAAGTAAAAAAAAAGAGCGTTTTTTACTTTAATAAAGATGCTAAAAGATCATTTTATTTAACTCTGTTTTTAAAAACAATATGTCCTTCAAAGTTAGGTGGAATCCCTCTGTTGGTAGAAGATTAGTGCAAACATGAATAAGATTTATCTCACTGTTATTACATTTTTTTCTAAATTAAAGCAATTTAATTTAGACTAAAAATGATCTTAGTATTTTATTTCAGTGGCAAACTTTCAGGCTTCTGGAGCTTCATGAGCGCACAGAAGTCCGTGATTTTTTAACAAAATGTAATCAATAAAATATATCTCCCATTGGAAATGATAGAATATGTCTCAGTTGGGCTCCGGTACCTGCTGGTCCTGCAGTTTGACGCCGACCACTCTGAAGGTGTTGTTGGCAGTGTTGTGGTAGATGTTGATGCGACTGAATCCCTGCTGTCCGGGTTTGATGGGAACCCACTTCTTACTGGTGTCATCGTAGACCATGACGGAGGCTCGAGCCTGGCAGATGCTCTGCTCGCTGGGGGGAAAACACAAAAAGACGAAGGATTTGAGAAAAAAATCCTGATTTAAACATGTTTCCTGAAGCTGGACGAAACATCCTCCTAACTACCAACAATGCAAGTGTGTCTTCTGTAGAGGACATTTCTGAATGCCTCCCAACCACCAAATGAACTAAACTGAGAGTTTTTTCTGGTAGTCAGGAGGATATGCCACCATTTCCACACTTTTAGGTTGTAGTTTAGAATAAATATTATAGAGTACAGTCTAAAAGTGAACCACAGTTTTACAAATTATCCATCTATTTACTCAACCCGCTTTATTGTCCCTTTTGGGGTCACAGGGTTGTCGGAACTTGTCCCGGCTACCGTTTTACAAAGAAAAGAATAAACAGAAATGACTAAAATGTGCTAAAAACCCAACAAACTGAAACCGTTTGGTTCCTCTGGTCTAAACAACCCCAACAGGAGCAAAGTGGAAAAGACTGTCAAAATAAAAGTCAAACTAAGTCATTAGAAAAGATCCCGTTGAAGTGACTGATGATAAAACTCACGTCACAAACTCCATGTCACTAAACTTCATTTAAATGAGATGAATATCCTTCCTACCCGTTCAAACAGACGGTCCACTTCTAGAATGAAGACAAAATACTGTTTTTGGCTGCATGTAGTGGGTAGGTTTATCATATTTAGGGCTCTGGAAACAATTCACTGATAAAAATAAATAAATAAAAACGATTAAAGTGGAAAAAGACAAGAATTCTCTGACAGGATTGAGAGTGAAACACCTTGAAAAATGTCTTTTTTTTAATTAAAACTCTTTGTCAGATTTGATGTGAAGATGGAGATCAAGAGAAAACACTTCCGTTGTTCTAATCCTCTGCTTTCCTAACAAAGTAATCCAAAAGTAATCAAGCGCTCGTTTAGCATCTGTTGACGTCCCTAATGAGGCTCAATTGTGACGTGTGTGTGTGTGTGTGTGTGTGTTTGTGCACACACGGACTGTTTTCCGCCTCCCGACCTTTTTCACACTAAAAGGATTAATTTTATATCCGCAGAGATGACGGGAGGACAGAATGCATTGGTTTAGGGGAAAACTCCAATCGGAGGATGAAGTGAAGGAGTCCATCTGTGTCTCTGCCTCCTCATCAAGCTAAATGAGTGAATTCAGCCTCGAGGAACGGGAAAAGGAGGAGGAGAATAGCAGGAATGGAGAGAATCCTCTTTAAAATACTGCACACAGACGGATAAACGATGTTTTTCCACAAATTGTTTGATATTATTGATTTTAAATCAAGAATTTTCTCAAAATGAGCTGTCTTTAAACCAAAGAAACTTTTCCCAGCACCTTTTGGGATGGTCATGGATTTTATATTAATTAATACAAGTTCTTAAATGTTCACAATCATCTTAGTCCTGCTTATCAGCTCTCATCCATTAGTGTAGCAGGAGTAGCTGCACCATACAGTAAAACTGTTGTGACACACTGTGTCCAGATTGGCCAGAAAATGCAGTGAAAACAGGAAAAACACAAAGAGCTTCAGTCAAAAAATATTTTTATCCTGGAGACCCACAGGGTCAAATTTTCTTCAATACTTTATTTTTGTTTTTATTATAATTTTCTTTTTTTTTCAGCTGATGTTAATTGCTGATATCAAATGAAAAAAACAAAAAGCAAAAACAACTGGTGGTTGTGTTTTTCTTTCTACTGTAAAATATTTCATAACTTATTAAAATAAAAGCGCAAGGAATTTACTTTGGTAAAATCAACTTGTATGTGAGATACAGTTTTAGTGTTTGATGTTCTGCTGATTAAATAAAATGCGTTTCATGCACACAACATTCATAGTCATAATCTTTTAACAAATTGTGTTCTCTGTTACGGTCGTGGAACACATTGGGATCTTTCGTATCGCCAGACTCCTGCCAACCTACAGCCCTGCTAAATACTAACTACGTTCCTTCAGTAGAGCCACTAAAAGGGAAAAATGCAGAATTCAGAAGACGAAAATATACTTTTTAAAAAATCATCTCCCCCGTTGGGTCCAACATTGACACAGCAGAGCGGCGATGCGTTTCATTCCTTTCTGTTAACTTGTCAACTCGGTTAATTTTTTAAAAAGTGTTCCAGGCATGCGGCTAAAAATGGCAGTGAGGCCTAAAAGCATGAATAAATGAGATCTATGCGCCTAAAGAGAGGAGGAGGAGGCGGATCAGGTAAAGGAGGTGAAACGGAGCAAAAAGGAGGGCAGGTTTAGGGTGACTGACGGCTGTAGGACCAACACATGCTGCAACTTCAGTGCCATGCAGATCAACTCTGACCATATTAGCAGGAAAATAACAGTTTCTGCACTGCGCATGAATAATCCAGAAGCTTATAAATATACAATGACAGCACACAAGTGTGCACATTTATGCTTGCAGACGCACTATTTAAACTCCATCCATGTTGTCTGCAGCGTGCTTGGGGGCAGCAGTAAATCTGATCCAGTCATGAAAGAACACTTATACTTTTAATCTTCTCATTTTTCTCAGAAAAAGTCTAATGTAAGACCATTTCAGAAGATTTCCAACACTTCAAACCTGAAAGATCAGACATGAACCCAAAAGCGGGAATGTAATGACTGTTCAAATGTCGAGACACATGTGTAGATATCCAGATAGATGTCTAAAAAGATGTCTAGATAGACACCTAGATCTTTATCTAGACGTCTAGATAGCTTTCTAAGTAGATGTCTATATCTAAATAAATGACCAGATGGATCTGGTCTTCACATGGTCTAGATGTGAAGAGACCGACCGACCGACCAACAGACAGGCAGGCAGACAGACAGGCAGACAGACAGGCAGACAGGCAGGCAGACAGGCAGACAGACAGGCAGACAGGCAGACAGACAGGCAGACAGGCAGGCAGACAGGCAGGCAGACAGGCAGACAGACAGGCAGACAGGCAGGCAGGCAGACAGGCAGACAGGCAGACAGGCAGGCAGGCAGGCAGACAGACAGACAGGCAGACAGGCAGGCAGGCAGACAGACAGGCAGACAGGCAGGCAGACAGGCAGACAGGCAGACAGACAGGCATGCAGACAGACAGGCAGGCAGACAGACAGGCAGACAGGTAGGCAGACAGGCAGACAGACAGACAGGCAGACAGGCAGGCAGACAGACAGGCAGACAGACAGGCAGGCAGACAGACAGGCAGACAGGCAGACAGGCAGGCAGGCAGACAGGCAGATAGATAGATTTGGAGTACCTACATTAATGAGTTGCTTCTTGGTCTCTTTGTGGAAAACATTCAAGTTCAAACTTGTGACCCACTTTTCTTTAATAAAAAACAAATTTGTGTTTTTCAAACAAGCAATGAACATGTCTTTTTATTCCCCTGGTTAATTAGGGTAAAACAAACTATTCATGCCAGCTACCATTTGCTTTTTCAGACTGACTGACTGATGTGTTTGCATCCGTCTTGTCTGTCCTCTCTAACCTGCGATGTCCATGTGTGGAGCTCCTGCTCCAAACGTCCTGCATGTTGGTGGTAAATCTGCTGACACCTCATCATCTCTGTGACGTGAAATGAGCAGAGAAACCAAACGCTGTCGGGGAAACGAGGATTTACTGGAAATTCAGTTTCTTCAACCACTTGAAGGAGAACATAAAGTTGGAGCAGGAACTATATTTAGTGATCCGATCAGAGGGAGCTAGAACTGAAATTCAGTGCAGCTTGTTTGCATCAAAGGCTGTTTCCTTCTCATTGCTTCCTAATTGAATGCCTTCATATGAAGCCGATTCATCTTTGATCTTTTTTTTAATATAGAGCTAAATTTCAAATCAATTTCATTCATTTTCTTGGAGTATTTTTGACTTTGCTTCAGGGTGAGCCCAAAGAGACAAGTTTAAGTTTTGCTAACTTGTACCTTGAGTCCGAAGCTGCTTTTCCATGAACTTTTGAGCTGCATCAAAAGATTTTCCATCCGCTATGTGCACAGGAAGGCTCGCTGCAGCATCCCAGCATCAACGTTGTCGTGCTGCTCCACTTTCTAAGGTCTTGATGCTCAAGGCAACAAAAGCACAATCAACAAAGAGGCCTGAAATAACCACACATGCATCTGTATGCTAATGTGTGTACGCATGCAGCACTGAAGCAGTCCAAACACTTGCTATGCCGTCAAATGAACTCCTGCAGTGCATCTGAAGGTACTGATCAGGAAAAGTTGATCCTACTTTTCCTTTTCTGTATAGAAAAGTTGGTGGACTTAAAAAACGTTATAGCAAAAGCTTTATTAATGTTCCCATTGGATAAATATGTTTAGTGTAGTTTGCCTTTTTGCATTTCCAGGTCTGCAAAAAAAAATAAAAACTCTTTAAAAAAAGGCTAAATCCAAAGCAATGTTTTTTTCTAAGGTCGACTAAATGCAGACGTACCTTCAAAACTGAGCAGAAAGGACGACTGTGGCTCAGTGACTCATTAGAAAGATGAAAGTGACTGACTCAGTCATTCATATTAGAAATGACGCAGCATATTACCAGCAGAATAGAAGTGGCGTTTTTAAACCTCCTCCCAGCGGACTCCTGCAGTAGTGAATTATGTCACGCTCACTCCTGCTCTCCAGCCTGATTTTTCCGGCTATTGTGTAGGCCAACCGAGTGCTCGCAGGGGCATTTAATCTCTATCAATTTCTCCCGATTAAAGGGCCTCGCGGCAGGAAAAGCACCCATCTTTTCCACCAGAACCCCAAAACCAGAGCTGCATTAACCGGACAGAAAGAAACATCAGAAATGAGCGTCTCACTAGCAGAAAGTCACATGCATGCTCCCAAGACTACGCTGCTGAAATCATCCTGCAGCACGCTAATCTGTTGGCATGACAACTGGAGTGGAATATGCGCTTGGCCTAGAAAATACGGCTGGGAAGAAAAGATGAATGAGCAGGGAGATATGAATAAAAAAACAGCAGCAGAAGCTCTCAGACAGCATGCACCTACATTAGAGCTCTGGCTGTCTTTTGCCAGAAGACTGCACAATGCCCCGTCCGACTGAATCACTTCATCTGGATGCAGGAGCTCAGCGTTTGCATGGTTGTTTGCTCCTGGAGTCTGCGGGAGGCGATGTGTGTCACGCTAAACAACAAAGACTTGGAACAACACACCGAGCCCTGCACACCTCCTCACTCTGGAGGCTTCATCACATGAAGAAACAAACACCTCTGATGGTCCAGAGAGGTCAAAAACAGCACAAGCTCTAACTGAAAGATCTTTAGAAGACAGAGATTTTTTAGATCAAGTTTGAGAACAAGTCTAGAACAGTCCTACAAAGACACACAATCGGGGATCTTTATGGACTCTGAATAATCAAGAATTTCTGAACTTCTGTGGAAAAAGATAAGTTACCTGGATGAACTTTTGACAAAGGTAAAGCCAAAGAGCTACAAAGACTGCATCTTATCATCGTAGAACGCCTAGAACCAAAAAGAAGAAGCACGTTACACTCATTTTGGTGCTTTAACATCTTTAAGACTCTTTTATCAGTCCGAATAGAACTGGACCTTCATTTCGATCAGAAATTCTTTTACTTTAGGATCCTCCCAGAGGTCCTAAGGTCAGAACGAAAACCCACAGTGAGACCTCATTCCAGTTCCATGGAGCTGAGGAGGTGAGGACTTCATGCATGGTGCAATGTGTTTTTTTTACATGATGATTATTCTTACCATAAATTTATTATTATTCATTTAGTTATGTCACGTAAAGTGCTCAGTAGGAGGAAGCGTGCACTATAAATAAAGTTAAATTGGATATTTCCTTCATTGAAACCTTAGTAGTTGACTGTTCTGATTGCATTCAAACAAGTTTCACAGTCAGTGGAGGAAGTATGATGGTGTGGGGTTGTTTTTCAGGAGCTCGGCTTGCCCTTGAAACCAGATGTTTCTCCAGGTGAAAAGGTTGTTGGACAGCTCTGTGATGTTTGTGGGAGCTGTTTGGGGACGGTTCTCTGCTGTTCCAACAAGCCGCACAGCAGAACCTGAAGAAGGTCCATCAGGACACGGATGGAGCAGGGTCTGGGAGCCACCTCTTCTCATCCAACAACAGGCTGACCTTACAAATGTGCTTCCTGCAGAGAAGCAGATGCAGGAGCTGACGTCACACTAAACCCTATGGATTATGGATGGGATGTCACTGAAAGTGCATGGGGGTAAACATGATGTGTATCTGTACACACCTGCAGCTTTCATTTCATTTTCATTCAATGTTTTAGCATTTCTTTGAACTTTAAATTTGTGTGACTATTAAATGTTCAATCCCATCATGACAGCGTCCGGCTCCTCTCATCTGTTAACCAAAGCTTTGCCTGACCGTCTGCGCTCAGGAGGTCAGCCTGATGCCAAAAACTGACAGATGAGCAGACGTCACGCTGAGAGCGGGAAGGAGGCGCCGAAGACGTGAGGATGGGGGAGAAAAACCAACGAGGAGGAATGATGCAGAGGAGATTTGGTTCAGCAGCAGTGGCTTTGAAAAATGCATGTGTCTCCATTTGAAGAAAAGAAAAAGCTTTCTCAGCAGGAGCTGGAGTCCCTGTCTTAAAGGAACCCTCTAACAAAAGACGGGAATCAGTTCAGAGACGATCATCGAGATGCTCTGATGCAGCTGTTTTCAAATCCAGAACCCCATTTTGCAGAGACTTCAACAAGATGTTGGATTTTTGAGCCGCTCTTCCTGGTTTAGATTAGGTTTCTTGCGGTTTCTCTGGTCTCCCTCCCAAACGTCCAGCAAACACAGGCTGTGCTGTAATTCCTGTTTGCTCTGAAAATAATCTGTGAATTCGACGGCCGAGTGTCTGTCGGATTCCCTGCAGCGCCGGCTCATGTTCGACACGGATGTGGCTCTAATCTGTAAGGCTGCACTGCGCCGCAGGCGGATGATGCAGATGTTTGGTTCCTCCTGGGAATCCTGAAAATCAGAAAGCCTGTCCATCATCCAAAGCTTTAATCCCGAACTTTTTTCAGAACAAATCTTGAATGAAAATCAGATGCTTTCAAGGTACAACAGGGGAGTGAGGGATGGACTGCTGATTTACATTTCTATCCTATTCAACCTTAGATTGAGCTGTTTTTAGATCATTTTCAGAGATTAATGTAGGATTTTTATTTCAGTTGGGCTGATCAACACTTAAAACCATCCCAGAATGAAAATAGGCTTGACGTTTCAAACCCACCGTCAAAGATCTGCTGAAATTCTGCAGATGTTTTCCTACTTTTCTGATCATATTTTAAGCCTTCGGGACTCTTTCATACTCGGCTTTTTAGTCTGCACCAACATTTGAAGGGATTCTGGTCCAACTGCAACTGCGAGGAACCGGTTTGTTGCAAGTGAACCCTGGAGCGGTGTGGCAACAGTGTGAGTGCAGAGAGTATGTGAGAGACCTGGACTCTCATCCATACAAAAATGGATGTGGAATACATAAAATCTGTCACGTTGGATGTGAGACCGCCTACTTTCTTCGAGGAATCTGATTGGTCAGTTTTTATTCTGAATAACTTGAACTGCAGAAAGAATATCATTAAAATAAGTATCAGGAAGATGTTAAAAAAAAAGGTATCAGATAAAGCATGGTTCTGACCAATGAAACGGATTTTGGCTTCTAGGAGACATCAGCTACTTCCTGTTTGAAACGTCAGGGGGGCGGAGTCACTCAGCCAGGTCCCATTTACAGTCGATGGCACAGACTCAATTTCCAGAAGGTGAAAAAACAGAAGTTATCCAAAAAAATACACCCTTAAACTCCTCCAAGGGATTTCAATCTAACTGCAGGAGCTTCATTACGAAGCTACTTGTGAAAACACTTTGCTTTAACGTTAGGATGATCACAAAAGTGCCATTACCCTCTCACTGGAATAGTTTTTACCAACTCTACCAACTGATAAATACGTCTTAGACTCAAGCTGAAAGAACTGATATAACATACGATATGAACATATCAGGAATGTGGGCGTGGTCAACAAAAAACCCCCGTTACCGAGGAAATCCAAACATTTACTTTTGCTTAGTCCTTTAAAAGTTACGTAGACATGTTTGTCACCTTCAGGCAACCAAAAAATAAAATGGTTGCTATGGAGATAAAACCAAGAGAGAAGCCGCCATTTTGAAAAAAGGGTTTTTTTCTGACATGGATCATGATTAGCTACTTTATGTTCACATTTGCTTTAGTCGCCATAATTTAATGAAAAATCGGTTAAATATTTTAAATTTCTGATGCTTTTTAGTAACTGGATTATTCTTTTTTATGAAAACTGAACCATTTCCTGTCTTCTGGTTGAAGCTGGTAGAAGCTGTGAGCCAGAAGGTCTCCTGCTTCCTGGTTGTGTATCTGTTCACTTGCGTGCACACATCTACCATATGTGTAGCTGTGGAGTGGCCAGCTCCGGTTGTCATGGTTATGGGGCTGTCATGTGGTAACCATGGAACACAGGAGGGTGTGGATGGTATTTTTCCATGGAATACATCATGGTTACCACCTTCCAGCCGTCATGCTCCTCCTGTAATTGTCTGACACAGGTTAGCAGTCCGTCACTCCTCTCCGTCTCTGTGCCCCGCCACCCCCCACCCTCCCTGCTGGTCATCTTGTCTCCACCCCCCACCCCCCCATTTGCTTTCATCTCATCCAAAACACAAAGATAGTTCCAACTGGACAAGGACAACCTCTCTGACGGTGCTGTTGGAGGCGTGAATGTAAACCTTATGAATGAGCAAATCCACGGAAACAATGAAGAGTCCTGACTGCATTTTATTCAAATGCTTAAAGTCAGAATCTGTGCCATAAAACCTGATAAGAGAAAGATGATTCTGAAGAAATGTCCAATCTCTGGAGGTGTATTCTTCATTTGTGAAGCTCAGACGTGTGAATCACAGCAGGAAATGTGGCAGACTGCTATTCCAGAAGGTCGCCGGGGTTAAATTACTGCAGATTGTGGCATTTTCTAATGAAACCACTGATAATTATCCACTGAATCAAAAAAGAACTAATTAAAAAAAAAAAAAGCTGTAAATGTTTGGGTTAAATGCAACACAAGCCTGTCTGGTTCAAAGATGACACAAAGAAGTGGGCTGGTACACAACCGCCTTTCCTCCTGCTGCTCATCCAGCCCAGCTGTGAACGCGCACAGACTCCCGTGGCGCCATCCAGGAGCTCAGCCAATCAGTGAGAGTGACACGCCGAAGCCCAGCGTAGCTGCCCGAAGACCTGGCCAAACTAAAAGCTGCTTAGTGTGGCAAAACTCCGGCTCAGTCCGTCAAAGCTGCACTTATCAGAGATGTAAGGAGGAACCATCGCCTATGAGATTACAAACACACCGAAAGCTGCAGATGCCGTTTCATTTCTCATGAAAAATACGACCCCTGAATTGTATTCAGGTTCCATGATACACCCTAACAAGACAAAGAGCAGGGGAGGCGTTGAATATCTGAGCATGCATTTTTGCACGCTCTGCAAGCATGACGCCAGCTGTCGGCTGCAGAATCAACAAGCACCTCCAGTGCCGGGTTTGCAAAAAAAAAAAAAAAAAAGGAGACAAAGCAGAGCAAATACTGAGGACAAAAGAGTCATGCAAGCTCCGCATCGGAGGGAACTGTCAGCCCCTGTGTCCAAACTTGGCAGGCGCTTTCACGGACCATCAATGCCCCCTGGTTCCCACTTTCCTGCACAGCTATCTTCTATTAGCATGCAGGCCCAACCCCCTGCAGGAGCAGCCAGCCTCTCACAAAGATCACCTCACAAGAAGTCGCCTAGAATCAACATGTGTGCAGCTCTGATGTGCAGAGGTCGGTCATTCCGACTGAAATGCTGTTTGGACCCCTACCTGACTTTAAACTCAGCGAGTTGCGGCTGCACCCCCTGCTCAGCACAGTAGACGGGCGGGAAGTAAAACCGATGCGACTGAAGATTGATGTCCATGACGTCCACGTGAAGCAACAAAAATCAAAGAATCAAAAGCCTGGATTTCCTTTGTCCGCCTGCGAGTCACTCGCTGACACTTCAGCTAAAGGTTGGAGCTGAGCAGAAGCATCCCAGTCAGTCACCTTCTCCTCCGATGGTTGCTACCGCCAAACAGGCACCTCTTTCTTCTCCATCTCCTCTGTGCGCTCAGGATGCAACCACCTCTGCAGCCCGGCGTCGCACCGGCACACTAACCTATGTCCTCACCGGCGGCTGCAGCGTAAAGAACAAAGGTGAAAGATGCTTCCTGTCAAAGGATGAAGGAGATCATCATTTCACTCAAACACTGGGTCAAAAATCAGGACAATTTGACAAAATAAAGAATCGTTCTTGCAGCGGGAAAAGCTCAAAGGAAACGACAGCTTGTTGGTTTTTACGCTTCACAGACAAAAAGAGGGATGGAGAGATTCCCGGCGCTGTGAGGCGTTGCCCTCGCACTGCCTCTCCCCTCTATGTCTCATTGGATTACCTCCTCCCTCCCATGCCCCCCCTCCAACTCCCCTTCCTTCCTCCCTCCACCCTCTCCACCCTCCCCTCCCAGCTGTGACACAGGAGAAGCGCCGCCAGCCTCCGAGGCTGCTGGTCCGGCCCCTCCTCCCTCTCATCCACAGCCTGCTTCGCCGTCCCTGATTGGCTGAGGCCAGGAAGTCCGCATGAAGGGAAGGAGAGGAGAAAAAGAGGGCGGGGCTAGGGGTTTTTAATTCATCTGATGGTCTTTCATCCCGTATGATTTGATGCGATGGCTCGGGTGGAGCTCCGAATGCAGCACAAAGTCATTAATCTGCACAGACAAAGGTGGAGCGCAGATAAATATAGCCATCTGTTGCAACTGGCTGGCTTAGTGGGCCGAGAAGAGGCTAAATATAAACAGCAGCTCATGAAAATGATTTTTTCCAGATGAGTGGTGCTGAAGTGAGGGGTCTAAAATAATCCCCCAGCCAGGTTCAAAGGTACCATCCAATCCCTCCCATGTTTACGGCCTGACATCCCAGGGAGGCGGGTCGGATTGGACTGAGCATGCTCACATCGCTCACATCTGTCCTGCTTTGTTTTGCCAGCAGCCAATCTCATTGATTTGAGCAAACTGCAGGGCTGCTGGATGACAGGAGCCGCCGTTTTCAGAGTCACTGCAGCTGACGGCGGCCGTCCAAATGTCATCCGCGCCTCACGCTTTGACTCATCCGCGCTGGCGTGATCTCTGGTTTACAGGAAGTGGCTCAAACCGGGATTGTAGGAGAATGTTTAGCCCCGCCCTCCTTCACCTGAATGACACTTTGAGTTAATTGGACATATTGAAGTGTTTCAGCTCTCAGAAGGGTTAGAAATGAAAGAATTTAGAGGTTGAACTCACCAAAATAACACAGGATCCTGTTTAAAATTTTTTAAATATTTTCATTTTTCTATATAAAACTGTCCTTTTTAACATGATTTAGCTTTTAAATTTCAAAGAAAATGTCAGATTCTACTGACAATATTTTCATTTTGATATAAAAGTGTTTCTTTAAACAAAATTTCTAATCAAATATCAAAGAACATTTTAGTTTTCGTTAAAATATTGTCGTTTTTAACATAAAACTGTCTCTTTGAACAGAATTCTGCATTAAATATCAAAGTAAAACTTTGTGCTTGATTAGAATTAAGTAATTTTAGTATAAAACTGAATATTTTCCTTAAACTTTCAATTTTGTTTCTTAATAAATATGCAGTTTTACTCCTGCAGGTGAATGCAACCTTGCATAATTAAACAATTCAGCAATCGTTTAGTTGATGGTTTGATGGTTTGAAAAAGATATGCAATAAAACCTCAAATAAATTCAGTAAAATCAAATAATTCTACTTCAAACATCCTGAATAATGTTCTGGAGCTCCTTTTTCATGAGCCAGACTCATACAGAGACCTGCTTTCATCACTTGAGCATCAATGATATGCACTTTTTAAAAAAAAAAACAGCTTAAAACAGTAAATGTTATGGTCTTAGTAAATTCTGATATTTATTATAAAAGTCTGTCATTTTTAAATGTTTCAACAAAAGCAAAATGTGCTAACTTCATCATAAAAAACAGTGTCTTCAATGAAAAACATCATCTGGCACTCTTTGTGTCTTAAACTAGATTTGCAAAATGCAGTTTGTGTGATGGAAACCAAATTGAGAAATGTCAGCAGCTGAGATCAAAGAGTTTTTGAGGCTGACATGGAATTTAAAAAATAAAAGAGAAAGAAACAGAGAAACTCGTTTTTGTTCAAACTCTTAAAATCCCTTTTTTTTTGTTAAAATAACCAAACTACCAATAACAAAGCAGTAAAAAACAAAAAACCTAGAGAATAAACTAATTCACCCTCCAGAACTTCAGACTCATCTGTCAATCAAAGCATCTTCTGGAGTCAGAACGTACAAATCCACCTAAAAATGTAGTTCCAAATATCCTCAGAACATGTAGAAGAATGAAGAACCACAGAAACGAAAAGAAGCCCAACAAGAATAGAAATAGGAAATAACACCCCCACACCCCCCTCAGGTCAGGCTCAGCAGCATGCTAATATTAAACCACGCCGCCCTCTCGGCGCTGCAGAAACGCGAGCAGGAGGGGAGGAGCTTCTGTAGCAATGATAGCGTCCTGCAGGAGGACTGACCTTGTGCACGGAGCGCAGGTGACCTCAGTGAGAGTGTGAAGCACCTGCTGAGGTGATGAGGAGTGCCGCGATGGGGGGGGGGCGGGCAGGTGATGATGCATTTATGAGATGGATAAAGAATAATCTGGGTTTTTTTTCTTTTAACTTTCTGTTGATTTATTGACTAGAGTGTGGCGATCACATCACCCGTGCGTCATAGGTGCGTGTAACTTACATTTCCCTTACGAATACTTCGCTCCACACCTCCCACATACACAATAATGGTACATTCCATTTTCATGAAGTCCCTTAAGGTGGTCATACGAGCCTCAATGGAACTGTAAAACACACCTGTGCTCCCCTTCAGGTGCAGCCACTCCTCTCTACGAGCTTCTACCGACCCGTACGACCCAAAAACCCGCAGGAACCGTACAGGCTTTGGTTTTTATACACATTGAAACACTAACCAGGTTAATTTTTTGGCCACATCTCTGTATAGGGAACAGCAAATGATTTATTTTCAGCACACGCTCCCCCTAGTGGTTACCTGGAGAACTGACCAGGCATTTCCCTTTATAACTGGGCATCAATCCGGATGTTTAAAGGTTTCTCTTCTGTTGCAGATGAAAGAACGGGTTAATCTAGGTTCCCATGATGCTGCACTGCAGGAAATAAACCAAATAATCATCACAGTATCTGATTCACATCAGTGATTCCTAACTGGATATCACTTTATCCTGGTCTGCATGTCTAGTGACGCCTTTGGTTGACAAACAAACCTTTTGTCACTGGTTAGACTTCACATGAACACTCTTAAGTCATCATGGGGTGTCTGGAGGTCACATGACTCTCTTTAGCTGTAGAGCAGGTTAAATACCCCATATTTCTGTTGACATTTGATTAAAAAGAGCCTCACTACTTCATTTCACAGAAACGTGAATGATTCGCATCTGCATCCGGGCTGAAGCGCACACATGGCTGCGCTGGCTGCCTGCACTGGATCTGGATGCCTCATCATGCGTGAATACGGCCCACAAACTCCTCCGCCGTCATCCCAAATGTCCCATTTTCCTGCAGAGCTGCAGGAGGCAGACACGTGGTCTCACACCTGATTCACCGTGGAAACCAACTCTGCTGCTCTTCTTCACAAAGCTGGCACTTTGGGCTTTTTCTTCTGGCTTTTCTTATCATCATCATCACCATAAACAACATGTTCTCTGCCCACATCCTTTGGGGGAGGAGGAGCCAAAACATTCCCGGACATGCCAAGAGATAAAATTTCTCCAGTGGGTCTCGAGGCCTTTTCCACTGAACTTCTGAAGAGATCCGATCCGGGAAATCCAGACCGACTCCACAGATTCCTAAAATGCTTCTTTGGATACAGTTTATGGCTAAAGGGAGAAAGAAATCTCCGTCATATTCTGTCTGAGTTTACCTTTCATTTTAACAACAAAAATATCAGGAAAAATGAAGAATATGACACAAGGAAAAACAGAAGGTGAAGAGTGGGTTGTGAAATTTAAAAAAGACAAAAAATGATCATAAAAATATTGACTAAGTAAAAGAAATGTCAATATTTAAGGCAATAGCAGTTAAGGAAATCAGTCTGAAGTGAAACTTTAACAACACAATACTACTACTGTTCATAAAATACTACCAATTATTATGATATTAATTACTATAACACGAATAATTAAAAATACACATTAAAGTATCAATAAGACCATAAACACTGAAAAAAATCAGCAAATATACTAAGTAATAAGTTTTGAATTAATATTTATCAGCTCTTAGACAAAAATATTTGCTAGTATAACTAGAAGTACTACTACGACTACTAATACAAATAACAACAATGATAATATAAATATTAAAATTAGCAGTAATTAATATAATTAAAAAAGCTAAGTTTATTGTAAATGTTCTTAGAGGAATTAAAGTTATTCCAAACTATGATTATTATATTATAAGACTAGAATTATAATTTAAACTATAAGAAATAAAACATTTAAAGGAGATGAGTTTTCCTCAATACTTTTACTTTTCAGAGAAAACAAAACATAACAATATTATAAAATATGATAAACGACTCTCTGATCATAAGGCATCTTCAGATTAAAACACTTTCACATTTACCAACATTTTTAAAGATTATAGTCTCTGTAACACAATTGTTTTCTGTTCTAATCCTCATATCCCAAAATATTTAATCGGAGTCAGAAATAAAATTCCAGTTTAATCCCATTTTTCTCAGGATCATGACCTCAAACTTGGAGGAGCCAATCGTCATGAGGGATGTGCTCTGATGCTGGATGACCCGTCACAGATGAAGATGTACACTTTCATCTCAGCTCCGTCATTTTACAGCATCTTTTGGATCCCCGACGATGACGGACAGAACCAGAGAACCTAAAAAACTCACACAGAACTTCTGCTCTGACAGAAAACGGCGCTCATTTTCAGCCAAGCTTTGTCAGCAAATGCAGTCAATTCAAAGTAGAACCCTGGCCGCTTTAACAACACGCTCAGCGTCCGAGCCTTCTGTCAGGCCGCTGTCAGCCTGCTGCTATGTGGGTCACACATATACCATCAACCGCTGCTGTCAGGACTCATCAGCCCATGTGGTTGATCTTCAATCAATCCTGCTTTGCTCCCCGGAGCATCAGAATACAAAGCGGTACAAGCAAACCGAGGTGGTGGCAACAACCCGAGGGAGTTCAGACACATGTCGGCAGTTCTGGATAATTAGATCCGCTGACGCACAGTTATGAGCTATTTATTGACAGTAAAAGATTATTATAATATATATAAAATCTATAATTGAGTTATTGCTGCAATAAAGCCACACACTAAAGGAATATGGAGGACAACTTAAGACTTTAAGATGATGAATATTATTCTTAAATATTAATAAAATATTAATATTATTTTTATTCAGAAAAAATAACTTAAAATAAAAGTTTTTAGTTCTTCAGTTTTTTTTTGGAGTTTAGACAAGTGCGTTTTACTGACATCTAGTGGTGTAGTTAAGAATTGCAGTCAACAGAGTTCCTCAAAGCCAGGGATCTGAAAACTGGCAACAACCGCAACATAAAATGTCCACAGATAAAAATTGGTGATATGTGAAAAAAAGTTACTATAGTTGTGGTCTTCATGTGAAATTTTGACAGATGTATCACAAATGAACCACAAAAGAACATGTAAATGTGGGCGGCATTCAATTTCTCATCAGCACCATGGTCAGCGCCCAGTCATCGAATTGCTGTGTTTTAATGGAGTCATTAAAACACATAAGCATTTTTATAAAATAAATATGTTCCCAGTGGTGTTTTAATTAGAAAGTTTCCATCTTTATCTGAAATTCTCCTCTACATGGGCGTGGCCATTGGTGATGAGCTGAGTAGCCCCCGCTTTGATCTACAAGCTATGTGTAGCATGAGTGGAGAGTTTGACACAGGGGGAGTGAACCACACTGACTGACAGTCTCTTTTCTCCAAAGTTTAGTCTTTAGCGATAAAGAATCGGTGAAAAGCGACATCTTTTTGGTTTCAAATCAACACTTTTTGAAATGACGAAACGAATGTGTGAACCAGACGCTGCTGTTGAATAAAACCACACAGAAAAATGTTTGATAAGAACATGAAAAAGGCTTTGAATGACATTAGAATTTAGGCTACATTGCAGCAGCGAGCAGCACTGGCTGTGACTCAGAACTGCTGTGATGCTAACACAAGCAGATTGTTGAATTACCTCAAACAGCAAATGAAATGAAATGCCACAAAGAAAGTGATGATTCGCAAGTCATTTTCCAAATACGTGCGGCCAAAGTCAATGTTACAGATGTAATCTCAGGTCCGGGGCAGTTTGGTGCCTGTCTGAACCGTCTGAACCTAATGGTCCCAGAGGAGGTCAAGTCTCTCATGAGGCGCTGTCAGCTGTTGCCTGGCAACCTGGCAGCTGACTTAGAATTGGTCCGACTCAGAGGAATCCAACTGTTTTCATGTGAAAACATGGCAGGAGCTGACCATGGTGCTGATGTGATTTCTGCTCAGTGCTCTGAAGCTCAAAGTGATAAAAGTGCGTGTTTACATGCTCTTTGCATGGTTTACTTGTACATCTTCCATGGTTTTAAAGTGGTTCCTTCGTGAATTTCACGTCAAGAACCACAACTTTTCGTACTTTTTCCACGTCTGACCAGTTTTCCTCCATGTATCATGCACAAATTGCACATAGCGGCAATATGACACAGCCTTCAGCTGCTTGGTTCCAGACAGGTAGAAGCATGCATCCCAGCATGCATCCAGAGTTGCGTCCACGCCTGCCGAACCCTGCCCCTTCTCATGACCCGCCTTCCGCATGACACCGAACCCCCCCCCCCCCCCCCCAGAGGCTGACGCATGAACTGTCACCAGCCAAGAGTTTTGAAAGGTCAAAACCCAATTCAAGTAAAAATATTTATGTCCGATAACTAAGCAAAATGATGCACACATTCATATTTTCTGCTCCACAACAGTGGAAATAAATTCAGGCGTCAAGGGCTTAAAGTGTATAACGGCATTGATATGCATAGATCTAAAAAAAAACCACTGATGTTCATTTTCAACATGAAAATAGGAAAAAGGATGAAAATCTACTACAGCAAACCGGAAACTAGTTTGATGTATTTTATTTTATTTTGAAAGGGACTTCCTGTGCTGCTGCCAAAAGTAAACAAATATGAAATAGAAAACTATATGACTTTATTATCATATTTATTTATGACTATATTTTAATCACTGTACATATTTAAAAGCTATATTTTATTCCCTAGGAATTTACAGTTTTTGCATGATGTCAATCATTTCTCGGTAGCCAAAGGGCTCAAAGCCCCGCCCCCACTTAAATTAGAATAAGATAAACAAAACAAAAACAATGTTTTTAGGCCGTAATTTCAGATAATCCACCAACCAGTCTGGACTACGTGTCTGTGGAAGGATGGCTGGCAGCTTCCATGTGACATGACAGCGAGGTGGAGTTTGGGATCAAATGGAATCTGGGATGAGCTGGAAACAGGGATCAGATGGGGTCTGGGATCAGATTGAGTCTTGGATGAGGTTTTAGTCTATGACAAACTGGAGTCTGCTGAAGTCTGGATGAACAAGAGTCTGGGATGATCTGGAATCTGGGATTATCTGGAATCATGGATTAGCTGGAGTGAATCCTGTGCTTCTGTTTCTCTTCGTGGACCTTTTAAAATTGAGAAGTTCGTGGACCTTTTCCCCCAGTTTTTCTTTTAAATTCTGGACCATGCCTCTCATTGATGATGTTTCTCCTCCCCATGAGCATCACAGCCTCTGCTCTCTGCGCCTTTGCTGCAAACACAAACGAGCACCTCACCTCATTTCCTCTGGATGAATGAAACGCCTTCAAACTTCCTTCACTTTGATCCCGAGAAATGAACAGATCCGGATCCCGGCAAAGAAGCGTCACTTCGGGGCCTTTCTGGGGGGGAATCCAGCAGCTGAGCCGGGAGGCTGTGCAGATGCTGTCGCTGGATGGCAGGGCGTGGAGACGCCTTGCTGCTCGGTTCTGATAATTCGGGTTCGGTTGCGTTCGGAGGTGTCGGCAGGGTCGGTCGGAGTCATTTCACTGAGCGACACGCCGCTTTCAGAGGGACACGCCGGGCGGAGCGGCCGACAGCGGCTGCGGAGGTGCCATCTTTTCCTGCCCCCGACCACCAGGGAGCAGTGCGGAGCGGACGGATCAATGCTGCATGATGGCGCCCTCTGGCGGCGGCACTGCAGGAACGTTAAAAAAAATTTTTTAAAAATTTGGGGGATTTTTCTCTTCAGATCTCGATGTCTGCAGGAGCTGCAGAGGCAGAAACTAGAAATGTAGAAAATGTAGAAATAAAATACTAAACACAAATCCATCATGCTTGGTCTTTAAGTGCAACATTTCTGCAGGAACATGAGCCAAAAAAAACCAACTTAAACCAACAAAACAAAACTTTTATTTTCTACAATTAACTGCATGATGGTTTACTAGCAGTTATGTCTGAAGGAAATCTGTAGTGAGGTAAATCTCTGAGAACCAGAAATCTTCGGCTTCCATGATAAGACTACATTTTTTCAGATCTCTACTGCTCAAAAGTTTCCATTTCACCTTTTATTACTGCTGTATTGCTAATTGCTTTGATGTTTTCTTCTGTTTTTATTTATTAGAATTAATCTCCCTAATATTTTTCAACTTTTTACATTTGCCATTTTAGTGCATTTTTAATACCTTTATTACTATTTTATCCTGAATGTTTTTTAGTTTTCATCTCCCAGTTATTTACAATATTTCCAAGGTTTTTGTGTTCAAATAGTTCCAATAACCCTACCCTGCTTGAGCACACCTGCTTTTCATGATTGTGACCAGGCCTCTGCAGAACCTGGTGATGATCTGATTCAGGGCAACATGGAAAACATGCAGGGCAGTTTTCCCTGAGGACCAGGATTGACAAAAACTCTCATAAGTGACAGTAAATTGTAGGTGGAAAAACACAACTAAATTCTATCCCCTAAAAGCCATCAGTTAAAGGAAATACCTTCTTGCTTTTTTATATTTAGTAACGAGCTCAGTTTGAGAACTAGAGGTGGGACTGTCCCTTAAATGAGGTCTTAAAGTTTATTTCAACTTTTCATTTAGTATTTAAAAAATCTATAAATGTTTAAAAGCTGTAGTGAGTTTTACTGTCATGTCAGCGGGGTTTGCATAGTTGTTTATATAATCCTGCTTGAAATAAAAATCCACTCTAATAAAAAAAATGGAAATAAATTAAAAGTCAGTGCATCCTGTCAGCCTTTTTTTTGTTATGAATTCCCTTACGGCAAGATTTGTTTTTAATTTAATTTAATATAATTGTTTAGCATTTAAATATGTTTTTTTTCCAATTTAATAAAAAGAATAAATATTCAGTTCAATATATGCTATGTAGCCTTTTGTCCACCAGAGGGCGCCAAACAGCCCAGAAACTGGGAACACGCATGTTGACCAATTTATTAAGTGATTTACATTTTTTTTAACCTATAAATGGTCCATAAATTTCCTCCAGCTGCAGAGAATCTTTTAGAACAGTTAACTCTGCAGAACTCAAAAACAATTTTACTTTTTTGACCTTCTTATTTGTTCATTTTGGCTAGCAGCAATTAAAACAAAAAGAAATAGAGTGAATAAATGAATGCATAAATAAATACTTGGTCCCTGGGTTTTCCAGGGTTAGTTTTTGTTTAGGTGAATTTCCAAATGAAAGATGGTCCAGCAGACGAGGCTGACAGACTTAAAAACGAATGCCATCAAAACGTTGAATAGACTCATTTTTCTTCAGAGAAATTCTTCATCTCAGCTCCTTTTCTTACAAAAGATCCTCAAAGAAACAAGAACAAACATTTCAGGAGAACATCTGACAAACTGAAATAGAAACTGAATGGAAGAGCTTTATTGTTTTTATTCAAATTAAAAACAAAATTGGTGGCTGAAGAGAAATCTGAAACATCCAAACCAAAGTGATGCGCATGTCTTTCTGAAATCCTTCCGATTTAGAGAAACTAAAGGAGCTACGACTAGACTGAGAAGTTAAAAATCCACCAAAAGCTTCTTTTCAAACTATTTCACAGCAATCACAACATTTCCATTGGGTCTAAAGTGTCAGTAGCAGATCTGGAAGTACTGGCTGGGGGACTTGGTGGGGCTCTTGTAGCTACTTAAGTCCTGCGTTGAGCTCTGGCTGGTTTTCTGGACGTTCAGGGTGAAGCATGGGGTCGGGGTCTTGCGTTCGTCCGGCCGGGGCATCTTGGCCTGGGGGTGTCCGGGCGCTGTGGTGGGCTCCCTGTTGGCCCGTGCGGCGGCAGAAGCGGCGGCCTCAGAAGACCCAGTCTTTCTTGCGAGGGGGCTCAGATAGATCTGCATAGTCACTAAGTGAAGCGGTGAGGAGGGAAGAGGAGGGTGGAGGCAGAGTGGGACGGGTGAAGGAGGCGGAAGGATGCAAAGGGGGGATGGAGAGGTGAAAGGGCAACACACGGGTCACGGTGAGATGTGAAAAATTGGAGAATAAACCCAAAAATAAAGACTGACGTCTGCATGACAGCGGAAGTAAACGTTCAGGGAGAAAGCCTACCTTTGCAGTGAGTCACGCGCCTCGTTCCTGCACCAAAACATCACACAGAACACCTGTCAGTACACGCACACACCTGAACACCTGTCAGTACACGCACACACCTGAACACCTGTCAGTACACGCACACACCTGAACACCTGTCAGTACACACACACACCTGAACACCTGTCAGTACATGCACACGCATGAACATATGTCAGCACACGCACACGCATGAACATATGTCAGCACACGCACACGCATGAACATATGTCAGTACACGCACACGCATGAATATTTGTTAGTACGCGCACACGCATGAACATATGTCAGTACACGCACACGCATGAACACCTGTCAGTACACGCACACGCATGAACACCTGTCAGTACACGCACACACCTGAACACCTGTCAGTACACGCACACGCATGAACACCTGTCAGTACACGCACACGCATGAACACCTGTCAGTACACGCACACGCATGAACACCTGTCAGTACACGCACACGCATGAACACCTGTCAGTACACGCACACGCATGAACACCTGTCAGTACACGCACACACCTGAACACCTGTCAGTACACACACACACCTGAACACCTGTCAGCACATGCACACGCATGAACATATGTCAGCACACGCATGAACATATGTCAGCACACGCACACGCATGAACATATGTCAGTACACGCACACGCATGAATATTTGTTAGTACACGCACACGCATGAACATATGTCAGTACACGCACACGCATGAACACCTGTCAGTACACACACACACCTGAACACCTGTCAGTACATGCACACGCATGAACATATGTCAGCACACGCACACGCATGAACATATGTCAGCACACGCACACGCATGAACATTTGTCAGTACACGCACACGCATGAATATTTGTTAGTACACGCACACGCATGAACATATGTCAGTACACGCACACGCATGAACACCTGTCAGTACACACACACGCCTGGACACCTTTCAGTACATGCACACGCATGAACATATGTCAGTACACGCACACGCAGAACACCTGTCAGTACACGCACACGCATGAACATATGTCAGTACACGCACACGCATGAACACCTGTCAGTACACGCACACGCGTGAACATATGTCAGTACACGCATGAACATATTTCAGTACACGCACACGCATGAACATATGTCAGTACACGCACACGCATGAACACCTGTCAGTACACGCACACGCGTGAACATATGTCAGTACACGCATGAACATATGTCAGTACACGCACACGCATGAACATATGTCAGTACGCGCACACGCATGAACATATGTCAGTACGCGCACACGCATGAACATATGTCAGTACGCGCACACGCATGAACATATGTCAGTACGCGCACACGCATGAACATATGTCAGTACACGCACACGCATGAACACCTGTCAGTACACGCACACGCATGAACATATGTCAGTACACGCATGAACATATTTCAGTACGCGCACACTCATGAACACATGACAGTACACGCACACTCATGAACACCTGTCAGTACACGCACATGCATGAACACATGACAGTACACGCACACTCATGAACACATGACAGTACACGCACACTCATGAACACATGACAGTACACGCACACTCATGAACACCTGTCAGTACAGGCACACGCATGAACACCTGTCAGTACACACACACACCTGAACACCTGTCAGCACATGCACACGCATGAACATATGTCAGCACACGCACACGCATGAACATATGTCAGCACATGCACACGCATGAACATATGTCAGTACACGCACACGCATGAATATTTGTTAGTACACGCACACGCATGAACATATGTCAGTACACGCACACGCATGAACACCTGTCAGTACACACACACACCTGAACACCTGTCAGTACATGCACACGCATGAACATATGTCAGCACACGCACACGCATGAACATATGTCAGCACACGCACACGCATGAACATTTGTCAGTACACGCACACGCATGAATATTTGTTAGTACACGCACACGCATGAACATATGTCAGTACACGCACACGCATGAACACCTGTCAGTACACGCACACGCATGAACACCTGTCAGTACACGCACACGCATGAACATATGTCAGTACACGCATGAACATATTTCAGTACGCGCACACTCATGAACACATGACAGTACACGCACACTCATGAACACCTGTCAGTACACGCACATGCATGAACACATGACAGTACACGCACACTCATGAACACATGACAGTACACGCACACGCATGAACACCTGTCAGTACACGCACATGCATGAACACATGACAGTACACGCACACTCATGAACACCTGTCAGTACACGCATGAACATATTTCAGTACGCGCACACGCATGAACATATGTCAGTACACGCACACGCATGAACACCTGTCAGTACACGCACATGCATGAACACATGACAGTACACGCACACACATGAACACCTGTCAGTACACGCACATGCATGAACACATGACAGTACACGCACACTCATGAACACATGACAGTACACGCACACGCATGAACACCTGTCAGTACACGCACACGCATGAACATATGTCAGTAGACGCATGAACATATTTCAGTACACGCACACGCATGAACACATGACAGTACACGCACACTCATGAACACATGACAGTACACGCACATGCATGAACACATGACAGTACACGCACATGCATGAACACATGACAATACATGCACAGGCCTGCTGTTTGCAGTTGGGAACAGAAGGGGGCGCTCTTACCCACGCTCTCTGCAGGCTCCTTCCACCTCCTGCCGAGTTCAGAAACAGAAAGAGACAGAGCAGACGTCAGACAAGTTTCAGCGGCTCAACCATCTGACCCAGAACCTCAGCAGAACCTGAGGGACCGGACTGAAAAAACTTTAGGACACAAAGTTTCTTACACTTCTGGAGTTTTCTTGGATGCTGCGGAGGCGGGCCGAGATTTAGTCTTACACGGACCGTCCTTCACACTTCCTGGTGGACTCTTCACACTAAGAAGGATAAAGCAGAACCAGAATCACAACCAGGCAGACTCATTGTTTGGCACCGGCAGGCTCTGAATTGCTGTACTTTATATGCACTTTATGTACTTTATACTTTATATTTTCTATTATATGGTGCCAGCTGATAAAGTTTGCATAAAAGCCCAAATTATGAACACCCCTCTGCTGTGCTTTATGCTGAGACCAGGACAAAATATTTAGGCACAGAAATTCAAACCAACCAGCCCATGAACATGCCACAAACACGCCATGAACACCCCACAAACACGCCATGAACACCCCATGAACACACCATGAACACACCATGAACACACCATGAAGACGCAGTGAACACGCCATGAACACCCCATGAACACCCCATGAACACACCATGAACACACCATGAAGACGCAGTGAACACGCCATGAACACCCCATGAACACCCCATGAACACACCATGAACACACCATGAAGACGCAGTGAACACGCCATGAACACCCCATGAACACCCCATGAACACACCATGAACACACCATGAACACACCATGAAGACGCAGTGAACACGCCATGAACACCCCATGAACACACCATGAACACACCATGAACACACCATGAAGACGCAGTGAACACGCCATGAACACCCCATGAACACACCATGAACACACCATGAAGACGCAGTGAACACGCCATGAACACCCCATGAACACACCATGAACACACCATGAAGACGCAGTGAACACGCCATGAACACCCCATGAACACACCATGAACACACCATGAACACACCATGAACACACCATGAAGACGCAGTGAACACGCCATGAACACACCATGAACACACCATGAACACACCATGAACACACCATGAACATACCACAAATACGCCATGAACACACCATGAACACACCATGAAGACGCCGTGAACACGCCATGAACACACCATGAACACACCATGAACACACCATGAACACACCATTAACATACCACAAATACGCCATGAACACACCATGAACACACCATGAAGACGCCGTGAACACGCCATGAACACCCCATGAACACACCATGAACATGCCATGAGTATAACTGAATCCCAACTCTGCCTTTTGAAAATAAACATGATCTCCATCTTTAAGTTAAATTGTTTTTATTCCTTTTTTATGTTGGAAATCTGGTTATTGAATTCACTTTGAAGTATTTAAAAGATTTTTTTTTAATCTAAAAAGTGTGTTTTGAAACGCCCCCCCCTGATAACCTCAGGACCCCCGGGGGTATTTAATCCTGCTTTGGAAGCTTTTCTTCACCAAAAGGGCAAAGGAGGCAAATGTTTGGGTCATGCTGGAGGGATTTTACTATCTTTTAACAACAACAGGTCATGAAAAAGCCATTTATTTTAAAGTTCTAATGTATTTTTGTAAATATACTTTTCTCTGAGAAATGTTTACATAAATAAAAGCAATTCAAGGTTTTTGTCTTAAATTGTTCAATAAGTTGTTGGTTTTTTACTGTTGTCTTCAGCTGCTGTTATCATTATTGTTATATTTGCAGAATTGTATTCTTTTTTTATGTGAACTATCAATTTGTCTGATTTCCTTCACGTTTTTCTGATGGATTATTGACTGTAAATTTAAATTGTAGCCGTGCCCCTGCAGACATGAACTTTGGTTTCTCCCAGACCTCTGATGGACCTTCCGAGGCCTTTAATGTAAAATATGGACCATCTGGACTTCGGATCACATTTCTGGAACGTTTCTCTGGACGGGACAGAGACTGAGGCAGCGGCAGGCGGGGGACGTTCATGACGGCTCAGTTTTACCTCCGTGGCGGCGTTGGACTGAAGCTCCTGGCGGTGGAGCAGGAGGGCATCGTGGAGCACTTCTTCAGCGGGGAGGCCACCATGGGGGGTCTGGAGGGCAGAGCTAAAGACACGGGTCTGGCTGTGGACACACAGAGGGTCTGTGGTTACCACGACGACAGATAAAACAACCGTGGAAGGACATCAGGCCAGCAAAAGACTCATAAAACTGGATTTTCCTTCATGTTAACTAGTTCAGCTAAACTAAAGTGAGCATAAATATCATTTGGTGCAACTTTAAACTTGAAAATAAGAGTTTAAAGAAAGCTGAGATGAAAGTTAGAGACTGTTTGTCTCATTAATGGTCTAGTAACAAAACAAAAAAATTTGAACTCCTTCCTCTGAACAAAGGAGTTGAACGGATGTCTTGGTGATAGCGGGCGGCGTCCTGCCCCCACCTCTGAGCCCCGCCGCTCTCCTGCCCGCAGCCTGATGCTCCTCAGAGATGTTCAGCCTCTTCAGGACGTCGGCCAGGGCCATCTTCAGCAGCTGGATCTCATCTTCCTGCATCTGCATCCTCTGCTCCAGGTAGGTGAGGCGGTCGGCCACGTCCAGGCCGCTGGCGGCGGAGCTGCGGTCGTCTGTGGGAGGAAGAAAGCGTTTCGGTCAGAGGGATACGCCCCCGTTCACGACACGGCTGGACCCCGCCGTCGATTCCACGCCGCCAAGGCGTGAACAAAGATCTGGCAGAAGCAAGGCGCCGTTACCCTGGAAACCGCTGGATGCTGAGGAGACCCCAGAGTTTCTGTGCTGAGAACTTGGAGCATCCTCCATCATCTTCCTCCTCTTCTTCTCCTCTCGGGAACACACACCCCCCCGGACTCCGCTCAGATACCCCGGCTCCCCCTCCATCCCCGGCATCCGTACAACGATGACCTTCTTCCTCCGGTGGTCTGTCGCGGTCTGGGATGGTGAGGGAGGGGGAGATTTGACGGAGCTTAAAGTCTTCTGCTTGGGGGTGGGGTTGTTTAGATGTGGGGGTGGGGGCGCTTCTAAACTCAGCAGTCAACCATTTTAGCCTGAATTGTCTCTGCTGGTGTTCAGAGTGGATTGTTAATCCCACAGATTGAGCCTCTTTAACCCCGCCCCTCACATAATCTGAATTAAACGGGAGGAAACAGCAGAATCAAAAATAAAGCAGCTCAGTGGTAGGAACTAAAAATAATAATAATAATAAAATGTTCAGCAAAAACTTTATTTAAACTCATCTTCATCAGTTTGATGCACATCTGTTATCTTTCCCCTCCAATATAATATAATATCATATAATATAATCTGATTTAAAATCTGAATTAAAATGAGTTTTTTTGTATTTTTGTATTTGCAGGAACATCCCAGAATTAGATTTATTCTGGATCATTTTACATTTTCCCTAATCAGTTTGTAATTTTTCTTAGGATTTAGGTGAGATATTGAATATCTTCATCATAAAGCAGATGGTAATGTTTATTCTCCATTAATCTCCGTTTATATGGCATTAAAAATCATTTAGAAATTGCAGTTTCTCACTTGCAGCTGGAAAAAAAAAGAGTATTCAGAAAAACATCGACAGTTATTAAATGAAATTTGTTCCAAAGTGAAGCCATTGATGTTTATTATTTATAAAAATAAGTAATAGTATTAACCAGATTTGCTGTAAATTTCCAAAACATCAGAGGATTCAAAAGGGAAAATTAAAACCATGGATTCACCAGTTAATAATCATGAAAGCGTGCTAAAGTTCCTGTCTTTAATAGTTATTTACTGCGATTTAAATGTGCTCAAACTGGTGCAAAAAAAGAAAAACAACAAGAGTATCCACGACGTTTGTGTAAAAAGTGGAAGAATTAAAACTATGATGGACACTTACAAAATTCAGAGTCCTAGTTTACTTTGTTTAGCATGTAATATGAACATGTTAGGAATGTGGTTAACAGAAGACCTCCGTTGCTAAGGAAATCCAAAAATTTACTTTAGCAGATTCTTCTAAAAGTTACACTGGCCTGTTCGTCGCCCCCAGACGACCAAAAAAGGAAATGGTTGCTATGGAGATAAAACCAACATAAAGCCGCCATTCTGAAAAATGTGTTTTTGTGAATTTGTCACAAAGCTCTGATTAGCCAGAGAGGGGGGGTTGAAGGGGGTGGAGAGGGCAGTACAACAGTTGTTGTCTCCTGTGAGACTTAATTTTAGGGAAACTGAATTTACATTTAATAATATTAGACTTTTAGCTAATATGAAAGGATAAAAATAACATTTAATATTTTTTATTAAAGTCTGGGAAAATAAAAGATTAACCAGATTTACATGTAATTTCTCCTGTTTTATTTATTTAAAACATTAAATGCAAAAACAGATTTTTAAAAACATATATTATTCAATGTTTGCTTCTTTTTTCACGCAGTACTTCTTACTTGTTACAACTAATATTTGATTTTGTTATCATATTTTCAGCAGGATCAGTTTTTCTCCACCTGTTTGCCTGTTCAGTTGGAGTTTGAGCTCATTTTAAGACATTTGTTAAGGTTTTTTTTTTTAACTCTAAAAGATGATTCAAGCTGGATGGACAAACAGAAAAGTGCAGGAAGTGATGAGATTTTCCGTTTTCACACCTTTGTGTTGGATGAAGGTTTAGGAAATGACTTCCTTTCTCAGATTACAGTTCATTAGTTACATATAGATCTCAATTGTGTCCTACACTAAAATAGTTTCTCATAAATGACTGAGTTGTAGGTCAGGATCAATCCGAATCATCAGTTTTTCGGTCTGCACTAATCTCCCATGGAGAGCCCAGACTCTGATCTTCTGCGTTCCTCCTCTGACATCATCCTCATGCCACCTCCATGTACTCCATATGGGATTGGGATTAGAATAGCACATAATCCCGCTGCGGTGAAAGAGAATTAGTGGAACCAAAGCTCGGACTCCTGGAGGCGTTTGGAGCACAAACGTCCTCAAACATCAAAGTGACCAACAGCTTCAGGAAAAAGAAAAAAGAACAAAAAAATGTTTGTTTTAATCTGGGAGGAGCTTTTAATCTCTGCTCCCACGCCCTGTCGTCTGATTGACAGAACAGCTCGTGCACACGCACGAGCCACGTGCACACTTTCAGCACTCTCTGTTTTCATTTGATCCAAATTGAAACAGAAATTCTTTATTCAAACTCCAATCTCTGCATGACAGCTTTGCATTCAGACGTTTTCTTTCTTTCTTTTTACATTTCCGTTTATTTTAATTCGACTTTAATTTATTATATTTTACAGAAAAGTTCATGAATGCAAGTTTGAGCCTCATCAGATGGAAGATGTGGCAGATCAGCGTTTACCTCCTTTCAGAGCCCAAAAAACACAAAACTCCAACATTTTGTTCTCCAAGATTCACAATAAACACGTTTGACGGTTTATCATCGCTCATGAACTGCTCAGTTGACATGTGAGCATTTCTAAGATGATGCAAACATTTACATAAAACACAAGAAGCCCTTTTATCCTCCTCTGTTCTGCAGACCGCCAGGTCTGCAGCAGGCCGTCCTTCCTCTCAGGGGGGGTCAGATTCCTCACCTGTCATGAAGTCAGTGTCCGGCGCCAGCAGGGAGTCGCTGTTGAAGCTCTCCTTGGGCGAGGGTCTCTCCGGGAAGCCGTGGGCCGCCTCCTCCATCCCCAGACCCTGGTCCACCTGCTCCTCCATGTGTGCCTCGGCCTCCATGCCTCTGACAGAAGAAGAGTCCTCGCCTCGTCTTCCTCCCCTCTGAAGAGAGGATGACGAGAGGCGGTGATGTCACCCTGAAGGCAGATTATGGATCTGCTAAGCCATCGGAAGCTTATAGAAGCAGCGGACTCTGGATCTGCGCACTATTTCTTATTTCCTTTCTCTGCGTGTGTCCAGAGAAAACCGACTGAACATGTGGCGCCCGGCGGTCGAACACGAAGCTGCAGAGCGAGAACATCAGGCCGCCATCCGCTGAGGTCAGCGCCGGCGGCCCCTGAGGATGACGAGACTCAGAGATTAGGAGGCAGAACTTGATTAGTCATGGTCATCAAGAGGAGAATAAGCCGGATGTGAGGATGAACCCAGGTGAGAAACAACAGAACGCCGGCGCTTTCTGTCCACTTGGCAGTTTTTCTGCAGCAGATGCGCCCGTTTGCTGACCTGTCAAAGCTCCCAGGCACCAGGTTTTCTGCAAAATACATGCCGCCTCCTTTCTATTCCCACTCTTCAATGCCTTTTTCCCCATTTGTTATTTAAAATTAGTGGGGGGGGGAAATGTTTTTAGCTAGATTAAACCTGTGATCTTCTGTGATCAACGTCTCCACCTCACATGATCAGGATTTAAAAAAAAACTACTAATTCAACAGATGAGGCGTGAACATAAAACAGGAATAAATATGGATTACAATAATCTCATATTGATGGAGTCAAAGGAAAAAAAACCAATCAGGAATTTCCCTGAAAACTGAAGAAACTCACTGCTGCCCCCCAGTGGACACTGTCAGGAATGACAGGAAGTTTCATGAAATAAGAGTCCAAACTTTTTCTCAAAGGAATTTCAAATTTATAAATATTCTCTCAACAATACATGAAATCATTCAGGATAATATATAATTCCTTAAAATAAAGTTACAAAAGCATGACAAAGTGACAACAATCTGACAACATTTTTTTGTCTCTTCTACTTATATCCAAACTATCCATTTGATTTTCTTCAATATTTATCAAAACCGGCCAACAGTAAGCAACGATGCAGGCGTCAGAAAAGCCACATTTCACAGGTGCTTTGTTTCCGTCTAAAGGGATGAAGACGCACTCAAGCCAAACCCACGTCAGCTAAAGCTACTGGTGTTTTGTCAAAGTTACACAGAAACAACGCTCACGTTCCTCCGCCCAAAAAAAGTGCTGGTCCGACCTCGCTGTCACGGTAAAGGAGGAAGCTAGTGTGCCCATGCAAAGCCTGTGAGTAATTCAGTTACAAAAAACAAAACAAAAACAGAAAAGCACTTTATAGCAAAGATGGCAAAGACTTGCGAGCGCGAACATCTCGTTGGGCGTTCCTCCTCGACTGCTTTGACAGAAAGTTTTTTTTTGTTTTTTTATTTCTTCTGCATGTGCCGAAAAACAGATTAATGCCCCCAAGGGAAGAAAGCTGCAAAGAGATGAAGCTTTCTTTTTCCAACTTAAACTGAGATTTTTATTTCAAAAAATGAAATAAAGACTAAACGCGTTATTTCAAGAGCCTAGACCCAGATCAGAAAAGATAACCCCAGAGGACGTGGCGTCCCGTCTCAGCCTCTCTGCTCAAATCAATAAAAAAAAAACTCAGCGAGTCACACAGGTTTGCAGGAGAGCCGACTCCCAGCGGACCGGGTCGGACTCCCCACACCTGGATGAGATTTCCAAATAAATTAAGCAGAAATTCAAATAAATGGATAGATTTCTTCATTTTAAATATCCTTTTCCAGCGTAGGTCTCATGCACACTTGAGAATGGAGGCTCCTGTGCTTGAATGATGCCGTTTCAGATTCGTCATTATTTTTTATCTGGAAAAAAAAAATTAATAAATAAAAAAATAAAAAAAGGTGATTTCATCGTCGTCACCGTACAAAAAAAAAAAAAAAAAAAAAAAACGGAATCAACTTTAAACAAAGTCAGCCTCCAAAAATACTACGTCTAAAAATATATTGCATATGCCGTCTGAGGAGGTGGACATAATAAAATATTCTAAGGGAAGCAGAAAAGTAGCAGAATATATTCACTCTTGATATTTTCATTCATTTTTAGAAAAAGCTGAATTTGGAATCGAGTCTCTGCATTCGAGGATCTGAGACGGCAACTTCTGACGACAAGACGACGCAGTCGGGCGCTCTTTGTCGATTTAAAACGCACGCTCGCGTACGCACACGCACGCACGTGTACGTACGCACACATACCCACACTCAAGCACCCTCAAGCACAGCTTAACGTTAAGATTCAAACTCCCCAAAACCAGGATGTCTTTAAATCCCCTTTACAGTGTGAAGAAACATGAATCTATGCTGTTTTTTCTATAGGTTAACCTGATTTAAACCAAACTAGGACATTTTCCACATACTGTATGTTTTCTATAAGCTCTGGTCACATGACCGCTGTGCTGTTGAAGACACAGAAATATGCAGTTTGCATTCACAACATCCTTCTGCAGATCATTTAGGAGGAGCTGGAACTGAAGCTGGATTGGAGGGAGCAGTGGGAGGGGCTTTGGTTGATCCTGGATGGGCAGGTTGGGATCTGAATTTACCTTAAAGGTTAGAAATCGCGTCTTTTAGACGTTTCTCTGATGTTCTCCACATTTCAGCTGATTTTTGTCCAAATTTTCCGTCTGACCAACGTATCAAATATAAAATCAGAATGACTGAAAATCTTTCTCGGGTAATTGAACTGTTCTTCTCCACAAAAATATTTCTAATTTCATAAATCAAAACTGAAAAGACAGAGGACACAGAGAAAACAAGGAAGATGGGAATTTTATTTATTTATTCCTAAAAATGTAAAATAGGTTTTGAAAAATTAAGGTTTAGATTATATATTAAAAAATACTTTAATTATCTGGTTTTTAATTTAAGAATTTAGCCGACAGTAAAAAAAAAAAAAAAAACAATAAACTAGAAATTCTAAACTTAAAAATCATGAATTTCCCTTCAAACATTTACTTTTTTATTCTAACAAATTTGACTTCTTTTCTTAGAATTTCTTAGAATTTTCCTTACAATTTCATATTAGAAATAAATACTTCAAATATTTAAACTTTAAGCAAAGACTTTTCCAGAATACTACAAGAGAAAAAAATAAAAAATAAGAACTCTGACATGAAAATCATATTGTTTTTAAATTTCTTCAAAGCTTTATGTTTTAATTCATACAACTTTCTTTTGTTTCCTTTTCATGATGACTTGCTTTTTTTTTTTTTTTACATAGAACTTCTGATTTTAAGTTTACATTTTAGACCCTTTTTTTTTCTTTTTTTCATTCTAACTTTTCTCTCACTCTTAACTAGAAATTATGACTTTTTTCCCTCAAATTTTTAACTTTTTTATTTCTGGTCTTTTTTTTTATTTTTTTTTTACCTTTTTTAACTTTGCTGCATAAAAACAATTGATGTCTTCCTTTAAAAGCCTTTAAAAACTAGGACAGCATCAGAGACGACGGTTTCAGATATGGCTTTTTGAATTGTTTGTTCATTTTAAACTGAATCTGAGAAGCTGCTGTTCCAGGACGACGTCTCCGTTTGTGCAGAACAGAAGTTCATCTAAAGCTGCTCGTTTCGTTTGATTGCCTAAAAGTCGCCCAATGACAAAAATATTCCCTGTCTTCTCGGGTATCCGACGCGGCGCTCAGATCAACGGGAAAGATTAGTGAGAGACTGGGACGGAGCTGTGGGACACGAGGACAAAACTCAAAACTTGGCTGTTCAGAGAGAGCATCAGGGGGCGTGGCCTCTTCTCCCAGGAGACGGTTGACAGTCAGTCGTCGTCCCGCTACTGCAGGTTCTTCAAGATGCGTCCATAGCGGAAGTCGTAGACGTGCCGGCAGAGGTACACCAGCTCTGGGTCGACGTCTGTGGGCACACAGCGGTGGGAAGGCGGAGCAAAGTCAGGACGGGACGGCACCGGGCAGGCGCCGCCAGGAGGGCCGCCTTCAGCACGCCGCTTCACCAAGGCACAAAATCTGAGGAGAGCGAAGACACAAAAAGGATCTGTGGCGGCGCGTTCCCCCGGGTTCCTCTGCAAAGACAGAGGGTTGCTCACCGACAGTACTGGGCGAGGGGGAGAACGTAGCATCGGTCTTCTATGCAGGCCACGCTGTTCTCGTCTTGATGGCGAGAGGCGAAGATCTCGTTCTGAAAGCGGGAGCAGATACACAGACATCATCAACCGCGTTTAGCCTTTCTGACGCGCGGCGCTCCTCTTTGCGCCCCAGGCCACAGCTGTAACCACGTCAGAATTCTTTGAAATCGGAATTCTGGCGTTGTGGTTACAACAAGGAGCAAAAGATAATGGCGTCTGCTGCCATTTTTCCTCTGACTAGTCTCTATTTACGGAGCAAAGCGGCACGGCGGCACGGCGGCGCGGCGGTCGCCTCCCGGTGGCGATGGGGCCTCACCTCGCAGTGAGCGCGGGGATCTCGGCCTCCCTGAGTGTGCTCGGGTCTGTAGTACCAGAAGAGGCTCATCATCAGCTCTCCTGCAGAAACACACAGGTGATCAACCTGCCCCTCCTCCTGACCCCCTCCGCCTGACCCCACCCCTCTGCGGCCTCACCCGTCTTCGGGTCCTCCCACAGAGCAGATATCTTGGCGACGTAGGGGAGGGACTTCTTCCTGGGGCCGGATCGCAGCAGTACCGTGTCTCGCACTCGGATTACCTCCCCGTCCCTCTCGACCCCATCGTAGCAGCGCCGCAGGCACGTCTCGTCCTCCCCCTGAGGCGGAAACATGCAGGTGGGGCTCAAACCCTTTTATCTTATCCAGCTTTTTGTGTTAGGGATGAATTTATAAATAACCCACCGCGATAAAGACCTCCCTCTCCGTGGGGGCACCAACGGGCCTCCACCCATTCGTGGTGCGCCGGCGGCCGACCTTCTTCTGCTTGCTGGCGCCCATGAGGCTCGGCGCCGGCGCTGTCTGTTTCGCCGTCACCCGAGTGCGGCCCACAGACGGGGAGCCGTTGGAGGCCTTGGCGCTCTGGGGGAAGGCTTTGGCCAGCCTTAAGCGGGGCGGGGGCCGGCCTCGTCCAGACAGGGGGGTTAGCAGGTGGGCGTCAGCCTGAGTGGAAGTGGGGCCGCTGGATAAAGGGCAGCTGGAGAGGGGCAGGTTGGGGGAAATGAGAAGGGAGGGGCTGAGACCGTCCTCGGAGGGGGGGTAACTCTCTGGGAAAGTAAAGTGTGACAGTCAGTCAACAGTTCCTCCCCCAGGATGAAAACTTCAACATCATGGTGACCGACTTCCTTAAATTTTAGAAAAGCTGGAAATTCTGCTCAGATCAGGCAAAAAAACAAAAGATGATTGAATTTCATTTGATGTTTATTTAAAAAACAAATTAACTAATCGATTTTCTTGTTTTTGTCTGGCGGAAAAACAGATTTTTTTCTTCAAAATGTTTGCTTAAATGTGCAGAATAGTAAAACAAGCGAGAGTTTTAAACGTGTTCTCTCCATGGGACTCACCTGTCTTAATGCTCCGCCCACAGCCAGAGCATCCCGCTCCGAAAGAGCACCCCCTGCTGGTGACTGGAGGCATTGTGTTGCAGGCGTAGCCGCCGATCCCGCAACACGTGGAAGTCACAGTGTTGCAGTAAGGGTGGGTCAACCCCGAAGGATGGGAAACCCGCCCCCCCAGGAGCTTGGAGTCGTTCAGGTGATTGGGACACAATCTTGAAGGGGTGAAGCCGAGGGGGGGCGGGGCCAGCGTAGCCGAGGGCGCCCCGGTGTGCGTTGGATGAGCGATGTGGACGTAATAGCTGGAGAAGCAGGGGTCGGTGGCACACAGGCAGGGGTGGTGGCTCAAGGTGAGGGCAGGGTGCGGGTGGGAATGTGGCAGAGAGGGCGGGGCCACCAAGCACTCGCGCTTCATGGGGGGGGACGCGGCGCTCAGAGCTTTGTCGTCAGAGTCCGGGTAGGGCTGCTGGCTGAGAAAGAAGGCCAGGCGGTGGCAGTACTCCACAGAGCCCTCTGGTGGACAGCAGAAGAACGGGCTCAGCTCCGCCTCCAGCTGCTCCTCCTTCACCTGCTTCAGCGGGTACGCCAGCAAGCTGCCAGACTGATACCCGGGTTTGCTCCCCTGATGGCTGCAGCCGCTGGTCTCCCACTCCATCTCCGGCTCGTAGTCGGTCAGTTTCTTGCAGGTTTTGCAGACACTGGGCACAGGGGGGCATTTCTTACCCTTCTGAGCATGTCTACTGTGCTTGACTCTGTGGTGCTGCTTTGGGGCAGAGCCCCCAGCTGGAGTCGCACCGTCACATGCGACCGTCGCTGTGGGCGTGGCTTTTACTCTCTGCCTGCTGGTTGCAGAAGAACTAGTTAGCTTGAGGAGAGCCGCAGCGTTGAGTCCAGCCAACCGTCGTGGCGCCGGCGCGTCGAGATTCTCTGGGCTCATCCAAACGCTTCTGTCGCTCCGGTTCCCTTTGGCTTTCTTGGGCCGCTTGGAGCTTTGGGGCGGGTGGAGCTTGTGAGAGGTGGAGGTTCTGTTCCCGTGTAAAGACAGCGCTCTGGGCGCGTCTGGATCCGGATCCCTCCCAGAATCCTTGGCCTGTTTGGCTGCAGGTTGAGCATCGATGGGTCTTTCCAGCAGCAGGCTGTTAACGGCCTCCGCATTGAGAGACGCCAGCCTGCGTTTGCGCGGCTGCAGACCCCCCCACCCGACATATTGGGCGTAGCTCGTCTTGGCGTTGCTCTTTGGTAAAACCTTTTGCTCTCTCCGTTTCCCGTGTTTGGACCTGCTGCCGTCTTTTCTTTCCTTGGGTTTGGAGCTCTCTTCCAGTCGGGTTAGAAGGACGTGACAGCCGCGTCCTTCCTCGTCGGAACGCCCGCCCCGCCGGCGTAAAGGGTACGACTTCCGCCCCCGCCTCTTGTCCTGGCCCCGCTCTGCTCCTGCCTCCTCGTGAGAACCTGTTGTTCCTCTCGTCTTCTCCATAAGATGCTTTCTTGCACTCATGCTCTTTTTCCCGCCTTTGACGATCCCGCTGATTTGCTTTGTCCTTCCGAATCGCAGCGTGCGCTCGGATCGGGCCTCATCCATGGTGGTACCATGAGGCCAAAGACGGCTGCCGTCCCACCACTCGGCGCCGCCGTGGCTCTGCCTGAGGGAAGCCTTCTGCTTCGCCTGAGTCATCACATTCTTGTCTGCAAAGTCTGGAGGTAAAAAAAGAGAAGATCACAAATTTCAGACTATGAAACCATTTCACAGAAACGTTCTGAACATTAAAGCGACTGACGACCACGTCAGCTGACCGTCTCCTTATCTACTCAAACTTAGCTGAAGGAGATCCTGAAAATCCACGAGAAACAGAAAACACGAGCAGATTGGTGCTCTTGTTCCCATCATCCCTCGTTTTGTGAAACGAAAATCTGTCTGTTAAGGATAAATATTTGCTTTGAAAAATGTCCACAAAACATGTTTATACATTAAAAAAACAAAACACAAAATCTCAACAGGAAGTCAAATCAGAATCAGCTTTATTGGTCAAGTACAGCGCATGTACAAGGAATTTGGCTTCAGTGTCTTGTGCTCTCGTGCAAACAAAAAGATATAAAAAAAAGTTTAAAGGAGTAAGACAGGAGAGGATAAATAATAAAAAGAAAGTACTGTGAGGTAGATATAGGAATATTTAAACATAACTCAATAAAAAATGCAACAGTGGTTCTGGTGTGACAGTTTCTGTGGTTTTGTTCAGTGTTCTTGAGTGGTCAGGAGTTCATTAAAGTGGACGGAACACTAAAATAGCAGCATTGTTTTTCCATTAAACAGTGTATAATTTTGGAATAACATAATTTGACTCCTTAGAAAATTTTGGATACATTTAAGCAACTTTTTCCTCCAATTTGTAATAAATGAAAACTTTTATGTTGTTAAATAAAACCCGCAGGTCCTTAAATTATTGTTTTGGGAGTGCGACAGTTTGACAGTTTACTTTTAGTGAGACTTATTAAATAATATCTAATATTTTTCTTTCAATAAACTGCCAGGAAACGTCTCGTAGTTACAGCTACTACTCATTGGGGGGCAGAATTATCAAAAACGAGCTCTGATTGGGAAACGACAGATGAATTTCTAACAGTCACCTTCATCGTTTTGCAAGATTTTAAGTACAAGTTTTTATTTTCCCCATTTTTCTCTCTTTGTTTTACTTCTCCTCTTTGGTCCGCTACCTTCACACTGCAGCGAACCACGCCAAAGTTCACTTGCACAACAGCAAATCCCAAAACACAAATCCGGGTGCAAATTACCGAATCACAAAAAGTAACCCCGTTACAAATGTTACAAATGCCCAAATGCAGAAACGCAACAACAAAAGCAGAGACACGGCTTCTAACAGAAACCAATCGTGTATGATTTTTTAAAGGTATTTAGGATGCTCCCTTTCAGTTAAGCAGCCAGCCGGCAAAACACGACAGCAGAAGATGACGAAAAAATTAACGAAAGAGAGCAGCTGCTGACGGAAAGGAAATAAATACCCTTACTACCTCAAGTCACGCAGGAACTTGACTTTTGTACCCGGATTGGCTTTTGTGTTTCAGGACTCTGCACTTTGTTCCGTGATTTGCTGTTGTGTTTTTGTGATTTGTTCATTTGTACTGTTTTTTTGGTGTTGTATCTTAAATGTAAGCGTGTCTTGCACCTCTCAGCCACCGTAGAATACTCAGAAAATGCCATTTTCATTTTCTTTATCTATGTCCTCCATCGTCAGAAAAACGGCACTAGAACATGTTAAAAACTCCCAAAACACCATTTTCATCAGAACGGGGCTTTAAATAATAATGGTAACTTATTTTCTTTGTCTTAGGTTAGCAGCATATCAGCTAGAAAAACATCATAGTTAGAAACTATTGAACAAGAACATCACCTGTTGAATTAAAGATCAAATCCATGATGTTTTTCTAAGAGTTGTGGAACGTTTGTGGGCCTAAAAGGTGAATTTTTCAGTATTGTAGTTCTATAGGTCATTGGCGGGTCACATGATTAATCCAACCTTTAAAATAAGACAAATCAGGCGAGGTGAAGTGAACATGTTTGTGAAGTTCTGACTTAAAGGAAGCAGAGTTCTAACCCAAACTTACAAGAGCATCAATGTTCTGATGTGAAGCTGCAGTCAGTAAAGACGAACGTCACCGGCAGACGAACGTCACCGGCAGACGAACGTCACCGGCAGACGCTCGTCACCGGCAGACGCTCGTCACCGGCAGACGCTCGTCACCGGCAGACGCTCGTCACCGGCAGACGCTCGTCACCGGCAGACGATCGTCACCGGCAGACGATCGTCACCGGCAGACGCTCGTCACCGGCAGACGATCGTCACCGGCAGACGCTCGTCACCGGCAGACGAACGTCACCGGCAGACGAACGTCACCGGCAGACGAACGTCACCGGCAGACGCTCGTCACCGGCAGACGCTCGTCACCGGCAGACGCTCATCAGCGGCAGACGCTCGTCACCGGCAGACGCTCGTCAGCGGCAGACGCTCGTCACCGGCAGACGCTCGTCACCGGCAGACGCTCGTCACCGGCAGACGAACGTCACCGGCAGACGCTCGTCACCGGCAGACGCTCGTCACCGGCAGACGCTCGTCACCGGCAGACGATAGTCACCGGCAGACGCTCGTCACCGGCAGACGCTCGTCACCGGCAGACGCTCGTCACCGGCAGACGATCGTCACCGGCAGACGAACGTCACCGGCAGACGATCGTCACCGGCAGACGCTCGTCACCGGCAGACGCTCGTCACCGGCAGACGCTCGTCACCGGCAGACGAACGTCACCGGCAGACGATCATCCCCGGCAGACGAACGTCACCGGCAGACGAACGTCACCGGCAGACGCTCGTCACCGGCAGACGCTCGTCACCGGCAGACGCTCGTCACCGGCAGACGCTCGTCACCGGCAGACGCTCGTCACCGGCAGACGATCGTCACCGGCAGACGATCGTCACCGGCAGACGCTTGTCACCGGCAGACGATCGTCACCGGCAGACGCTCGTCACCGGCAGATGAACGTCACCGGCAGACGAACGTCACCGACAGACGAACGTCACCGGCAGACGCTCGTCACCGGCAGACGCTCGTCACCGGCAGACGCTCATCAGCGGCAGACGCTCGTCACCGGCAGACGCTCGTCACCGGCAGACGCTCGTCACCGGCAGACGAACGTCACCGGCAGACGCTCGTCACCGGCAGACGCTCGTCACCGGCAGACGCTCGTCACCGGCAGACGCTCGTCACCGGCAGACGCTCGTCACCGGCAGACGATCGTCACCGGCAGACGAACGTCACCGGCAGACGCTCGTCACCGGCAGACGATCGTCACCGGCAGACGATCGTCACCGGCAGACGCTCGTCACCGGCAGACGCTCGTCACCGGCAGACGCTCGTCACCGGCAGACGAACGTCACCGGCAGACGATCGTCCCCGGCAGACGAACGTCACCGGCAGACGAACGTCACCGGCAGACGAACGTCACCGGCAGACGCTCGTCACCGGCAGACGCTCGTCACCGGCAGACGAACGTCACCGGCAGACGAACGTCACCGGCAGACGATCATCCCCGGCAGACGAACGTCACCGGCAGACGAACGTCACCGGCAGACGATCATCCCCGGCAGACGATCGTCACCGGCAGACGATCGTCACCGGCAGACGCTCGTCACCGGCAGACGCTCGTCACCGGCAGACGCTCGTCACCGGCAGACGAACGTCACCGGCAGACGATCGTCCCCGGCAGACGAACGTCACCGGCAGACGAACGTCACCGGCAGACGAACGTCACCGGCAGACGCTCGTCACCGGCAGACGCTCGTCACCGGCAGACGAACGTCACCGGCAGACGAACGTCACCGGCAGACGATCATCCCCGGCAGACGAACGTCACCGGCAGACGAACGTCACCAGCCCTTCCACTGACTGGTCTCAGCAGCATCGTCTGCCATGGTTGATGTTTACGTTCTCATTCCCGCCTACTTCAACGCAGAATTAGGACGTTTGTAGCGTATCGATGACGTACGAGCCGGATACATGCGGTCAGACGGCGGTCGCATTTCAAAAGATCGGATACGTATCGGATTCAGTACCACATACCCAATTGGCCTGGGTCGCATTTAAAAAAAGATCGGATCTGTGTCGTTCAGACTGTCATGAAAAGATCCGATACAGGTCACATAGGGGCAAAACAATTGGAAAGGGGTGGTTTCAGCCTGCAGTGTGAACGTAGCCTTAGTGATGTCTGACCTCTTAAAGGTCATGGACCGGCTTGACGTCAGAAAACATTTTTAAGGAACGGCCTGTACGACTTTTTTTAGCCTCAAGTTAGGCCTGGGCGATAAATCGATCAAATGAATTAATTCGAATTTTTTGTTACGGGCGATTTCAAAAATAACTAAATCGAGTTTTTAATGTGGCGCATTTTTGGCTCCTCAGAGCTTCCGTAGCGTTAGTTTCACACGGCACGCGACAGCATGGCTACCGGTGAGAGTGGGCAGTTTGTTCCCAAGAAAGAAATAAACTCATGTGTTGTGTGGAACTGGTGTGGCTTTACTGTCACAGACGTGGAGGAAGAGTCTCCACGCTGCTACATTTACCTAAAGGAGCTCATCGGAGTCAAAGGCTCTCATGCGCGGTCGCGTGGCACGCGCTCAGTCTTCTTACACATGCACGCGCCCTAACACACACGCGACCTGACACACATACTCATTCTACAACGCCTGTATAGTTAGTTCATTAGTTAGATAGTTATTTTTTACTGTTATTTGTTAATAAAGATACTGCGCTGTAATTATTACTTGTATATTCATTTACGACGCGGCCACCGTAGGATTTTGTTTTCGGAGGAGGGGGGGGGGGGGTAACCGCGACTCCTGCTGCTTCATCATCAAGACGGGGTTTATAAATGTATTTAAAACTTTAGACCCAGATATGAGCTGTATTGATAACTTTTTAGAAAATGCTGCTACTCTAAGGTGAATGTTTGTCTCATTTTAGTCTAGACTATAAAGTGTGACTGAAAACACAGCTGGAACTTGAAGTAAGTAACCTTTTTATTTTGGACAAGTGAAAACAAGAGTAGAATAACAAAATAAGAAAAAAACAAGACAAAAATTACATAAAACCAAGTAAAAATTATATAAAACACAACAAAATTATATAAACACAAGTCCAAAAGGGAGTAAGAAGAAGAAAAATTTTATACTTAACTTTGATTCCAAGAGTGTGTTTTATTTATTTATTATTCATACCAGAAATGGGGGGTTACATTTGATTAAATAAAAGCAACATTTGCTTTAAGTTGTCTGCCGTTTGTACTTATTGCTTTCCTTAAGTAGGGGGGAAAAAAAATCGGGAAAAAATCGGAAATCGAATTAAAAAAATAAAATCTGAGATTTTATTTTTAGGCCGTATCGCCCAGCCCTACCTCAAGTTTTCCTTCACTTTTAAGGGTAAAGTTGATTTACATTTCCTGATAAACTCATTTAAAATGTTTTATGAAAGAGTTTCTGTCCTAGCTGGTTAGTTTTTTTAAACTAAATATAAAATCAAACCCATCTCCCTTTGAGGCTATTAGTCCGTTTGGACTAAAAAAGTACAGACGTTGACCATCAACTACAACTCCCAGACTCCTTCAGGAACTTCAAGGCTTCATTTCAGAGTTTTCAACGTCTGTGTTTGGCTTAAAGTTCTCCCCGATCATCTTCTGATCTATTTTCAAAGCAGTGGATTTTAGGCTAAATCTAAAAAATCTGCGTCGTTTTCTGGGACATCATTTCTGCAGAGCGGCAGAGGTTCATTAGAAATCCCCCCTCCCCACCTCTTTTTTCAAACAACATTTTATCATCTGCCCTGATTCATTGGAAGAAATTCAGAAATGCAGTTTTAATCGTAATCATCTTCATGTATGCCATCTGCCAGAAAAAGGCCACAGGAACATGTGAAAAAAAACACAATTTTCATGGATCATTGGAGGTCCAGACCTGCAGACCAAGAGAATCCATCAGAACCACAAGATCCTACATAATGAGATCCAGGCAGTTGACTTCAGGTAATGTCTCCTTCTTCTGTTATTTGCTGGCTTAGACAAATGGAAACTTTACATTTATTCAAAAATATTTAAGTGAATCCATCAACATTTTGTCTGGAGAACAGATCTGATCTTCTGTCTTCCTCTAAACCAATGTGAATTGGAAGGTGTTTCTGAAAGGACGGTCTGAAAGACGAAGGCTGTTTCCTCCAAACACAGGCCGGCAAACCTCAGGAAGTCGTCTCGCATTTACAGGATGATCAATGATCCGGCTCCTGTCGCTAATCGGTTAGAAACCAGAGCATTAACTCCATCAGGACCGCTCTTCTGCTTCACAGCTGCAGGAGGATTTGGTTTAGTTCTCTCAAAACATCTGGTAAGTTAAGAAAACTGAAAAAAAGATAGCGTTGACAGACGTTTATGCGTCCATCCGGGTTCTGTTTGCCGTCATCATCAGGTGGGACAGAAAAACTAAACACAGAGGAGATTCTGTGTTGGGATCACTGAGCCTCACAACGCCAGTCCTGTCTGTCCAGATGTTGCTAAGCAACGCAAACACTAAAACCAGGAAAAGCATCACTTGTTGGAGAAGACAACAGGAAAACAATGCAAGGACGGTCATGTTTGGGGTTTTCAACTATTCTGAAGCCATGTGTTGGTTTTTCAACTTTCCCCATGTGTTCTAAATAAACGAAATGTTGAACTTTTTCAGATCAGATCAGGAACTTTCCGGTTCAGAACTTCTAAATGGATCCAAAAGAGCTGCAGAGATGATCATGGAATATCAGTTATCATTACCATATTCTGCAAACACTAGATTTTTGCAGATCATTTATTTTTGCAGAAAACTATTTCACTGCGAAGGAGACCTGCAGAATCCACCGAACCGAACCGAGCGACAGCTTTAGAGGGTAAAAAAAAGAGGTTCGGGAGCGCGTGCAGCAGGCAGACTGACTGATCCCGCGTGATTCAACCTCGTCCGCTGCCTCTGAACGCCTCCATCTGCAACTTTCAGCTGGAAAAACCCCGCAAATCACGCATCTGCAACCCAACAGTCCGCGGGGGGTTCGTTCCGTGCGCAGAACTACCGCTGGCCGCGTGCGCGCTGCGGATCGGATGCATGAGGTCACTGCTTTCGGATTCTCCAAGACCCGCAGCCTTCAGGTGATCCCCGCCGCGAAAGCAGCCGAGCACGCGGCGGGATGGAGCCCGCGCGCTCGACGGCGACGCCAGCCAGGCTCTAAATACGGAAGGGGGGGTGGGGTGTGGGGTTAAAGCCCGAACGTGCACGCGTGCACGGACTCGCACTCAGTCAGCAAATTAGAGGGAAGTGACCCCCCCTCACCGGATCACGCATTCTGCCCGTAATCCCGCTTCGAGCGGGGCGCAGGGTGGCGCCGCGCGCCGCTTCGAAGCGTTGGAACGCGCTCCTCTGGACGGCTGCGCACGCGGAGCAACTTCAGACGTACAGGGCGGCATGGAGGGGGGGGGGGTTGTTAAATGCATACAAACACGAAGAAAGACGGGTGGTGGGTGAGGGAGGAGACGAAAGGCTGGGAACTTACGGGGGAGGGCGTCGAGCTTCGTCCGCGGGGGGAGGAGGCGGAGACGCCGGATGGGAGCGCTGGGAGGAGCGGAGCGCGAGGACGGTCGGTGGCGCCGCGCGCGGGATGCATCTCCCCGCTCCGCCGCGCACAGACCGCAGAAACTTCACGCAGCCCAATTGGCGCGCGGACGTTTGACACGCGCGTCCTCCAATGACAGACCATCAGCTGCTCTCCGGGGGGGGGGCAGGCATTACATAGGGGCAGTTCCTACATTTACCCCCCCCCCCCCCCAATATGTAGCAGGGGTCAAACTAAGGGGGGGGGGGGGCACACCTGTACCATCTTCATTCTCGTTGGCTCTCGTTTGGAGCCCCTCCTTCCAGGTGAATAAACATGAACGTCCAGATTTTAACGATTCTTTGATCCTACTTTCAGCTCTACAACTTTGTTCTTTGATGATCGATTAGACAAGTTCAGAATCAATTATAAATGCATCTATCTGACAAAAAAATGCACATTTCACTCATTTGATCAAACTCTCAGCCAGATTTCCATTTAAAATTCCACAAAAGTTCACCAGATTTAAACATTTTCAATAAATATAAATATTTAAATAAATAAAAAATGTCATCAAATATTATAGATCTTTTTCTTCTGACGTTAAAAAGTTTACTATGACAGAAGAGCTGCAGCTTCTGCTGATTCTCTCTTATTTATCACCTTTTCTACTGCAGATGCAAATATGTTTAAATAAAGCAGTTAGCGCCTTTATAAGTTATAATAAACAATAACAAAAGTAAGCATAAAGTTCTGCTTCACGCCATTTTCTCTTCGATAGCAGATGTGGTCCCACTCCGATCATCTTCTGATCTATTTTCACAGGTCTTCTAATTAGGAGGATTTTGTTTTTAGCCAAAATCTAGAAGGCTGTGTGCTTTTAGGACGTAGTTTCTGCAGAGCGGCAGGAGCAGTACCATCTGTTTTAAACGGCAGTTTTTCGGCGTATTTCGGCATAAAAAATACTTAGAAATGTAATTTTTATGTGAATTTAAAAAAAAAGTTCTCCATCATGAAAACGATGCCGCAAGAACAGGTTAAAAACACCAAAAACACAGTTTTCCTGGGAATGTCTGGTTTCTAACTGACTGGATTCAGTTGAATAAGGGATGAAAAACCACAAACCTTTCTAGGAATCGATATTTTACCCTTAAAAGAAAAGGGAAACCTTTTCGGTTTCATCATTTTTTTTGTTAAATGCCCCAAATTGTTTCATAATTGACCACTTAAGTTGTCTGAAATTGCTTTATTAAATGTTTTAATAAAAAAGTCCCTGTTTAAAACTCATATAAACAAAAGAATAATCATTCATTTCTTGCTGAAAGACATCGTTGTGGTCCGTCTCCTCGTCAGGTTTGACTTCATTCTGTTAAAAGGGATAAATTTAGTGTCTAAACATCGATTTGCTTTTGAAGTGGCGCTAATAATTAGGCGTTAATGCACTTTTTTTTAAAAAGAGTGTAAACTCAGACGTGCATTCGGATGCATCCAGAGTTTCCCTCATTATCCGCCCATTTGAAAATGTCCGTCTTCTTTTTCCTTTTGCTCCGGCTTCAGAGGCACTTAAAGGAGGAAGAGGAGGAGGGTTAAGTGTTATGTAATCTGCAGGAATCAAACCCTGCCCTCGAAGAAGCAGCCACTTTGCTTTTTTAATACAGACGCGAGATCTTTTGATGGTAGGCAGCAGCCATGAAAGTGGGAGAATCTGAAGGAGCGGAGGAGTCTGGCTGCAGAGTCGTCTTCTGCGGCGCTCCGGTCCTTTGTGCTCCTTCACCTCCTCCCCTCCCGACTCCCGTCTTTTCAACTGAATGTGAGCCGCACGCCTCCCAGAATAGACAGAAAGTGTTTTCCAGACTCAGAATTACCAAACAGTCCCGTCTATTCAGCTAAAGATGATCGACCGAGTCCGCCTGCCTCTCTGAGGGACTTTTCCCGAGATTCACTCCTTTCTGATGAAGATTTCAGCTGAAATCAGACTTTCCCATCGATCCTGAACCCTGACAGGAACAAATGCATGAGGTGAGTCCTGATTTCAATCGCCAAACATCGAGACAAAAAGAAGAAAAAGTAAAAATGCCGCAGCAGATGAACCAGTGTTTCCTAAAGTTATGTGTTATTTTGTGCCGTAATCAAAGATTTATTCATGAAAATGTGGGATATTCTTCATTTCAAGTGTGTTATCATCCTAAATGTAAGTTTGAAGCAGTAAGACACAATCCTTTTGCAATAGATCTGTTTTTTAAACTCAAATAATTGTGCTACATTTCCTGTTAGTCCTCATAAATCTAATAATTTCCCTTTTATTTTTGTACTATATAAGTAAAATGTTTGTCTTAAGTTTTTTTTATACCTCATGTTCTTTGTTTGTTCTCTGTAGCCTTTTTTAAATTTATAATAAACTTTTTTCATTTTATTGACTAAAACTGAGAGTCGCTCCGTCAATTCTTTTTTTTAAAGAAATGATATTAATAACAATCATAACATCCCTCATATCGATGAGAAATACTTCTACTTTAGGAATTACAAAGACGAAAATCTGATCCATCGATCTATCCTGATCAGATTAAACCTGATCAGATCATTCTGACCGTTCGCTTCAACCTTTAGGGAATCACTAAATGGACCAAAGCAAACTACAGTATTAGTCACAGAGGCAGACAGTTTTTTTTACACCCGCTTTCCTCCATAAACACATTCTTAAGTGTTTTCTGTGTTTGGGCTAATTCTTTTTTTACCGAATAATGATTATTACTTTGCTGCAATCAACAAAACATAATAAATCTGTTCAGTTCTAAATCGTCGGTACGTTTTATTACTGCTGGGATTTTTACGAGGACCGGAATGGAGCCGGACTTACTGGTGGTGAAAACCACATAGTGGCCATTTGGTGAACTGCACCTGGCTCCTGTTATTTAACTCTTTAACTCCAGTCTAGACGCTCTACCTTAACTCTTCAACCGTCGACAACAGATTCTGAAGCAGAGAAAAGAGGCTTTGCACCAATATGCAACATTTTCCAACTGTAAACTGTTGAAAAATCGGTGCAACAGGAGTCTGACTCCTCTGGTTTTCCGATGCTTTTATTTTGAAATATCTTATTGGTGAAGTTAAATTGAACAAAATAAATAAATAAATAAATAAATAGAGTTATGGTAGTTCAAAGAAAGTGTGTTATTTATTGTCACTGGTATGGCTGTAACAAGTATCCGATACTCTGATATTTGCAATCTGCTCCCGACAATGTGAATATTTGCAACGTCCAAGAATGCCAACTTGTGATCTTTCTAAATGTAGTAGATTATAGGAAACAGTACACTTCAGGTAATGTAACTATCACTATAACATGCAGAGTATTGTTTTGTTTTTTTAATAAACTAAAATCAAATCCTCTACCGTCACCAAGCGTAATTAAACCTTCAAAATAAAGCGTCGGTGAAGATTCTCATTTTTAAAGTAAAACTATCAAATGTTTTTTGGTAGATGAAAAAAAGACATTTATATATTTAAATCAATTAGGAAGAATGGTGGTTCCACCTGTGAATCGCTGATCTTGCTTCGTCAGTCGGATACGGATCGCCACCGAAGTAACCATCCAAAGCGAGCGGCCTCTCCTGTGCTTAAAGGGTTAAATTTGCCTCTGGATTTGGATCACTTAAACGTTTTGACACTGTTGGTCCTTGAAGGTGAGTGATGATGCTAAAATGATCTTAACCAGGCAACAAATACTTAACCAGACTCACACACATGTAAAAAAAAATATATAAATAAATAAAAGAAAAAGCCTTATGGACTTTGCTGAAATGTGACTTTAGGCTCCCAGGTTCTCATCCATCCCATCAATCCAGCTTTAAAAACTGAGGAAATGTTTGATCTGTCCAATGAGAAGTTTACTTAACTTCAAGTTTAACAGTAAAAACGCTTAGAGGATCTTTGCTGTTTTCATTGTTTACTGGCAGGCAAACGAAAACGATCCGTTTTGGAAGTATTCAAGAAAAGAAGATAAATCCGTTCAGCTAAATCAGACAAGCATTTGGATCAAATGCCAGTGCAAAACAGATTTTAGCTTTAATCTCCACTAATCAAAACTGAATCCAATTGCAGGTATTTTATGTATGATTGTGGCTGAAAAGGCTGCCGTGAGTTTTCACCAGCTTCCCTTTATGGCCCAACGTCACACGCCGAGTGTGAGACATGAAAAGCATCCTGAAATTAATGCCACCATGATGACAATGAAGAGGAGGGGGATCTTTAATGCAAAAAGAAAAGGATCTAAATGTTATGGTTTTAAATACAGAGGAAACAAAGTGATAAATGTTAAAGGTCAGCGTTTAACTTCCTATTTGCAGTCAGTTCAGCCTGCAGTTCCTCTGATGTGAGGATCTCAAGGTGACGTCGATGCAGGCTTTATTACAAGTTCACTAAAACAAGAACAAAAAACTCTTTCCTTTCCACTGAAATCAAACCGTTTCCATGTTCTCCATCAATCAGGGGTGAGTGGAAAGAGGAAAACTGTGGGGCAGGTTGCAGTTTCAAGCCACAACAACATTTTATTCTGTTAACTAAAAGGATTTTCCAAAGCTGGATTTAGGACATTTCTGCAGAACCTGGAAGACTGTCGGGTTAAAGATTCACGATGTGACTTGCTGACTGGATTTGAATCCTCCAAAAACGTGCTGGATTTAACGAAGCAAATAGAGGGTTATGATCCAGCATCAAGAACCTGAACTCATCCAACTTAAACAACCATCCTGTGGTTTTGGACTAGACGTCCATCTGCTAGAGACGGGTCAGATTGGTCCAAACAGAACAACAAAATGCCTTCAGGCTGCAGAAACAAGTGAAATTGGAGTAAAATCCGCCCAGTTTATGGTTGAAACCTGAAGGAGAAATGGGGAACCATCAAACAGACCCAAAGAGATTCATAAGAGGTGTGTTTGAGCTTTTTTCAGGCTTCAGAAACACAACACTTCTGAAGAATCAGGTCAACCGACTGCATGAAAGCCCAGAAGAACCAGGTTGGTCTTTGGCGGCGTCTTCCAACACGACATTTGTAGTTGTTTTAACAAAGACGTCAAATGGGACTCAGAGTCTGGACTAAAAATCCTCCAGAATTTCAATTTCATGAAAGGATCAGGAGCAGTTTCAAAGTGTTTCTCCTCAAATTCAGAGAGTTTTTAGACCACTAACCAGGTTCCTAAGGAGAAACATGAACTCAAAGAGAAGGTGGGGCTCCCCGTCCACCTGATGGAGCCACTCTGTCATTATCATCTAGAGAAGATCACCAAGGGTTCGTGTGATCGCCCACAGATGGGGGGAGCTGTCACGTCAGGGGTTTGGGACATGCACACACAAGCAGAGCCTAAAACACCACCACCTTCTCCAGCACACCTGTGCAGGTGAGCAGAATGATCACAACTCTAATTACACGTAGAAATGAAATGGTTCATCTTCAGATCGATTTTCAGAGTCTTTTCATTATGATGGGGCCTTTTTCAGCCAAAATCCAAAAACCCTGTGTTGTTTTCAAGGACCTAGTTTCTGCAGAGCTGCAAGAGTTCAATAGAAATTCACCTCTCTCCCACAAGCTTACAGCCCCCCTCCTCCCAATCTAACATTACCGGTGCAACAAAAATAGTGAGCAATATCAGATCTATCCAGCTGTACAGTTTAGATCCAGATTCCAGCTCAGAGAATGAAAAACAAAGACGTTCATGGCCCTCTTTGTCTGCAGGTCAGAATGGAGCAGCGCAGGAAGCTTGAGGCCCCCCCAGCGTATTTTCTAATACAATCTTGTTCACACAGCCTGCTCCCATTTGAAGAAAGTCATCCTCAGCTTATCCTTATTTCCTTTCTGTATCTCCACCAGCATCAGAAAAGGAAAAAAAAACGTGTTAAAACACACATCTGTCAAAAAGAACCACAACTTTTCTCACTTTCCACACGCATGTTATTGACCTATTTTCCTCTGTGAATTGTGCGACACGGCCTCAGGTGTCTGCTGGGAGATGTTTGAACCCACAGTGTTAAACCAAAGGTTCAATAGGGACCTTTGATGCTCAGCCTTTGGTTAAACCACCAACTGATCCGTGACTGCATACGACGATGAATTAAACAACATAAAGAGGTGAATTTAAGATCTGAAAATTCGAGGATCAAATTATGATTTAGATTTGTGCCTCTGGACTGTATTTAAACGGAATTTTCCTGTCTCTGTCTGGATTCGTCTAAAACAGAAGTTTTTATTTAGAACCTTTTTAGTCATGTTCCTTCACCTTCAGCTCTGGGGGGTCTCTCAGTGCACCTGAGCACACTGACCTTCTCTTTCAGTGCAGATCGGGGGCCCCTGGGAGCCGCCACACGTGCGCCCCTAAAGTTTGGAGTCCCTCGTGCGCGCAGACGCACACATAAAAGGCCTTCCAGCACAAAAACACGTGCATCCAGGTGAGCACATCGCGCATTCTCCGTGATCGTGGACTGTGGGGGGGGGGCTGAGCTGGTCTGCACTTCCACTGGTTCTGGAAGTGTCGGAGGAGGGGGGACGGCGGGGGGGGGGGGGAGGGGGGCGATCACACCCGCCGGACTGAGCACCACTCCCCGAGAATGTCCTCCATCACCGCAGCCGCGATCTGCCTCCACGACCGGACTTGTGAGGAGGGTGCACCGACGACAGAGAGCGGGGGTACCGTTTCTCCGCCCCGGGGGGCCCAAATGGTAACAAAACGGCAGGAAGGTTCAGCCTCTTACCGTAACGTCGGGCTGCGCGGCGGCCGCTGCCTCGTCTGGCTCCGGCAGAAGTCTGGACACCTTATTTTCCGAGAACACAAGTCCGCCTCATCCGGCTGTTCGAGGAATGAGCTCCGATTGTCTCCGAGGTTTGGCTCCACTCGAGGGAACCTCTTCCTGGGCTCCCAACTCGACCGAGAAGAGGCGAGACTGTTTTCCTCCCTAAGCCAGCTCGCTCGGGCTGCTTGATCCAGGCTTTCCCCCCTCCTCCCCCGTTTCTATCCCGTCCACTCTCCCGACGACGCGAGGCTCGACTGTGGCCGCGGAGGAGTCGGTCTCCAGCCCGCACGCACGTCGCTTCTATCCGTCACTTGGCGTGAACAGCGCGCGCAGCTTTCAGTTTGCGCACCAGCGAGCGAACAACAACTCCTCACAGCACAAAATGACTGACTGAGTCAGCGCTGACAGACCGGGCTGCTGCCCCCCTCCCGCGGCGGAGAGAGCCTCGCTAAAAGTCTCCCTTTAAAAAAAAAGAAGTGACAATGCGCTCCACATCCTCATCCGACTTTCTGCTCAAGCATGTGATGACAACATGGTGAGCCTGTTAAAGGGGCATCGACGCGCAAAGGCAGGGAGGGGTCAGGCTCCGGAGCCGACCCCCTCAACTTTGAGGCTGTCGTGGTGGACGCACCTGTAAGGCGCCTCGTGCGCCATCCGAAATGGTTTATTGTTGTCTTCAGCTAATAAAGATAGACCTTTGTCCTAATAATAATAATAATAATAATAATACAGGAAACAGTTGTAAACCCTAATCAGCTGTTATTGTTTTAGGCTTTTTTTTGGGTTAAAATATAATAAGTTCATCTGCATTGTCCTCTTTTAATGTCTTCTTCCTTCCACCGCACAGAAACCAAACAAAAAGCCCAGAAAAACTCAAACAGAACAAAGAAATCCTGCATTTATGTTGTCTGCCAAAAGTGACCACTAAAAGTTGTAAAAACCTTTAAAAAAGGGGAAAGTTCTTTGGTTTTTCCTCACACATGCTCATGTTCAACAGCATTCTGGATAAAGAGATTATTCACAAAAAGCAGCAATCAAAAGGTGAGATTATTTCAAAGTGCAATCCAAAAATAAACACTGATAAAAATTGAACAAGAAGAAATGTTAGGAGCCTTCACATAAATGGTCTAAATGTCAGACAAAGTCCATTAAACAGCTTCACTGACCACAATAAACATTAAAATCTATCAAATCACTGAAGAATGAACACTTTATCACAGCCATCACACACTAAGAAGCACGGTAGAGGAAGGACAGTGATCTGGGAGTTATTATGGCCTCTTTTACCAGAAGACTTGAGAGGCAAATGTAAGACGTGAAATAAAACCAAAGCAAATGAAGGAACGTTTTCTACATCAGTGCAAAACAGTGTCTATGAGGAAAACCAGTAAAGACAACATTTTCCATTTTTATTTCTATTGTGAGTTCTAGTCTTCGGTTGTACTATGTTGAATGTGGGGGTTGGGAGCGCTGAGGGCATTCTGTGCATTTTTAAGAATAGTTTCAAGTCTTCCAAGCACTTTGTGTCACTGGAATATGAAAAGTGCTTGACAAATAAAGTTTGATTTAATTTGATTGCTGGACATCTTGGATTTTTGTCTTTGAAATTTCCAAATGTCTGTGACAAATGCCAAGAGCCGCTGAATCTGTATTTGTAGAGATAGAAACTTGTTAGAATAGATTACATTTTTGTTTTAATCCAGTACAAACATATGTATCCAATTTTCTGACTGTCTCAGTTTCAACCACCTTTCCAATCAACCAATTTAAACTGCTTTCTGTAAACTAGACTGCAGCGGAACATGCTCCCGTTAAATTTTATTGTATGTACTGTGTTTTCTGTGTAAACTCAGCAAGCGAACCAATTCTCGTGCAGTTGAATCCACTTCAGTTCTCTTGGAATGATGTCAGTCTAATTTATTTTAGTGTAACTTTGTTAAGTTTTGTTCAAACTCGATTTAATTGAACTCAACTGAACTCGGTTCATTTCAGGTCCATTGGATTTAAATGAAAAAGACTTAAGTGTGAACAAAATCTTAGTCTCTAGATTTGTTAGGAGGAGCAGTCACTGTGATCTTTCTTAGCTACGGAGAACATGAAGAGGAGTGGTCCCTGTGACCTTCCTCGACTACCGGGATTGAGTAGAAATTAAATGGCGAACTCGCTCTGGGACCAAAACCGGTCTGGAAAATGCTGCCTGAACGATAGAAGTTCAATTAAAGGACTGTTAAGGAATTACTGTAAATCAGCAAAACAGAGACAGGCTGCCATAGTATTACTGTGAGCTCAGAGTGGATAGAAACCATCATCCAAATAGGGTTCTTACTAAATAATAGGGAAAAAAAAGAGTTTGGTGTCATGGAAAACCTGATATGACGTGTAGGAATAAAACTGTTGAAACAAATCTGCTTCTGGTGAACATGTCTCAGTAAAAGACGCTTCTTTCACTTAGAATCAGTGATAAAAGATGTAAACTTCCTACACTGTCCAGGCTCATTACACAACACTTAGTTCAATTTGTTTGCTGCCAGAGTGGGGCTTATTTTAATTGCACATTCTCTGTGGGATTCACAATTAAGCTGAATCAGGCTGCAGGCTTAGTTAGAGGGAACCTCGGGTAACTAGACGTCAGAGAATGCAAAAAGAGACATGCTGGAACTTGAATTGGTGCAACAGGGGGGTCCTGTCCCGTTACACCTCCTCCTGTTTGTTCTCCGCAGAAAATCTTTCTTCACTTTTTTGGATGCTAGGACCAAAAGCCGGTACAAGAAAAAAATCATGTCCAGGGAATTGAGACCAAACCAAATGTAGTGACCAACAGGAGGTGTGTGCCAGTGGGCTTCACAGCCCACACTAAACAGCAGAAATGTCCTTTTAAAAACAATCGTTTGGATCTACGATGTTCATGTAAATGGCTAATAAGGATGACACAACGACGAGGGGCCATGTCAAAGATATCATTAAATGACAGAGCACCAGTGGAAATAAAAAATGACAAACACAAAGTAAAGGACACATGTCAAGCTCCGTAAATGAGTTCGGAGCTCGGATGGGTGGAAAAACATGCCACTAATTTAAGTCAGTCACTCTGCCGGTCTCAAGATGAAGCTTCGAAAAGCTCAGAGGTAAAACTTTAATGACTCCCAGCCTTCGGCGCTTCCAGCAATCTCTTGTTTTCCCGTCTCTATAATGAGCGCAGCGTATCACCAATCTACATGCTTGTCATCTCAGGGAACTCAGTAACAAGGTTGGGTGGTCAGTGATGCGTCAAAGCGGGGAAAGACAAAAGTCTTGTCTTCGCTCTGGCAAGGCATTTTCCCGCTCCAGTTGGACGCAGAAGCGACGTTTTTGGTTGGATTTGACTAAAGTTGACGAATGGCAGGGATTTATGTCAACCTCCTGGGCTTGAGAATTGCTGTGTCTTTCACAGGACTTGTGGGTAATGTATGCTTAATCCTCTCCATCATCCATGTCAAGTGGTCCCACATTAAATCCTTTGAGGTATTTCTTCTGGGACTGGCTGCTGCCAACTTGGAGGAGATAGTCATCATAAACGTCTACGATGCTTTCATGCTTCAGACTTCCTCCTCTAACACTTGGTCGTGCCGCTTTTTGAAGTTCATGACCATGTTTGGAGAAACCGCCAGCATCTTTTTCACCGTCATCATCAGCATCTTCCGATACCAGAAGCTGGGAGTCAGCCTCACGGTTCACCCAGACCGCATCGGAGTAGCCCAGCTGCTGAGCGGAGTGTGTGTCATGTTCTCTTTTCTGCTCAGTTTCCCCGTCGTTGCTATCAAACCCGCTGTCCTCACAGAAAGCGCCACCAACAACAGCGGCTGTCCTGCAGACTCCTTTCACTGCGGCAAGAATTATTGTCCTGCACCCAACCGTGCTTACAAATACCTCTTCATCCTCGTCTCCTACCTGCTGCCCCTCATCGTCATCACAGTCACCAACTGCCTCATCCTCGAGGCGCTGCTGGTCCAGAGGAGAACCATCACGCCGGAGATCAGTTTGCACCAGTCCAACCACAGTCACAAAAATGGCAGAGATCTGAGGTTCCAGCACAGCATGATGGCCGTGGTGGCGGCCATGGGGCTGTTCCTGGTGAACTGGACCTTCTACCTGCTCTTCCAGTTCCTCCTCAAACCCAACGACCTTCCCTCCTGGAGTGAAATAGAGTTTTTCACGCTAACTTCTTACTCCTCCTTTAGTCCATACGTATACGGGATAGGACATAACTTGTTCTCTCTGGAAAACTTTAAAATAATTAGAAATAAATTTTAAAACCATCATTAGAAAATGAATTTAAAGCAGCAATAAAGAATTTCAAGTTAAAAGAATGACATTTATAAAAAAGAAAATTAAAGATTTTTTAGATCTTCTATGCCTGAATTTATTTCCAGCTGTGAAAAAAATGGAACTTGTGTTTTTGGTTTCTAGTAGATGCTAAATAAGGTCATTTCAGAGCAGAAGATGCATATTTACATCAATAGGTGTCAAGCAGTTAATTACGGTTTTGCATGTAAACATTTGATTTTCCCATAAACTTTGCTGCATTAAAATCCACCTCCTGAATTACAGAAACTCAACTCTTAAAGTTCCCTTTATTAAACTGTAGACCACGATAATTAGACTTTATTTGGTCAAAAAATGTATGCTAATTCATTAAAAATTGCATAAACAATTGGATTTCAAACTTACTTAATAAGTGACATCTTTGGAAGCATTGTATACTTTCAATGAGTTGGTTCAAGCTGGAAAAAGTCCAGAAAGTCGGGTTCTAGTGTGAAATCTTGGTCATCATATCTCATTATACAAATGTAATGCTGTATTCATAAAGCATCACAGTTTTTCCATTTGCAAACCAACAGTGTTTGTGTTTCATCTGTTAATCAAAACCTTTACTTGAAGCGTGAGGTTTGAAAATAAAAAACACATTTGGTTAAAAACGAGTCTAAATGAAAGACAGACTTCAGCTTAAGAGGCAGAAATCTGTTTTCACATCTGCACAACGGAGCAGATGTGAAAACAGAAGGTGATGGAGGTAAAAGCTGCAATATTAATCAACCGTTTAATCAAAAGATTTTACAAAAATAAAAAAGACACAAAAATTGCCAGATCTTTAGTTTGCTGTTTTTTTCCCCCAATATGTGAATACATTGATAGTAGAGACGTATTTATGTTTATGTTAGCCTATAAGAATGTGATTATATTCTTCTGACTCCTCTGCAGAAAATGTTTAAACCTGAATATTTCCCAACCACTGCAGACTACTGAATGAACTACTTTTGGTATCTTGAGGTCATCTAGGGCTTTTCAATGAGACTAAATGTGAGGGGGCGGAGCTTGACAGAACGTTCTGTCAAAAATTGTGACAGAACGGAAATCTTTTTTTTTTCTGGTAGTCAGGGGGATATGTTATAGTTTAAAGATATAGCAAAAAAAACAAAAACAAAAAAAAAAAACAACAACAGATAGTAACAGATGATACATAGCATAAAAATACAGTAAATAGCAACAATAATAATAACCCTATGATGCAACAAATAACACAAGTGTGTTCTGATATTTCAAGCAGTGTTACAGCCTAAATAACTGAACATGAGAAACTACGTTTGTGTCTGAATTATTTTACTGCTCACTACTTGATGCACTAGCGTGTTCACAATTTTTAGGGGCATTCGAATAAACAATTCCAAAATGCCTTAGAAAATTCCCAGAAGTCTCTGCAAACGTTTGAAGCGATGCTGCCGGACTGGCAAACATTTAGTGTAATACTTAATGATTCTTCATTATTTTTATAAACCAAGTTTTCATCATTAGAACACAGTGGATTCACAAATAGTCTTTGTAAAATATTCATATTTATTAGGTTTCTACTTCAGGTTTGTTCCGTACTGTATAGTTTTAGCATTTAGCAGTTTTAGCATTGTTTTGCTTTTTTATTTTTGGAAATGTTTCTGATGGTGTGCATTTTTTAAGCAATTAGTTAATCTAAATAAATTAATAAATGAAGACTTAAAAGTGATATCATTAGATTATTGCACGTTCTAGAAACGTCAGAGGAATTTTTTTAAATTAAATCTGCACTAAGCAAATCTGAATAAATTAGTGAAATGTAAATAAAACAAAAAACTATTTTCATTCTAAACAAAAATGTACTGGGATACTAAAGACCCAGCATTTTAAATGTTACATCCTGTTCTGGATTTAGCTTCTGCAACATGATGTTTGATTTGAACGGAAACACTGCAGGTGAAGATGAGACCAAAGGTGTCAAGGTGACTGAGCTCCAACCTGAAGAAGAGTTTTAGTCCTTCTCACCTCTGCAGCAGCAGTACTTTAAGGTGGACAGGAGACCCCCCCATCAGCACGAGACCTCCACGTGCAGCTCAAAGCTGGGTTGGCTCTCCCCTCTTCCTGGTCTGGATTAGGCTCCGCCCCTTTAAACGACGATGGTTTTACAAAGGATTTCTTCTCCATTCATTTAAGTAAAAAAAAAACCAAAACTATTGACGTTGGGATAAATATGGTAAAGGTGTTATTGCAGTTTAATGTCACCGAGAGAAACACAGAACCCATCCCTAAAAAAGCGGGACTGTTGGGAAACCATTGACAGTCAAGCGGCCATGTGTTCAAATTCAAACCATTACTCAGCAAGTGTTGCTTTGCACGAGCTCAACGCAACCGGCCTGTTTAAGAGCATGACTCTGCAGAAACCAGCTGCACTTTGGTCAAGTTAGGAGTTTCTCCGATGCATCCTACATTATTTTGAAAGGTAACATACATTTATTATACATTAAAGATGAAAACATGCGAAACACGTTTTATTAACTAAAAAAAACAGTAAGCATAAGACATTTTGATTGTGTTATTATTATTGAAAATAAACGTGCAGATAAACGTGTTAATGGAGTCCCTGCATCAGGATGTCACTTCCACGGTCCCACTCAAACTGGCTGGTTAAGTTGTCCGCGGGGGAGCCTGCGCATTGGCTCCCGGAGGCTCTGCTGCCTTCGTGAACGCGTGACGTCACAACCCCACGGCGGGGATCGTGTGTGTACATGTGCGCGCGCGCCTGCGTGCGGGTGAGAAAAGAAGGAAGAGAGAGATGGGAGGAAAAACTTGGAAGAAGTGAGGGACCCAAACAGGAAGAAAGGCGGAAAGTCACGCGTTTCGGCGGAACCCGGGAAACGCACGTGCGATTTTTTTTTTTTTTGGACTTGCAGAGAGGTTTCCTCACCGGCGCGCGAGCAGAGCTAGAGGTGGGACAGGAGGAAGAAAAAATGAGTACTAATAAATAGGGGTACACGCTTTCCTCGCGCCGGCGGGTCGGGAATCACGCGCCATTGGAGGGGGTGCTCTCGCCTCAGCTGTGCACACACACACACACACACGCACACACATGCGTGTGAGCTCGCTGGCGTGGCTCTCGGCCTCCATTTGCGAGTTAATGTTCGAGGGATTGTCGGTTGAGCGACGCCGCCGAATCCCTTGGAGTTTTACCGGGGAGGCTGTCGTCCGTCCGCCCCCGCTGACCACGAGGGGGGAACCGGGAAACGAGGCGTCGCAGGGAGGGAGACCTGCAACTTTTCCAACTTGGTGAGTTGTGGAGCGGCCTTCCTCCCCGTGGTGTGAGGAAGAAAGAGCTGCGCTGCAACTACTCACATCGATTGTTTTGTTTCTGTCTTTTCTTTTTTTTTTTGGCGGGCTACAACCGTTCATAGATCGATGGTTTGGGGATCCGAACACCGTGAAGATGTCGCTTTTTGTTGTTGTTTCGTTAACACCTTTATGCTGCAGCATCTGTGTCGCTGGTGTGACTCTCAGCAGTCTGTGTGTGTGTGTGTGTGAGGGGGGGGGCGGTAGGATAACAACAAACGGGTCACCTTTCTAGCTCGCCGTGTGTCGTTGTACGTCGATATTTTTTTTAAAATGTTTTTCCCGCCGCTTTAATTTCATTTTTTAGATTAAATTTAAAAGCAGGTTGCAGGTTCGCAGGCTGCCGTCATCAGGGATCCCATTGGCCAGTTCGGAGGGATCATAAATGGATGCCACCGTCCGGTCCGCCAGAGTCTAAATTACGACGACGGCTCGAACAAAACACAACTTTATGCTGTTTGTAGTAGCTTAAAAAAATACTTCGCTACGTCCGATCGTGAAGAAATTTACTTCCAAGCGGTAATAACGTGCGTCAAAAAAATGGCGTTAGCTAATTTTTGTTAGCATTAACTTTCCCAAAACTCATTTATGCTCTTTGAAAAAAAAAGTATTACCTTTTACTGTTAACCAAGCATGTTATGTTAATTCATGCTACATTTCTCTAAAGTTGTGAGTTTCTGGCCACCATCACCCCTAACTATTAAAAAACTATATTATCGCACAATGCAGTGCCCCTTTTAAACTGCGAATATGACGTCATCGAATACACAAAGTGAAAATCTAATCGATATGAGTGTTTTGGGACAAATCTTTATAAGTCCGCTGTCTTCTGAAGATAAAAACGTTGATGGTTTGTTAAATAAACACATTTTCTTTGGCATAAATTGTTCCAACGCAATGCCTTGTGGTCTATATTTGCCAATCTAGTGAGCTGTGATGCAGACAGTTTTTTCCCAGAGACTTCTGGGAATGGAAGCTTCGAACAACACTACAAAATGGCAAACGCACTATGTAGTGAGTAGGGAAGGAATTCAAACACATCCTCTATTATTGCTACGACTTTAGCGAGGCTACAGTACAAAGTTTATGCTGGTAGTAGTTTACATTCTTAAAATATACTATATTGACGGGAACAAACATCACAGATGTGTAATTATCAGCTAGCATTAGGCTTTAACTTCCTGATTAAAGCTAACTGGAGCCAGATGCGATATTCCATGTCACCATTGGGGACTTCCTTGTATCCACTCCTCTCAGGTTTACTTTCATGTATAGTAACTGATGTAATCTTAAAGACAAAAAAGTAACCAAAAGTAAAGTAAAAGCGGGGCTTGTTTTTTTTAAAAAGACCTGCAGACTGTTCTGTTGCATTCACACCACGAATTTGCATCCATCAGCTTTGCTTTGACGCAATCCCAACTGTTGCTTGTTCCAAAATGTGTTCATAAACCTGAACCATAAGCAGGAGGAGCTACTGTCAAAAGTCTTTAGCCTCATCTCTACATGGAAGCATTGACTGTATGTCTCATTTACAGTTGATGCTTGGAACACATGGATGATGTTGAGAGATCATATTTATTTATTTTAAAGAGCTCTACAAAAGTGTCAGTAATCCGGTCTCCAGTTCTGGGAGATCATCCAGAGACTCTCCCAGTCCGGTGAGCTTCACCATCTAATTCAGGAGCTGCGTCTGAATGATGGCGATTTCAGCTTAATTGAGTCTTTCTGTGACCCAGTTTGAAGACTTGGTGTCCTGCATCAATACTTTGAAGATTTATTTGCTTCCGGTGCCATTATTACTTTCGGTTTTTTAGTTTACATACTTAAAAGCCAAAGTTGTTCCGCCATTTCACAGCCATATTTATTGCATTGTCTGAAGTGTGTTTTTACGGCACTATTTAAAAAGGTCGTAAAATAGCAATTTCAGATATCATAAATATTTGTACTTCTTTTTTCTGAAACAGTTCGCAAATACCCAAGTATTCAGATACTTGTTACAGTCCAACTTTGTCTAAATCGTCTTAAAGTAAACCAGTGGGTCACCTGACCTTACCTGTCAGATTAATCTCTTTAAAAAAGTTAGAATTATTTGAACACAACTGTTGTAATAATCCAAACCAACAATTTGTTTAGTTGTGATAGGTATTCTTATCCTACCAAACTAAAGTTTTGGAGTTTAATATGTTGTTTTACTGGCACTTTTCTCCGTTTTGTTTGTGTTTATCCTTTGCTTCAACCGCAGGAGGTTGTCTATCAGATGTTTGCAGAATATCTTTATGTCTTTTTGCAAGTGTTTGCTGTGAGTTGATGCATCTGCTGAATGTTGGATTCTCACTGTTTCATTTCCACTCGCAGGAACCAAATGCAGTGGGATTTAGATAATCTTGGATGATGTCTGCCTCCAACGCAGATCCTGCTCCACTGAGGGACAGCCACGCAGTGGGGGAGGATGAGAAGGGGGACTCTCTTCGTAGACCCCTGCCCGCTCCTACCTACATCCCATGTCCTTCTCCAGTCTTTCCAGCTAAAGCAATACTTGGTTTGACTGACACCAGCAGTGAGAGTAAAGCCGTTTCTATGGCGAGCACTGATAGCTGCTCACCTCTGTCTTTTCCTGCTGAAGCAAGCCCAGCCAAACCTGCTGTAGAATGTACCCTCGAAGGAACTTCTCAAGGAACTACCTCACAGATATCGCCTGCTTCGGACGGGTCAAAAAGCGCAGGAGCTAATGTCATTAGCATATCAAACTCACCGTCTTGGTCGTCTGCATTGCCACTGAACACATTTGGATATTCAGACACTGAGAAGAACTTCCCATCAGTGATAACCATGAAGGGTGTGAGCGTCACTTTGGAAAACAATAGCGTGTGGAAACAATTCTCTAGCTGCGGAACCGAGATGATCCTCACCAAACAGGGACGCCGTATGTTCCCCTACTGTCGATACCGCCTGTCGGGTTTGGACCCCAACATGCCGTACATGCTGGTTTTGTCTATAGTTCCATCCACTAAGTACAGGTACCGTTGGAACTCGTCCAAATGGGAAGTCACTGGACAAGGAGAACACTTGATCCAAGGTGTGATCCGGGCTTTTTCCCACCACTACTCGCCGTGTAAGGGCTCGGACTGGATGAGCAGCTTGGTGTCCTTCTACAAGCTCAAACTGACCAATAACTTCCAGGACCAGGACGGTCACATCATTCTGCACTCCATGCACCGGTACATTCCGAAGCTCCACGTCGTTCCTCTACCTAACGGGGTCTTGCCCAAAACAGACCAACCTGTGCAGATGGGACCGGAGAGCTTGACCTTCACCTTTCCCCAGACGGAGTTCATGGCTGTGACCACATACCAGAACTTTCGCATCACGCAGCTTAAAATCAACCACAATCCATTCGCAAAGGGCTTTCGGGAGGAGGGTATCAACGGTCGCTGGAAGAAAGCTATGACTGAGCCCTGCGCGGTGGTGAACATCGACACCCAGCATGCTGAGGTTAAACCTGCTGAACACAGCAAGGAGGAGGAGGGGACGGATCTCAGGTGAGCTGCTGCTTTTTCACACCTCATGTCCTAGTAGAAACTGAAGGTCTTTCAGTTTGGTATCATAGTGAGAAACTTTAGCTATAAATCAGTTATTGAAATGTTACCATCTTTACTTAATGGGGTTGTGTTAAACGTATCTAATCTTTCATAACATTATTGGAGGTTTGCTGTTTTATTAGAAACAAAGCTGAAGGTTATCACCTCTACAGAAGACATTTGTATTGCTCCCATTTATTTTCGCTTTGGAACTGGTTTTTGAAAGTGTTTCATGTTGGCAAGAATGCAGTGAAGATGGGTTACAGTTACTGTTTCGCTATGCGGTGCCATGTGGTTTTGTCATACGGTGGCTGTTTAATACAAATCACACTAACAAATCACTTACTGCATTTTAGAAATCAAAACAAAATTTCAGAAACGATGAAACAATTACAGCAAAATGAAACCAAAAAAAAAAGGTTTAGTAAAACAGTAGAAAACAGTAATTTTCAGAAGTGGGACTGTGGTACTGGTGACACGTCATCACTAAGTTTCAGGCCTTAACCGTATTGTTAACGCTGCCGGCGTAGGCAACTACTTTGTTTCGATGTTGGTTTGAAAGACGAGCCATTCTCCCTCCTTCCTCACTGCTCTTCCTTCTTCAGTGTGGAGAGGAGTTGCCGCTAGCGCGATCTTATATTCCTCGGGTGAGAAGTAACAACACAAGCACGCAGATGGCAGCGCAGCCGTGAACAAAAAGGTCCAAAGGGAGCCGTTATTTTTCCACAGTAGGTAGCCTACAGACAGCACGCGGCCTCAAATGTAACAAAAACGTGGCTTGTAAGGATGGTAAGACCATAACCTGTCCAAACACCAGGCTAAGATACACCACATTCTAGCGGGGAGGTGCAGCGAGGAGGTGCAGCGAGTGAGACGTCTAGTGCCACTATAGTTTCAGCAGGTGTGAACGCTAGCGGTTCACACATGAGGCATGTGACTGAAGGGTTGTTTATCAAAGATAAGTGCATGAAAGTTGAATGAAAGGAGGGAAAATAAATACGGCCACACTCACTGAACAAAATAAAAAAAGCAATGCTCATATAATATTAACAGGCTGAAAGTTCATGTTGTGCCTCAAAGATAATAAATTATCTGACATAAAATATAAGATTAACTAAAATACAACATTGTTCATTTTGATCTCCACTGTAATGGTTCTTTAAAGTGAGGAGGATATTTGATACACTCTATACTTTGGTTCTTAACTGAACTGTTTATTTAAGTTGTTGCCTAAAAGGTTAGGGTTAATATTACAAAGAGATGTTTGTATATATTTATCATTTTAGTTTCAAAAGACATTAAATTAATGTATTGTGTTTTAAATGGTTTTAAAATAATAGGTTTTGATGTACAGAGCTTATTTGTCTTCTCCCTCCTTGTTTTTACACAGAAAAGTATCAATAAGAAAACCGGATAGAACAGCAGCATCGATAAAAAGAGTAGTATTTAGAAAATCCTAACTGTACCCATCCTTAGACAGCGCTGATTGGGTGATGACGTTTGTCGTTTGAGTTTTTTTCAATTGGATCTTCAATGTCCACATACTAATAAAAGTTTTTATGATCAGTATGGAGCATGTGGAGTACCAAATAAATTTCTTTTGAAATGATGGACAAATGTCATCGTCCAATTAATGATGTCCATAGTACCTACCTTTTCCAGATTCTTCTTTTGTTTCCTTTGTTTAGCATATATTAAGTTGAAACATTTATTGGAACAGTTTTTGCTACTTTACAAAAACATTTTGTATCCATCTTTTCAGTTCAGCCTTTGCCGCTATTTTCAGCTGATCTTTTATTATTGTGTTATTATTGTATTATGTCCCCAACCCCTGAGTTGTGGACCGGTGCTGTTCCGTGGGGCACTTGGTACTGGACTGCAGACAAAAAGAAACATACGTAAATTTAGATTATTTCTGCTTTGTTTATTTTCAGATTCTGATCTAAGTTTTATTTTGGAAAGCTACCGGATTCTAGTAGCCACATCTGTCTATGACGTGCTCTTTTTTTAATTTGAAATGGTTTATTTCAAGCAGTTAAATAGAAATAATACATAAAAACAATACAATCATCAGTTATATTGCTTGAAAGGGAGTGGAAGAAAGCAAATTTATATAATCCCACCCCGTTATACTATAACCATTTTATTACATGATTTATCAATATCCGGTTCCTAGCTTTTATCAGACAGAATTAAGTATCATAAAGTATCAATAAAGCACATGACAAAGATGAATTACTTAATTGTTATGTAAAAATAACTTTTAGAAATCAACATGGCAAATGCAGATCAGTTATCTAAAATATATGCAGATTATGTTACTTATAAAAGTCATTCATATAATTAAAAATAATACTATATCAGTAAAATAGACACAACACTGTTTCACAGCGTAGCTTTGATATCATCAAGAATCTTTTTAAGGTCTTCGTATTCCTGGCTTTTCTTGGGTGCCGTGGTCAGCTCTCTTTTTTTGGAGAAAATCAACTTTTTAAGTCATTTGAAGATAGCTGTATAGCCGCCCTGAGCCCCACGCGTCCCGTTTTGTAACCTGGAACCGGACATCACCTGATGCACAGTTTCTGTAGAGCAGCACAGGGCTCCAGACTACCTTTTTTCACCAGAAGCACTGTGGCCCCTAACTGAAAATTTTAGGGGCACAACCAGAAATTTAGGGGCGCATACCATAAATCAACATGCTAACCAAATCTACTAATTTCCACTGTATTACTAATAAATACTTTAAGAATAGATGCAGAAATTACAATGTGCTGTTTCAAATTCAGTGTCACATTTTATTCTGCACTTTTGAAGATGCAACAACAGGTAAACTGACAAAAGCATCGCTGTCATGACAGTACAAATAGTAAACAAAACGGATGGAAATTCATCTTTGTGACACCAAATAGGTGCAGCCAAGATGCAATATAAGCGTGTTTGCGATCACACAGGTGAACTCAACGCTGCGCAGATCACCTGGTGTGAGACATATATTTTTGTTTTTGCTCCAACATCAACTGTCAATCATCACAAAAATATTGCGAGAAAGGGGTGGAAGCAAGGGGCAAACCTACCCGAACACAGCTGGAAACTGAGCTGACTGAAAGCTGCCCTACAGACTACAAAACAATGCATTATGGGACATGTGTCCTGATGGTTTTTGTAGTTGAGTGATCAATTAAAATAATTTAAAATACCAATTCATTAAAAAAAAGGCAACATACATTACAAAACATTAAAATAATCATAAAGTATATAATAACAGAGATAACACTAAGGGGGAGAGGAATATTAAAACTAAATTGAATGTTAAGGACAACTCCAACTTCCTGTTGTCCTTCAGTCTCGCTGCAGATTCGCCTTCATCTCTCAGCGATTAAATACGTTCTAAAAAGTAAAGTAAGGAACTCCTTAATGTGGTCCGGGGATGGAGGGGGCTGTCAGGTTTCCTGCTTTCAAGCCCTGTCATTGTCCCGCCCCCAAGAGTCACATACCCCACTGTGATTGGTTGGTCAGCTCCGTGCACAACAATGAAAAATTGTCATTAATTAAAACTAATGGGCTGCAGTAACATTAAACTTCCACATTAAGGCGGGGGCCGCAAAATATCATCTTGGAGACCGCAAATAGCCCGCGGGCCGCGAGTTTGAGACCCCTGCTGTACACTCTGGCACTGGTACACTAGCCGCAGGTTGGAAGAACGAATCAATAGTTCACTTACTCATAGCTCAGACGCACATATCAGGTTGTGATGATATTTGTCTCAGTTTCCTTCCCACAGATGTTAACGCGCGCTCGATTGTCTCTAGGCCCCTCCCCCTCCACGCATTTTAGCCACTTAAAGCGGCTTTCCCTATTCTTCTCACACGCATTGGCCGCATCACAGACGGGCATCACACGAGTGTGTGCTGGCGTTTCATGAGTATGTGCGCGAGTGTGTGCGTCTGCCTGCGTGCGTGTGCGCTCGCGTCTCATTGATTATTTCATTGATCATTGACGTGCCCCTTCCACGTTTAATGTATAAAAAAATACGTAGGGTGGGGGAAGGCAAATTTACTGGTCGCGCATGTGCGACTGGATGTAAAAGTCAGTCACACACTCTCAAATTTTGGTCGCAAAATGCGACCATTTGGTCGCAGTCTGGAGCCCTGCAGCAGTTGTTAATTAGAAATTCACCTCTGAGTTGCAGGCATGGCTGTTGGTGTCGAGTTGCCTTCTTTCATTTCCCATCATCCCTTTGTTCACATGCTCTCCCGCTAGCTAACAGCGTCAACGTAATATTAGTGGTGCAACAAAAACAGTGAGCAATATTGCAGCCATCTAGACGTACAGTTTAAATCCTTCCAGCTCAAGGAAAACAAAGACCCTCAGGGATCTGATTGTCTGCAAGTGGATACATCAGAATGAAGCAGAGCAGGGAGATACTGGTGATTGTAGTTTCTACGTCACAACTACAAGCTTTTTAAAACTGCATTTTTTTCCCGTCTGCTCTTGATTCACTGCGATTTGAATAAAGAAATCCTTTGAAATTAAACATACAGCAAAATCCAAACACCTTAGAACTGCAATCATCAACTCGATTAATTTCAAAGACTTCAAACACAAAAGCAGCTTGTTTTGAAGGGAGATTCGTTTCCACTGAGCCGTATGGTCCGGTTTAGAATGGTCCAGGCAATTTAGGCGAGCGTTTCCTCTCAAAGTTAGACTGTCACGTCACATCAGGGTGTAGGCGGATTGCCTAGCTTTGCGTCATAGTATTGCAAAAGTGAAGCTATCAACATCAATAGAGGTCATCCAACAGCTAATTTTTTCCCGCTTGACTTTTGGAAGTCATTTAATGTTCTTTGAGAGAAGGTTGCAGGCAACGAGGAGGAATACGCTGGTGTGACGCATTCTTTTGTCGCAATGACTTTCCGCCAATCAACAGGTTTCATCGTGTGATGACAGTTTTTCCCCCCAACCAGTCCCTTCCATTTTTCTTTGGACCTACAACCATTGAGGGCCCAAAAATGGTACAGTTCAGTCCGGCTTAATGGGTCCTTTTGTATGGAAAACGCTCAAAATACCAGACTACACCATACTGTACCGCTCAGTGGAAACAAGTCTTTAGGTTATGTTAAAATGGGCGGCAGTGGCTCAGGCAGTTGAGCAGGTTGTCCAAGCTAACTGTTGTTGTGTCCTTGGGCAAGGCACCTCACCCTCCCTGCCTCCAGTGTGGCTCCACTGGTGTGTGAATGTGTATGAATGTCCCGGTGATGGTCAGAGAGGCTGTAGGTGTGAACTGGCAGCCACGCCTCTGTCAGTCTGCCCCAGGCAGCTGTGGCTACATCCGTAGTTACCATCACCAAGTATGAATGAGGAGTTAATGAATAATGGACACAATGTAAACGCTTTGAGCGTCTGAAAAAAGCGCAGAGAAATCCATTTCATTATTATTATTATTAAAATGGCACCAAGCAAATTCATTTTCCTCTCAGTGTGAAATCATAGGAGAATCAATTCAGCTTTAATCCTGCTCTTTGTTTTCAGGTTGTCCATGACTTTAGTTACATATTTCTGTGGTAAAACATAATCTAACAAATCCTGAAGCATTTTGGTGCAAAAGCTTTAAAACTTTGGTTGGAATCTGGAATCAAAATGTTTTCGAACCAGCGTCTCTGCAGGCGGAAGCTTTCAAAATGGTGCTCCAAATGCACATGAAGATGCATTTGCACCTCCTTATATGCAGGCTGGCTGCCTTTTGTCTCTTCAATGGCTGTGACATATACATATATGTAATGTTTACTCTCCTTTGTAGTGCAGTGAGGTTGGTGGAATAGCTTTTTGTTTACATCATGGGGGACGCTGACACAGCAGCCGACAGGTATAAATACTCACAGACACAAAGGTCAGGAGCGTAGGCTGTGTTGAATAAACAGGCAACATTAAGTGGTGCTTTATTTCTGTTATCAGACCTTTATGTTACTTTACTACATTATCTGCAAGGAATCAATCAAACGGCACAAACATTTATACTCTCATGTAGCAAATGTCACATTCTTGTCCTATAAACATGTTTCTATTAAAGTCTGTTTGTGTTTTTAGCTCGGTGAGTCAGAGTGACCCTGTTCCTTTGTCGACCGCTCAGCCAACCCGACTGGTTCTGAAGCCCATCATGTCCAGCCCCGCTGCTGAAGGGAAACCTTACGTCTCCTGCATACGAGGCAGACTCTCGCTGGGTGAACTGGTGCTGGTCCAGAAACCGGCCAAAGACGAACCCAGAACAGCTGAGGCCGCCCCAGAACAGCAGGAAACAAAAAAATGGACGCAGAGAACACACCCTTTATCTCGTTATCGAAGAAAGAAGAAGAGGATCAATCGCCGTTGGGGAAATCCCAAAGGAAGAAATTACAAAGCAACTCCAGCGCCAGCTGTTGTTCCTTGTAGTCCATTGCTGCAGCCAGAGCTTGACGACATTGACGGTCTTCTTTTTGTGTCTTTTGTCTCGAAGGTAGAGCACAAGTCTGTCTGTTTCCAAAGGCTTTTTATTTAACCACTGATTAAAACTAACAGTCTTCATGCTTTCTTACGACAGGAAGCTCTTGAGGTTCATGTAGGTGACGAGTCACACAGAACCCCTTTTCCAGAACCTCCAGGTTCCTCAACACCAATGCAGCTAGATCAATCCAGTAAGCCTGCAGACATTTATTTATTCAAAAGTTTCTTCCTTTTATGGGATAAACAAGTTTTAAATGATTCTGTGTCTCAGTTGATGAGATCCAAGAGACTGTGGAGGAGAGCATCACTCGTTTGGAGCTGGCACTGCTGGAGGAGCTCAGAGTTCTCAAACACAGACAGGTTATCCACCCTGTACTGCAGGAGGGTAAGTTCAAAGAAACGTCTTCTTAAATAATTGGATTTTTATCATGATGATTTAAACATATCTTTGTTTTCCATTTCAAGTGGGCTTGAAGTTGAGCTCCTTGGACCCGTCTTTGTCTGTGGATCTGCAATATCTTGGGATCAGTCTGCCTTTACCTTCTGCAGAGCTGCCTGAACAGATTAGCAGAACCTCTGTGTCTCCTGTTGGTGAGTCTTTACCTGTTTTTATTACAACTGAGTATGGGAGGTGGGACATTTTTTAGCTCAGACTCTGTGAAACTGGCAAAAACATTCAGCTTCATCTGATGGTTGTAAAAGTATAGCTAGGTGTCATCAGCGTAGATGCTAAATCAGAAGCCATACAGATGAGGACCTGAAAGCGGTGATGAGCGTATGGTGACCATCCTGCATAAACGGTCTTAACAGTGTTTTAAAACAGTTGCTCCTAACTTCCCAGTCACGGACCAGTATTTGTACCGGTCAGTGGGACAGTTGGTACCAGGACGCAGAGGGGGAAAAAAGCAAGACCTACCATTTAATTCGGTTTTATTTCCAATCGGATTCTGAAAAAGGTTTTATTTTGGAAATCCACGGGATTCTCTCCACCACATTTGACTCATTCTTGATGCATGTTTTTTGACATTTTTTTTCACAGACCATAATAATAATATTCAGCAACCGGCTGTCTAGTGTTACAAGGATGCTGCTAATAAAGTTGCTCAAATGCTGGTTTGACAGGTATATAATAGAAAATCTATATCACATTTTATTGGTTCCTACATGAAATCTAGTGTATAAAAAAAGAACTTTCCCCAGATCCATTATCTAATGTGGGTTTGAGTGACTCCCAAAAAAAAGTTCAACTAAATGCAGCAATCTGAAGATATTTGGTAAAATTACTAGACAAAAGGAAACGGAATAGGTTCTACATACTCTTGTTGCAGATTCTGGTTAATTGTTGTTTTTTTTCTAGTTAAAGTTCTTCATCACATGAAGTGAGGCTGCTCCTGTTTTCACTTTAATTAGTAAAAGACAAAAAATAAAAGGTTTTTTATATTACTTTTCTAAATATATATCATGTATCAGGAAACAATTAGAATATGGAGATGTTAGATAACAGTTTGATTAGTTTGATTGACAGGTTCCCAAAAGCTACAAAAATATGAGATGAAGAGCGAATTTTGTTCTGTCTGACGGCCCAAACCCACAGAGATGATATTTTATTTTTATTCAGGGGCATTCTCCATTTTTCTCAGACACAAACACTTCCTGTCCGCTTGATCTCATTGATCTAAATCGACTGAAATAAGAGTCTGCGTCTATCTTTAGCGCCGTTTCCTGTACGTCTCCCAAATGCAGCCGAACACGCTCCATGCACTGACTCAACCAGGTCCTATTTACGATGTCTGCAGCGGCGTGCAGCCAGTTCAGGCCTTTCGGCAGCTCAGTCTGTCGTGTGTCAGAGCTGTAATGATATTTCATGAAGTGCTGCAGCGTTTCTGCACACAGACACATGGATGTGCATGTGCATGTCCCCTGTTACTCTTCATGCCAATTTTGAGATCAGAATTGGAAATTATGATAATTAATGACATTAGAAAAGATTGTGGAAATAACTAAATCAAAGCAGTATTGAGTTCTTATTGACACCGAACGCCATTTGCTCAGCAATTTCGCTGCTGGACGTCTGACCATAACTCTAACGCTACCGCTGCTGTTTTTAGCCTAACTGGTAAATCCTGGAAGCGACAGATGATTTTGAAAGATCTGCTTAATTTATTTTCAAGAGCTCTACAAAAACGTAGGTAATCATGTCTCCATGTCTGGTTCATGACATCATTTAGAGACTCCCGTTTGGCGAGCTTTACCATCTGCTGCAGGAGCTGCGTCTGAATGACGGTACTTTAAGCCAGTGTTTTTCAACCTTTTCTGAGCCACGGCACACTTTAACCTTAAAAAAAATCCAGCGGCACACCAGCATCCAAAAACTAAACAAAAAAAGGAGAAACTCATAGTCTGTATTGATCTACAGCCCCTCCACAATCTCACCTGCATTTTTGAGATAATTGTGGCAGAAAAAGCTGGAAACTGCAGCTGTTTTTTCTAAAAGATGCAATAAAAGTTAAGTTAGAAGATTTAAAAACAGTTTGAAGTGTGTTCGTTGGTTTCAAGACGTTTAACAACAGATCTCCTTGTGCGCTGTCACTCTCACAACCCAATGCATCATGGGAGATGTAGTGCATTAAACGGCCGGAGATCGCTTTTCGGAGCTTCATGGTTTTGTTCTCTTGTTCCACGGTCTGACACCGGATTCTGTGGAAAGCTACACCGCTAAAGACGAGCTTTAGCTGCTATTTTTGTTGAAACTGAGCGACTTTATGAGCTAAATCGGGACAAGGAAGTGAAGCACCAGTTAACCACTTCTGATTGGTCAGACTGATGACATGTGATTAAGCCCCCCAAGAATGATTGGTGGAGACAGTTAAAAGGGGCGGGACTTTTCCAAAATACAGTCAAAGCTGCAGCTAAATCGCAGTAGCGTCATTCTTATCAAAATGTCTTTAATAAAATAAAATAAACGCAAAGAAAAAAGTATTTTACGATCTTTTATATTCCTAACTCCTCAGTGTTTTATCAGGGCCTGTTTGGATGAACAAAGAGCTGAAATCCTGGAGATGGAAAATGTTTTTACATCAGTCAATGAGGGCAATTTCCCACGGCACACTGGTTGAAAAACAGTGCTTTAAGCAGCACTTCCGTCTCTCTGTGACCCAGTTCGATGACTTCCTATACCGCATAAGTCTGAGGAGGGAAAAATGAAAAATAAGAATAAAATTTCACGATGTTTTAACCATGCTCGATGGTGACAAGAAAAATATCAGAAACTTCAGGAGGAGAGCGATCAGGTTCCACGTCATCAACTCGTCAAGCAGAGTTCCTAATTGTTTGATGCAATGTAATTTTTTTTTGCCAAAGTTCAGGTATTTGAACTCAGCAAACTGAATTTTCTCTGGGCACACTGGCGCTAGAGAATCACGCCGTGTCTTGCGCTTTAACCGTCGCAGGATGTCTGATCACGTCTGTACGTTGACTTAACATTAAAACTAGACGCTCCTACGTTCTGTCAGAGAGCTGAAGGATTTGAGTTTGGTGTGATCGCAGCTTTGAAATCTTTGCTTCAGACTGCGTAGAAATCTAACATTTGAGCTCAAAAAGTGAACGAGGACTCGGTCCTGGACCCATAAGTTAATTTTGACTGGAGCTGCGGCTGTGGTGTTGATGGTCATCACCTTTACCATATTTGGGAGCATAGATGTTACTGTAAATAACAGGACAGTTTAGCTGCCAGTAGCTATGTTATATATGTTTAAATGGATCAGAAGTGAGCTGTGTTATAGTGGACTTTATCCGATTATAACACACGTTTACATACGCCACACATTCAGTCGGAATAACTCACTTTGACATGCACAGAACTGTCTAAAATACCGGAAAGAACCGTAGAAGAAGAAAGGCGAGCCCTGTTGTAAACAAACAAAGCTGCCATAGGGCGAGATTATCGTCTAAACATGCGTTTGTTGTTGTAACGATTATTATTAGGTGCTTCTTGGCTCAATTCTTTTCATTCCGTGCGGCCAGTGCTTTTTTTCCTGGTGGAAAGGAGCCAGGAGAGGGTTAGACTTAGGCTGATGGATGCCAACAACAAAACTTAATGGATGAAATTAAAAAATCTTTGCGGTCAAAGCCGCTATGTGCATCTTTGCTGCACGTAAATATGTGGGAAAAACATCAGCCTTTATTTTGTCTGGACACGATTGGAAACACAACTTTATTAATTTAAGGGACAATGCACACACATAACAGTGTGGAGTGCTCTAAAAATAGTGAGACACTGTAAATATGCAGGATTGTAGCCTAGGCTAATTTCCATCCTCCGTCCCGTTCTAACCATGGCCAGCCACCAAGAGACTATAGATACAATAAAATAAAGTAAAAAAGGACATTAGTAAAGTGAAATTGCATGAAATAAAATGACATAAAATTAACATAACTTAGATTACATTTAAAACCGTTTAAAATACATAGTTCTCCAAAGTATACATCAACAAAATCACCAAAATCAGAACAATACTATGACAACTGTGACCACTTTTTTCACCCCCCAATGATTTATTTAGACTTTTGTTTAGCAAACAGTTTTCTGGCATTGTCCCTAAAGTTAGCTGTGAGTCCAAGTTTGGTTTACACGTGCTTGTTTACACGGTTTCTCAGGACTGCGCAGGGGACATTTCTAATTAGAAAAGCCGCCTCCGTTAGCTCACAAACCGTCCTAAAGCCGTTCCTGTGCTTGGAGGCACGGTTTCCTGAGTCCGGCAGCTCGCTCACGCAGAGCAGCGGGACAGACTGCGGTCCGAAGCACCTTTCCCTGCCCGCAAACACGAAGCTACGAGTCCGGCTGCCCTGCTCAGCAGGAGCTCTCGCGCAGCAGCCGGCCGGTCCCGTTGGCGCTCCAAAGCATTCTCTGGAGCGCCACAACGTCTACACATGACGTAAAAGTCAGGGCAGTAGTGGCCCATGATCAGAATAAATTGTTTACATGCATTACGATCCGATCAACAATTGGCATAACCCACCTATGTCCATCAGAAAAAAAATTTTGTTCCGAATGAGTCTGAACGGGGCAGAGTATTCCGAACGGCGTGTTTACATGACTCAGTTTTATGCTGATCCAGCGTTTGTTCCCATTACTTTTGTCCATGTAAACGCAGCTAGTGACAAAAAGGTCTCAGAGGAACGCAAGGTTCATGCAGAACTCCATTTCAAATCCTGTCTTTCTCACAGATAAAGGACACGCCTTCATCTCCAGAACAGGAAAGACGAGTGACATGACGAAGATTAAGGGATGGAAAAGCAAATTCATCAGAAGCAGTTTATCCCTGCCGTCAAGCTGTGAAGGTAAAAGTTCCACCTGGAGTCATCATCAGAATCTTCTCTTCAAGCTGCTGTTTAACTGAAATGATTACAGTCATTAAGTTAAAAACTCTTGTCCCCCTAAAGGGTTACCAAAGAACCTGTCTGCCTTCTGCAGCAACATGCTGGACGAATACTTGGAGAGCGAAGAGCAGCAGATCAGTGAACGCGCTGCAGCTTTTTCCACCAAAGCAGAAGCTTCTGTGTCCTACCAGCTGCCAGCCAAGAGCTCCAGCTACGTGAAGACTCTGGACAGCGTTCTGAAAAGTCGAAGCGCAGCCTCCAGACTGTCAGCGGGGGGCAGCAGGCCCTGCCCCCTGTCCTACAAACTTCAACACTCGTCTGCATTGTCGTCCACGCCCGCTCCTGCCCGGCCCATAAGCCCCTGTCAAGCAGAGGTCCAGTCCAGATCCGATCAGGCCGTCTCCGGTTCTGATCCTGGCAGTGTTTGTCAGAGGTGATTGGCCAGGTTTTTTTTTTCTAGTTGTAGTGGTGGCTGTGGCGTCCGTGTCACGCTGTGGACCAAAGTGTTTGTACCTGCATGACTGAATCCACAGACGGTGGAGATAATTCACGTTTTCAACAATTCTGATGTTTCTGTGTCGGCATGAACACATAAATACAGTCTGCCGTCTCCCTGCCACCTCAGTTCATCAGCAAAGGAAGCAGCCGTCGCTCTTGGACCGCCGCTGAGCTTCAGCCAGATCCAGGCCATGTTCCACAAACCTTCAGGCCTCACCAAGGTCCAGCTCAAGCTCCTGGAGATGGAGATGGAGGCCTTGAACCGAGGCCTGAGGAGGACACAGCTGACGGCAGAGAGAGTGACTGTGGCTCTGTCCGCGATGCCGACCAAACAGGTGAGCGTGGTCTCTGGTTTTATAGGCGCGGCCTCAGCATCAGGGGAGGATTTGAGGGAAATTGTGCAAATACAGAATTATTTTTTTTTTTTTGCCCTGCGCCATTTGAAAATAAAAAACAAAAATCTTTTGCTTTTTTTTCCAGATTTAGTTATACCTCTAAAATCCTCAAGATTTGTAATTATTTAGTTCTCTGAATGCTTAAAATGTGTAAAATAACAAAAAAGACTCGTATCCAAAGGTTTTTTACAAAAATGAATCGTAACAATAATAAAGCAGCACAAGACGTTTTGTTTATCTAGATAATTTTATCACTGAAAGTGCAATAATAAAAGGGACATTTTTTTAAATGTGGTAGTTTCTGTTCAACCCAACTCTTCTTCACACGTCCCGCGTTTTTTTCCAGAAAACCCTCTCCTTTCTATTCAGTCATCAATAGAAAGGAGGATGTGAATCAATGACAAATCTGTATTATTTATATGTAACAGATGGAGCATTTTTGCTAAAACAAATCCTTGTATTTGTTGAAACGGATGAACAACAACACAAAAAAAAACAATCAGAGGTAACACAAAAACTAGACACCAAGAGTAAAAACCTTTCTCCTGGTAAATCTAGTCACAAAACAAAAATGTTTTACTGCCTCTGGGATGGAAAACCACCTCCTGTCTCCTGTTTTTCCAGCTCTTCTTCCTCCTCTTCCTGATTGAATGCTTCAACGTATTTTTTATCGCTCGTACCTTTTTTTTAACGACACAAATGACAATAAAATACAGCAAAAAATGTCCTCTGTTTCTACCGCCGACTCTCTGTTGATCCTGAACAAGACCCGACTCGCTGCAGGAACCGCTGCGACTATCAGAAAGCTGCTTTTCTTTTTTCAGCTGTCAGGACATGCAGACTTCTATCTGTAAAACGCTGATCTCAGTAATAGTAAAATAAATGTCCCTGATCACAATACCTGTGGTTTTGGATCAAATGATTCACTTAACCTCAGATGAGCATGAGTGTGGTGAGAACTTCAGAGACAGAAATGTTCTCAGATCACAGATGTAAAACTCAGAGGAAGATGATGTTTGTCTGTTAACTTTAAACACCAGATGCAGCCCAAACAGGAACCCGACCCTCCAGAGACCAAATGCATCGCACCCGTCTGTGGGAAGGAGTTCTGCCGGCTGGGGTGTGTTTGTTCCAGCCTGCAGCATGTGAGCAGAGGCCCCCTCCACTGCAGGAGGCCCGACTGCATGTTCGGCTGCGCCTGCTTCAAACGCAAGATCACCAAGCAGCAGCCGAGCCAGGAGCGAGAGGAGCAGAGCCGCCCCGTTTACTGTACGACCACGGCTTCTGGCAGCCTTCGGCTTCAGCGTGTTTGATTTGTGTTTAAACCCCCCAACACACTGCTGTTTCTGCCCCCCCCCCCAGCCGTGACCAACATGGAGCTCGCAGAGCAGCCTCGTCCAGGCGCCCATTCTCAGAAACTGTGGCGTCAAGGCGGCTCTGAGGAGGATCCAGAACCGCTGTTTGTTCCCAGAGGTGCTCCGCCTCCCGGTGCTGGACCGTCCAGGATCATAAAGCGGGTCGTTCCGCGTCCAGCCGAGCCGGTACCAACAGAACACGTCACCCAAGCTTCTAGAAATATGTCTGTGGGACCAATACCAATTATTAGTATTTAAGAAGCCCAATAAGTGATATTTGGAGCTGATATTCATTTGCAGTAAAAGTGAAAATAATGGCGTCAAAAGTTAGAAAAATACATACGCCAACAATTAACTTTATTTAAAAAAAACAGGTAAATGAAAAAAAGAACAACAAATATCTCGATAATGCGGAGGAACAGACTCAGCAGCATCTTTCATGAGTTTAAAAAAAGGTTGAAATAAAAAATTCATTGAAATTATTCAAAGTAAAACTTGGAATACCAAGTAACACAACAGGCTCCACCTACTTTTATTGAGGCATCCGATTGGTCAGTTCCTAACTTGAACAACATTCTTCAGTGTTAAAGGTAAAGCAAAATTGAGTGGAGTCCTGCGTTAACTAGTTCTTTAAAAAGAGCAACTTATGGCGTGAAGTGGTAAAGGAAGATTTTAAGGAAAGTTAAGACATTTAAACTAAGTAACATGCTTAAATATTAGCCATAAAGGTGTGAACAAAATATCAACCTTTCGTAAAAGCTTGACAAAGTTTTTAAAAATGTTTTTTAATCCGTAGCAAGATAAAAGCTTGTGTTAAAAGCTCCTCATATTTAAGGATTACGGTAAATAAGGACTTTAAGGATTTTAATGATAATTTTAATCTTTCCTGTAAATCCTCAAAGACTGATATTGACTTTAGTGTTAATATAGTTACATCAAAGTGTTGATATTCAGTTTTTATTCTTTATGGAATAATCTTGCTGTAACTCTTGGATTTCAGATCCGAGAGGAAGACAAGGATCCGGTTTACAGATACCTGGAGAGCAAGATGACTTGTGCTCGTGTCAGAGAGCTGAACAGCAAACCTCCTCCTGTAATGGACTTTGAAACCAGCGTCATGGCTGCTGCTTCTGCACCAAGCGGCACATCCAACCCGCAGGACGGCAGCGACGGCGTGCCTCAAAACCAGCCGGGCGCTGCGATGAGCACAAAGAAAGAAGGTAGAAGGCTTCGGTTCGTGGCGTTTTTGGCGGCGAGTCCGACTTGCTCGGGGTCTTAACAGACGCGTGTTTCCACAGAAGAAAAGTCGTCTCGGGAAGGCGGGGAGGCCAAAGGCAGGAAGCAGATCCAAATCCAGTCAGAGTGTGAATGGAAGAGCGACTGCCAAATGGTCCTGGAGGGTTTGTGCGATCGCATGAATCAGAACCGCCTCAATCAGCCTTTCTTCATCGGGCCGTACCACATCAGCCCCATCACCAAGATCCTAATGCGGAAACCCAGCGGCTCCATCATCACCTACAGGGTGGGTCCATCGGGAATCTTCATCCTCACGTTCTTAATCGGTGAGGTTTTTGCTTTCACGTGTCTGAAGCTCCGCCTCCTTCCATCCTTTTCAGATCCGAATCAGTAGACCATCAAATACCACCAACTGTGATGAAGACGAATCTGATGAGTGTGATGAGCTGAATCCCAGCTTTTCTGAGAACCCAAAGAAGGAAACTGGGGGGCCGAGCGTGCCCTGTGGGGTCACGCCCTTCATGAGTGGAATCACAGCTGCTGGGAATCTGATAGCCAAGAAAAAACCCTTCGGCGGTCAAGGAAACGGACTCGTAAAGGTACCAGAGCACGAACCGGCGGAAACGCCGACAGATTCCGTAAACAAACAAACGACGTTTCTTCGTTTCCAGGTGAACGGGAAGCAGTATAACCATGCCAGGCTGTTGCTAGGTTACATGGGAGCTCTGCATCCCGTCAACCGGCTTGCTGCCTACGTCACAGGTCGAGTGCAGGTTTCTGTTCTGAAGGTCTCTGAGAAACCAGAGTCTGCTCTCAGAACCGACTCCGCCGGAGGTCTTCAACTGCACGCTGGGGGCACAACGGCCCCCCCCGTTGTCAACTACCAGCCATCCGGTAAGACGCCGAATAGAGTAGTCAGACGCCTGACTAAGGAAGCGGCTAAGAACCAAGAAATGGAGTCCTGGGATGACTGGTGTTAGAGGCAGCAGCTTTTAGGGGGTGTCCTGTCTAATTCTTCAGGTGGAACGTCAACACAAAAGATCCTGAACAGTCTTCTCTTCAGTTTTTTGTTTTTGTTTTACTTATATCTTCCAGGATGATAAATATTGAGGATAAATATGCAATTATTTAAAAAATGGTTTTATGACTTTACTACATAATCTACCTTTTTCTCGATTTTTAGGTAGACAATGTGACACATTGTCTAGTATTTGCTAAGCTAACTCTGTTCTTCTCTCCTTCCTCTTACCCAGCATGCCCTGCTACTTCAGCTCAGACATGTAAACCAGAAGCTTGGAACAAAGCATTGATAAGCCAAAGCCCGGTTCCGTCCTCCACTCCGGTCGAGCCCAGCTCCAGACCTTCGCCCGTGTCTCTCACCGTGTCGCCATCTCTGAAGAGCCCCAGCTTCCTGGCTCAGCGAGGAACCTACTCGTTCAGGATCTGTCCGCCCTCCAACTTGCTTGGTGAGGGTAAAAAGCAGCGCGGCGTTGCCCTGCCTGGAGGCTTCACCCTCATCCAGCTCCCAAAACCCAGAGTGGATGAAGCTGCAGGACCGGTGGGACCCCCAAACGGCAACAGCAGCGGTAACCCTCCGAAAAGCAGCACAGCGTCTCGCCTCGACCACCTGGCAAAAGAATGGCTGGGTGTGGGCTCCTTAGATAAAGTCACGGACCTCTCAAGGCTGATCTGTGATCCAAAAACGCGGTTGGAGAAGTCCAGTCGGTCTCTGGAGGAGGTGGAATCCAACATTTCTGTAGAAGACTTGAGTTCCGACTTCTCCAGCTCTGGAGAAGGAGAAGAGGACGTGAGTGCTTCTAGATGAGTTCTGGTTCTTTCAAATTAGGCCTGTTCTAAAGTTGTCCTGGCTCCCGCTCTTCAGGATGAGATGATCGACATCGAAACTGTGGAAGAAGAACACGAGAAGACCATCGTTATGATGAAGGAAGCTGCTCTGAAGACGCTCCTGGAGCTACAGTAATGCATTCAGATCATGAGGATGTTCTGATGTTAGGAGGACTTGTGTGAGTCTGACCGAACATGTCGCCGTTTTTTTTCAGAGATTACAGCTTAGCAGCCAGGGAGCGCTACAAACAGACCATATCATCATCTTCAAGTCCGGCCTCTGACCAGGTACTTTTCTTAACCCCTCAGAGCTGCAAATCCTGATTTGAGATCCTTCTAGTTTTTCGATTATTTCATTGCTGTAAATTTTCCTTTTTTATTCATTTCTGATTTTTATTTCATTGCAGGAAGAAAACAACTTTTTGAAGTACAACAGGAAACGGAGGAAGCACACAAAGCTGGAGAGGCTGAGACGTTGCGAACAGCGAGCGCTCTTTGAAAAACTCAAGACTGTCCTGAACAGCCACCCCAAAACCCCCAAGTACCACCTCCTGTCTCTGGTCAGCTCACTTTCTGATGGCTTAAATTGTATCCAAAGTAGAGAATCCCTCTAAAAGGTTGTCTTTTCCTGGAGTTTGCTGATGAGATTTGTATCAAAGGTTCACTGCTATGCAGATGACAGTCTGATATTTTCAACAATCCGGAAACTATCATGCCATTAAACATCAGAGACCGGATGGTTCTGATGCTGTTTAAGTTTTGCTGACACTAAGATGGAAGTGGCGCTGTATCCCCAACAGTAGCCAGGAAGGGCTCCAGCAGCACCGTGATCCTGAATGGGATAAAGCGGGTTTAGAGAATGGATGGAAAATAACAAAATCAGAAACTAAAGTAGGCCGACTGTTGAGATAGTTTAAAAGAAAAAAAGAAAACTCAGGAAAACAAAGAAAGTTGGGTATTCTGATCCTACTGATGGTTTATTTATTTATTTAGATTATTTGATCTTTTTTACTGTAGTCAGCTGCCAGTTAGCTGTCTTTAGCTCTGAGTTAGCTTAGCTGTTTTTGGTAATTTTAACCTTTATTTTATTTTTTTTGTTTCTAATAAAGATTCATTCATTTGTCAACAATCACCCTAATTAATTCCAAGTGTGAAAAGCTCCCATTCACCAAATAAATATCCAATAAGTAAATAACCAAAGTGCGACATCAGGACATAAACACAGCAAGAACTAAATAAAAATAAGGCATGTAGTGTACGAGTGTTGTAGTCTATAGCAGCTTGATGTTAATGTGCAGCACTGTAGAGCCCAGTTCAGTTTTTCAAGGTGGATATGGTTGTTATGGACAGGTGTGGGGTGGAGTTCATACAGCCTGTTGAGATATGAAGCAGGAGATATGCAGCAATGAAATTCAGTTCACAGTTTACTCAGATGAGAAAGTTGGAGAGAGGTTGGGGCAGTTAGGTAAGGAGTAGAGTGGGATGACTGCTACCGCTTTCTGGACTGTTTTCCACCACTTCTGGGTCTGAGACCATCCACTGGTGCAATTTTAACTCCAGTGGTCACTAACTAGCGGACCGCGGTCCGAATTCGGACCCTGACGCTGGGTGGTGCGGACCAAGACCCAGACCCCGATCCAAACTTGACACAAAACTAATAAGATGGGCGCCTCTTGATTTAGCATCTACATTTTTCATGTCTTTCTGTGTAAAATTGATTTGAATGTGTGTTTTTGTGATTCTTTTTGTTTCTGGATCTTAAAATCTATTTTGTTTTTAGGCTGAGAAAGAAATACGTCTTTTGGAAAAAAACAATAAAACTCTGAAGGAGAAGAAGAAGAAGCTGATCCAGATTCAGTCTGAACACATCAGGAAACTTTCCCATTTGTCAGGTACGCAGGTTTACGTCTAACGGTGCCGCCTGATGCGGTTCAGCTGGGAGGAAATATTGAAGATATGTTATATAAAATTCTCTTTTTGTTTGTTTGCAGGACGCTCAGAGATTTCGTTTCACAGCAAGTTACAGGAAATGTCCAATCGGCATAAAATAGAAAAGAGGCTGGAGTGGAACGCGCTCTCCTCCACGATTCTGGGCTCCAGCCCTGCCCCCCTTAACGCCCCCCCACCGCAGGCCGACATCCAGCAAGACAGCAGCCTCCCTTCTCACAACAGGACGCTTACTTTTTCTCAAAATGGCTTACAACATCTGCTGTCCGTCCTTCACCCGACACAAAACCTAGAAAAGGACACCCCGCCCCCTCTACCAACGCCCGTCCCGGAGCGGACCCACCAGGATGACTCCGCCGCCGCACTTCGAGTCGCTCCACTGCCGCTGTACCAGAACCAGACGCCTGCGAGCCTTTGCTCCAGCGCCAACCAGAACCAGCATCAAGCGCCGTCCGACAAAGCCAAAGGTCAGACCTCCGGGCGGAGTTCCTCCACCAGAACCAAACGCTACTCCCTCATCAGACCTACGCAGACTCCTCTTCCTCTGGTTCGCTCCAAAACCGGCAGAATCATACTCCCATCATCTCTGAGGCCACGTAAGTCCACACGAGGCTCCGCCTACTTCCTGTTTCACTGACGAGCATCGATTCCCATTAACCCTCGGTCGTTCATGGCCTCTTGGAGCATTTGTTTTTATTTTTTTGCTCTAATAATAATTTACCTTAATTGATTGGTATCCCATCTTTTAAGTTCAGTGTCAACCTCTTTTTAGCAGATCTTTTTCAATTCGATTTCTTTATTTCTTTTAATTTCCACAAATCAACAAAAACTACAGATCTAGCAAAGGTTCTAATACAGGAGAAATGAAATGGAAAACCCCTCGACACTTTTTGGATAAACACATTTTAGAAAAAGGAACATATATTTACATATACAGTGCAAACAAATTTTTATAGGTACCTATTTGAATATATAGCAATATATTTGTGGTTTACATCAAAGTGTTTTGGTCTGAATAATCCAGAAATCTCCAGAAACGGGAGATTTTTATCTTATTTCTAACTTTCTAAGTCGTATCTTAGGCAACAGTGTTTATTCTTTTTTTATCATATTACACAATAATTCCACGTAAACCTCAAACAGTAAAAAAAACAACTATTCAGAGTTGTAAACCATGTCATGTTTTCAGCAAAAATGTCGTTTTCTAGGTCATAGTTTCTGCAGAGCGGCAGGAGTTGATTAGAAATTCACCTCTGAGTTGTGGGCGGGACCCTCATTTCCCATCATCCATCTGTTTACACTCTATCCCTCAGAGCAGGGAACTTGTGGCCCCGCCCAGCGTATTTTCTACGTCACAAATACGATTATTTTTAAACGGCATTAATTTATCTGCTCCTGATTCACAACAATCTGAATAAAGAAATCAAGCCTTAAGCTTAATTTTCTTTATAAATGTCCTCCATTATCAAAAAAAGCGACAAGCACATGTTGAAAACACCAATTTCATCGAAGGGGGGGCTTTAAAAAACAGGCAAACCTCCTCTGAACTGTATACAAAGTTCCAAAGATTTTTTCCAAACAGTGATGAGTCATAACTCTTGTTCTGTCTGTTTGAGTTCAGACTGCTGAGGGTTAAAGCAAAGTTCCTACATGTGGTAAAAATAAGAACAAAGGCTTGAAGATTGTTTGATCTTTGACTAATGTTACACTTTTTAAAATCCCAACAGTTGGTCAAGGTTTTTACACGCTTATGGTCCTCAAACCCAAGCAGGACACAAACGAGGCCGGCTGTTCTTCTGATCCGGTCCAGTCCAGGACCGGACCGGAGGACGTCGCCGCCTCTGATGCTGCCTCCTCGGACCCGGACCCGTCTTCGGGTGGGAAGTTCCCCCTCCGTGAGGTGACCTTCTTTAACAAGTCCAGCGCTGGATCTCCGGCGGGTCTGATGCATGTGAGCGAGCAGGGCGCCGGGGCGCGAGCTGCTCAGTTGTGCTTCAACTCCCTGCTTCCCTACGAGTGGAAGCCGGACCCTGAAGCCGCCCGCCCCCGCAGAGGCCGGCCCAGAAAACAGACGTTTTCCAACGACCCAAATGTGGAGATAGAGGTGAGCGAAGGTCTGAGCGAGACGTCTGGGGCCGCCACCGAGAGGCCGACGCACGGCGTCCCAACAGAAAGGACGGGGCTGCAGGAGACCCACGGAGGAGGGGCTTTCCACGGCCCGGCCAGGCCGGCCAAAAAAAGCAGAGGAAGACCGCCGAAGAGGAAGTCATCGCAGCCACGAGGTTCAGTCAGACGAGTGCCGGATTGTCGGTTTGAAACCAAGGAGGACAGCCCCGTCAGAATATCGGCCAGCAGGCTGAAGGGCTCCGATTCGGCAGGACTGTCCCGTCCGCTGACCCGGGGCTCCATGGGGAAGGACTTCCCCAGCGCAAAGAAACGCTCCTGGGAAGACATTGAGAAGGAGCTGGACCCCGATGTGGAGTTTGAGTAAGCCCCCCCACGTTTGGATCTCATGAATCTTGTGGTTTTTTTTAAGCTCCGCTGTTGGTTAATACCTCGAGCTCATGTGCCTGACAGCAAAGATCATGGTGGAGACCTGCACCTCTAGAACCTTCTGGACTCTGAAACCGCATTAGAGGGGCGACATGCTGGATGTACGTTCAAGGTGACAGAAAAAATAATCTAAAGTGAAGTTTCAAGCAGACAAAACCACATTTCTCACTGCATTAAATATTTTATTACTACTGTTAGGCTGTAACTGCTGTAGTTGCACTTTAAAGGTCTTGAAACCACAAAGACGTCTTTATTTTCAGCTTTAAGACACTTGAAACTAAACCGTGTCGCCTTTTTATGCAGGTTTCCTATAGAATAAAAGGATCTGCATGTGTCCTTCACAATGCTGTTTTTGTCTTTCTTTTAATGAAATTTTTCATTTGATATGGATTGAATAAATAAAGCTGTAATGGACTGTGGACTCTTTTGTTTGTTTTAATCTCATGTTGTGGTTGTATCACATTAGCAAACTGTGCAGACAGAGTTAATCCCAGTTTTCCCCTGTGGTTGCGACATCAAATCAACGTTTATCTGCAGTGATGATGCCAGGAAATCACGTTTACGTTTTTCACAGAAAAAAGAAAAATATTTGTTGAAAGCAAAAAAAAAATTGAAAGCAAAGAAAAAGTATTTGGAAGCAAATATTTAATATTTTCATTAAGAAAATAGATGAAGTTTGTCTGAAGGGAATTGGCTCGTGAGCGCAGAGGCTTCTGGGAGTCTAATCACGCAATCAACTTGAGAAAATGCAACCTAATCGAGGCGGTGAGATCAAACAGAGGAGCGTCGGCGCGCGCGCGCGCGCGGACATCCGCCTCTTTCACGCAATCCTATTAAAACTGCGGGGCAACAAAGGCGGCCGTTGATGCAATCACGAGACCCAGACTGCAGGATCGATGCCGCAGAAAGGGCGCCACCTCTGAAGAGGACCGAGACCCACGCGGGGCGGACCAGAAGCTCACACGACCTGGACCGGCACCGGGACCGGGACCGGGTGGAGGCTCAGCAGGACTCAAGATGCCAGCAGACGGATCCACCATCAAAAGTCGAATCCGGAATTTACTGCGATCGCAATCAGTCAAGAACAAAAAGAAGAGCAAAGAAAACCTCAGCAGAAAGGTGAGAAGGAGATAAAACTAATGAAAATACTACAAAAACTACCTGTTGATAGTACCCCAAAACACGGATTCCTCCTAATTTGAGCAAACACTCGCTTGAGTAAAAAATAACCGAACTACTAACAACTACTTAATTTGAGCTGATAATACTCAATATTATTCCACTTTTTTGTTTTAAAAAATACCTTTTCAAGGCAAAAAAATACATTTTAATTTTTTATACGTTTTTTAAGTACATATTGTCCCATCCTTGAATAACCAAAAGGCATAAAATGACTATTTTTGTATGTAAACAAGTTCATGTTAGTAATTCTATAAGCTTTTTCCTCATTTAGGTTTTTGACATTTAATTTGTCGCTTTCTGTACGAAAAACTAAAGCATTTGGATAAATGTGACTTTTTTCTAATGTAAATGGTAAACATTACTGTTGGTTTAAAGGGTAGCATGGGTACAGTTTACCCATAGCAAATGGGTAAATAAACTATATATAAGTAAACATGTGTAAATACATTTTGCCCCTTTTGTAATTACACCCCTCCAAAATTATTATTTTTGTGGTTTAGACAAAAGGTCAAAGTAAATGGCGTATACTTATATAACGTAGTATATAAAGTATATAAAGTAGTAAATTGTATTCAAATAAACACTACATGTTCAGTTCATAATAGTTCATTTAACTTTTCATAAGCAACTGTGAACATTTGCTTAAACACTGGTTTATCTCCATCTACATCCCCCTCTTCCTGCTCCTTTCATGACCTCAACCCCCCCCCCCGAACCCCGCCTGCTACCTGTGCAGGTGACTTTGGAGAAGGTGCTGGGCGTCACCGCCTCAGGAAACAGCGGTCTGGCCTGTGACCCGAAATCTGGACTCCTCGCCTATCCTGCAGGGTAAAACGCCACCGTTACACCGGCGTGTGCCCACTGACGATTCAAACGCACCTCTCACTCCATGGATCAGAGATGCATTTTGGGATTTGAATCAGAAGCAAAGGAAAACATGCAGTTGGAAAAAAAAATCGTGTTTGTGACGTAGAATACACGCGGTATGGGGAATGGCCCCGCCCCCCTCAGAGGTGAATTTTCTCTTGAAATCCTGCTGCTCTGCAGAAACTATGACCTAGATTTAGGCTAAAGATGACATTATGATTGAAAGACCACCGGGAACGCTTTAAAATAGATCAAAAGACGATTGACGTTTTTACAGGATTTCAAAGCGTTTTCATGAAAGAGAGTTAATCCTGATGTGGTGAAAAACAGAGAGTTATGGCTTCAGCGTCATCTGAAGTTCTTCAGCAGGTCCGTTTCTCTTGAAAATGAATTTTCTGAAGACGGTTCCATGAGCTGAGCTGCAGTGGATGCATCAGAAGGATCCACAGGTGGGATGCAGTGACCCTCCTGAGGTCTGATCCTGGCTTCCTTCTTGCAGGTGTGTGGTGGTCCTGCTGGACCCCAGGAACAACAGTCAGAACCACATCATCAACACCTCCAGGTAAATGGGCCTCAGAACAGAGGCGTTTTCATCCACCATCCGTCCTGAAATGTTTGTGTTTGTGACAGAAAAGCCATCACCGCTTTGGCCTTTTCTCCTGATGGGAGGTTCCTGGCCACAGGGGAGGTGAGTCCTACCGCTCTTTCTGCTTCTCTCAAGGGTTGATCTTTCTCTATTGGTTCAACATAGTCCAAATGTTTCGATGACCTGCATTCAGGCTGCAGACCGTCTCCGTAGAAACGCTTTTCTATGGCTGTAATAGTGCCATGAAGCTCCAGCTCAGGCAGCAGTGCAGGTTCTGCTGCGTCACACATTCCTCTGCGCGCCGCGTCCTCGCTCCGTTCTGTTGTGGTTACGTTTGTTTGAAGGCTCCACCTTAATCCTTAAAGCCGATTAGGAGTGTGCTAAGTGGATGGAGACGCAGCGGTTACCATGGCAGCATGAGTCTGAAGTCCAAAAGACCGAAAGACGGCCAGAGCGGCCGGTCGTGCCGCAGCTATGCAGGGACGCCGCACTTTCAAGAGTCCCGTCAGGAGCACGAACGACTGCAGAGTTCACCTGGAAACCGGGACGAAGATGGAAAACGCAAAGAGAGCAAGAACAAACGAAAGCTTTGACGAAAACATGGATGTAAAAAAACACGAAATAGGACTTTTTTCTAAAGTCAAACTAACAGACGGGCTTTACAAACCATCCCCTAGTGGTGGCTGGCTGAACTACAGCTGGAAGCTAAAGATCTGCTGCTTTTTAAAATATTTGTTGATAAATTCGTGACATGAAAAGAAAAAAAAAAGTTGACAGTATCATCTCTCCATATATAATGTATGGATCTGTTATTATTAGTGGTATTATTCTGTCCTGCAGCAGCAGCCGTCCAGCACCTTTGAGCAAATATTTCATCCCAGCCACAAACACAAAAACTCTCCAAAATTTGCACGCACCTAGAACCTGGTGAAAGTGAATTTTGGACATAGTGAATGACCCCCCCCCACCCCACCCCCCCTTAAAAATAAATAAATAAATAAATAAAGACATCTCAGGGGTAAAAAAAAAAGAATGGGGTCAAAATCTCTTTTAAGAAATGAAAAAAATTTACTATTGGAACGTGTCGGGGAGATCCAAATGAAGTTTTGAAATTATTATGGGATGGCCACAATTAGGTCCACAATTACACTGAAGTTACGTTGACCTTTGACCTCGGCAAAAGGTCGCCTGTAGTAACAGCTACAGATGTGAACTCCTGCTGTAGGGATTTGAAGCTCTAACCTCACTCTTGGAGCCTCATTGGGAAACTGCTTTTTCAAAAATATTCAGAGCTGCCGTTCCCCCGTTACAGAAAACCTCCGTTGCCTAGGAAATCCAAAAATTTACTTTTTTCCATTCTTCTAAAAATGACGCAGATTTGCTCGTCACCCCCAGGCGACCAAAAAATTAAATGGCTGCTTTGGAAATAAAGTGTTAAAAAAGGGTTTGAATGATGTTTTTGTGTTTAATGCACTTGTCACCTGCTGCTTTGACCACGGCGGCGTGTAGCAGCCGCTCAGCCGCTCAGTCCAGGTCAAAGGTGGGACGGCTGAGGCGGGTAGTGCCCGCTGGCTATATAATGCCTCTGGGGGCTTTTATTATGACTGATTTACATCTGCTCCCGTTTCAAAGGTGAAGATCTTCCAGACTAAACTGATTTACATACAGACTCCCTTTGAATGCAGCTGTCTTTTCCAGAAGAAGCTGATCCATATGGATTACCGTCCAGCTACCTACAGTCACGCCACCTCTCTGCGTCGTTTCCCTCCTTTTGTAATGCGAGGCGGTACACATAGCTGGCTGACCTTTTGATCCCCAGGAGTTAATAGTGTTTTGACCCAAGACCAAGTTTTCAGTCTGAGGATTGGAGGGATAATCCTGGAGAGCTGGGAGAACAGCAGGCACAGGTGACCCGTGTCTGCTGGGATTCAGTCCCTTTCACCTGAGGTCCAAGCCTCTAAAGATCCCTCCACACGCTCAAGTCACAACAGTTTGGGTTCTCTTTTTTTGTCCACGTGTGGTCTGGATCAGAGCGGTCACATGCCCGCCGTGAGGCTGTGGGACGTGGCGGAGCGGCGGCACGTGGCAGAGCTCCAGGAGCACAAATATGGCGTCTCCTGCGTGGCGTTTTCTCCCAACAGCAAGTACATTGTCAGCGTGGGAAACCAGCACGACATGATGGTCAACGTTTGGGCCTGGAAGGTGTGTGGACACAGAAAAGTGAACATGTCTCTCTGATCGTCTCAGATCTGAACTCCCCACATGTGTGGTTCTCCTGCAGATGGACGTGGTGGCGGCGGCTAACAAGGTGTCCAGCAGGGTGACGGCCGTCTCCTTCTCTGAGGACAGGTCCTACTTTGTGACTGTTGGGAACAGACACGTCAAGTTCTGGTATCTTGACCACTGCAAGGCCAGCAAGGTACTGATGGGCGTTTCTTAGGGTTCATGGCTGCTGTGTGAGAACGGAGGTGCGTCTAGAGTCCGATAACTCCTGTGCGCGGTGCAGGCCAGCGCCCCCGTGCCGCTGCTGGGACGCGTGGGGCTGCTGGGAGAGTTGAGGAACAACTTCTTCTGCGACGTGGCCTGCGGCCGAGGCTCCAAATGCGACTCCACCTTCTGCATAACCAGCTCCGGGCTGCTGTGTGAGCTCAACAAGAGCAGGACGCTGGACAAGTGGGTGGACCTCCAGGTGAGGAGCTCGTCTGCAGGTGGAGCCGAGCTGCAGGTGTTTTGGGCTCACGCCCCGTCACGTTTTGTCCTGCAGACCAGCAGGGCGCAGTCCATCTCGCTGTCTGAAGACGTGCTGTTCTGCGGCTGCGCAGACGGCACGGTGCGGGTCTTCAGCCCAGATCTGCGATTTGTGGGGACGCTGCCGCAGCCGCACGCCCTTGGCGTCGCCGTTTCCAGGTGTGGGAGAGTTTAGGAGCAGCACATCCACCACAGTTCCTGTCTTAAGTCTAAATCCAACCTGTCTCTCTCTCTCTCTGTGCAGCCACGTTCCTACCGCCAAAGCAGACTCCCATTACCCAGATGTCATCAGCCTCACCTATGACTCCGCCCACCGCTGGCTCAGCTGTCTATACAACGACCACAGCCTGTATGTGTGGGACGTGAGAGACGTGCACAGGGCGGGGAAGCTAAGCTCCGCCCTCTTCCACGCTGCGTGCGTGTGGGACCTGCAGGTAAGAAGCTGGAGGCTCAGCTTCACCTCCACCTGTTTGCTGCACCTTCCTTTATGAAATATTCCAAACCTAGTTAAAAAGTGTTGTTTGTTTTAATTGGTAGGAAAATGACCAAAGTATTATTAAATCACAGCGTTGTTTGTTCTATAATTTGATTTTAGTTTATTTTTGACCTCATCCTCATTAATTAAAGACCTGAAGGTGATCAGCACGCCGTTATATGCAAAAACTGTAGAAACAGAACTTTATACTCATAAAAAAACTGATTTTCATTTCAAATCTGATCGTTGACGCTCAGATGTTTCCAGACGTCGCTGGAGAACCTCTCGCCGGTTCGTCTTCTGGCGCTTTCCTCACTTGCTCGGCCGACGGCACCGTGAGGCTGTGGTGCACAGAGGAGCGGACCCAAACCCACCAGAACCGTCAGAACACCCTCAGCAGAGTGAGTTTGGCCTCTTGACAGAGGCTAAATGTTGATGCCGTCCAGTTCCCTCCTGGATCTTCTGCTTTGCAGGATCTTTTGAACATAATTTACATGGATGGAAGCACCAGCGCCTTACTGGACGCCGAATGTCCAGCAAACCCGGACATAAGTGGGAGTTCTGAGCCCAGAACCGGCATCAGAGCCATCGGCGTCAGCCCGGATGGCAAACACCTGGCGTCTGGAGATCGCAGCGGGATGCTCAGGTAATCCGCTGGGACTGACGCAGACGCAGAGCTTCCTCCTTTACAACGTGAATCCTCCCTCACAGGATCCATGACCTCAGCAGCATGGAGGAGGTGGTGACGGTGGAAGCCCACGATGCCGAGATCCTCTGTCTGGAGTACAGCAAACCAGAAACAGGTCTGGCGTTTTTTGGAGGAGGGGCTTCTTCTCCTTTTCTGGAGCGTCGCTGATCGATCGGTGTGTGCTGTCAGGTCTGAATCTGCTGGCCTCGGCGAGCCGGGACCGGCTGATCCACGTCCTGGACGCCAGCAGCGGCTACAGTTTGGTGCAGACGCTCGATCAGCACTCCTCCTCCATAACGGCTGTCCGCTTTGCGGGTGAGACTCCTCCCACGCCCGCCCGCCGGCGTCTCAGAGCGGCAGTTTGATTCCTCCGAGTTTCTAAAGGTTTTCTTCCGATTCTTCAGCCAGTGAGAACAAAGTCAGCATGATCAGCTGCGGCGCCGACAAGAGCATCTACTTCCACACGGCTCACCAGGTAAAATCCAGCAGCTGCAGCCGCAGTTGCAGCCGCAGCCGCAGCTGCAGCTGCAGCTGGGGTTAGAACAAGGGAAAAATAAAAAGGAATCAAGAGCTTCTCGTGCTCCTGAGCGGCCGGTCTCAGATGGTCAGTTCAAGCGTTTTCCGTCCTGACCATGGCTGGATTCAACTGAACGTCACTGGTTACTGTTTGTTTTCCTTAAATACGTGTTTTTAAAAAAATCACAGTTTAACGTCTCGCAGTCTTCACTTCTTCATAAATTAAAATTAAATCAAAACTTGTTTCTTTTAGTGAAGACAGGTGAAAAGGATTATGGGAGGATTTGGGATCATGTTCATTCAATCCTACATTGATTGCACGATTAGGTCAATAATTCAATTTGCTCTGTTTTCTAAGGTACACCAATAATAATGGTTGTTATTATTTTTATGGTCTTACTTTTTTTATAAATCACTTTTTATTTATTTATTTCTACTTGGTATTTAACATTATTAATAGATCACTTTCCTGCTAAAACGCACCTCAAAGGGCTTTACATGATCAAATAAATAATAGTCAAAATCATAATCAAAGCAAAAACAAAACCAAAAAACCAACAGACACAGCAAACGAATTATTGGTTTAATTCATAAAATCAAATTAAAATGTAAAAACTACTAAACGGCTAATTAAAAAGAGGAGCTTTGAGGTTTTTCCTAACCTCCACACTGGATGAAGGCCTCAGTCCTCAGATAGGATCTTTTTTATTGATTTTATATGTTATTGGCTATTTGTTTGTATCTTTTTATCGTCTTATATTTATTTATGAGCTGTTTATCCAGTGTTTTGTTTTCCACTTTTATTTGATCATTTTTTATGTTTTGTTACATTTAAAACAATTCTGCATATTGTAAACTCTTTGTTTTTTCCACTTTTATTTGTGTTTTTTGTTTCATTATTAATATTTATTCATGTTACATGTTTTTAAACTAAAATGCCACAGAAAAAAATGCATTCATACTATTTTTCATGGGTTTTGAACTCATGAAGACGATCCATTGATGTCCTAAAGCAAGCATGTCCAAAGTCCGGCCCGTGGGCCAAATGCTGCCCTGATGACATTTCTACCAGTCCCTAAAAGCAAACCTTTGAAAAACCGAATGCTTGATTTTCACAAAATCAGGCCCTTTTTGCAAAACGTTTGGACACCCGTGTCCTAAAGCATCGTATTAACTTGTTTTGTTTCCTTTTCTTTGGTCTCAAGTGGATAAAAACTCCCCGTGCGACTCGGTTCAGACGCCTGGACTGATGGAAGCGGCGTTTTTCCTCCTTTTCTTTCAGACCGACAGAGGAACAGAGTTCAGGCGCTCTCACCACACGGTTAGGAAAACCACGCTCTACGACATGTCTGTCCACGCCACCTGCAAGTACGCCGCCGTTGGCTGTCAGGACCGCTGCATCAGGTGAGGTGCGGGGGGGCGTGGCCCCCACGGCTGTCAGAGCCGGCGCTTCGAGCGACTCTCAGGGTTTTTTCCTCTGCAGGATCTTCAACATCAGCAGCGGCAGACAGAAGAAAGCCTACAAAGGATCCGTGAGTGAAGACGGGATTCTGCTGAAGGTACAGTTTTAACCCCCCAAGCCCCTCCCCCAGTGACCGTTTCCTCTGTGTTCAAGAGCTCGCCGTTTCCTAACAGGTGCAGATCGACCCGTCAGGTCAGTATGTGGCCACCAGCTGCTCCGACAAAAACATCAGCATCTTCGATTTCTACAGCGGCGAGCGTGTGGCCTCGGTGTTCGGACACTCGGGTAACAGAAGCTCCGCCCCTCCGTCGGCCAAACCGAGCATGTGCACAGAAGCAGAGGGGGTTCATGTGCAGTAATCTTTGCTTTTCCAGAAATCGTCACAGGACTGAAGTTCACAGCCGACTGCAAGTATTTGATCACCGTATCAGGAGACAGGTGAGTCCAGAAACATCAGGAGCCTTTAAGGAATCGCTGTGAAGATCTAAGGATTTAAAAACTGTAAACTCAAATTCCTAAAAGTATTATCTTTACTTTGCTCGTATTTCCAGCTGCATCTTCATGTGGCGACTTGCTCCAGAACTGACTTTCACCATGAAGGAGAGGCTGCATCAGCTCCAGCGAAGCCCCAACTCGCCGCCGTTCAGGCCGTCCGCCCTCAGGTGAAGGCGCCGCAGGATCGTGGCGTTCTCATCATCAGCTGCTCCTTCTTTAACCCAGCCGGTTCTCCTCTGGTCGCTGTAGGCGGGAGGTGCACAGCGCGCCGTTTCTGGGCAGCTTTTACTCACACCGCCGCCAGCTCACGCAGGAAGACGGGGAGGGGGACGGAGACAGCAGCGACCACGACGACGGCGCAAGCAGCAGCTCCTCTGACAGCCGCGAAGACGAAGACGCAGGTGCCGTCAGATTACACGTGAAAAACAGCTTCAACCTTCATCCCGTGGTCTCATTCTGAACGTTCTTCCAACAGCGTCCTGGGATGACGGGCAGGACTCTGAGGAGGTGAGACTGGGCGGTTCTCATCCTGTAGCCCCCCCCCAGGGCGGAGCCGTCGTTCAGGTGATTCCTGACACACCCAAGCGTCCGCGGAGACGATGGTCTCATCGCATCGGCTCCCTGGAACTGATGGTGAAGTCCATGCTGGACCTGAGACAGCTGGAGAGGAGAAGCACTAACTGGCTGGACAAAGACAAACCCCTCCCCTCCAGCCTGCAGGACGCCACGGTGAGCAGAGCTGTCAATCAAAGAGGAGGGAGGAGCTCAGATCTCAGACCAGCGTCCTTGTGGTGGTTTCTCTGCAGGAGCAGGAGGAGGAGAGGTCCAGGAGGCGCTGGCCCTGGCTGTCCTCCCCCAGAGACGCCGCGGCGCTCCTTCCCGAAGAAAACCAGCTTTCAGACGGGTAACTGCCCCAGCGGGACCGCCGATCTGCCGCTTACGGTTCAGCGCTCCTCATGTCTGTGTTTGTGATGTCAGAGAGCACACGGCGAGGGAAAGCCGCCGCGGCTCCTCGGACCGGGAGCTCCTCAGCCAGAGCCAGGACGGCTGCAGCCCCGACAGCGCCTGTTCGCTGGGATACGACAGCAGGGAGTCCATCCCGGGCTGGGGGCGGAGCCTCCACGGACAACCAGACGCGTGTAGCTGTCAGTTAGGACTTCAAACACTTTTAAAACGATTCCAGCAAAAAAAGACAAACTTTTCAATTGTTTTAAAACAATTTAGCATAAAAAAACAAAGATTTTTCCTTTAAACGTCAGGCTGACGTTTGACGAAAACATGGATGTAAAAAAACATGAAATAGGACTTTTTTCTGAAGTCAAACTGAAAGACTTGCTTTACAAACCAGCGCCTAGTGGTGGCTGGTTCAGCTCCTGATTGTGTCTTCAGACGGAGACTCCCGTCACCCCAGCAGCTCTGAGGAAGACGAGGATGGGGCAGTGACGAGTTTGGACGAAGCTCTGAGGAGCGTCAACGCCGACCGCAGTCAGCAGGACTTCCTGAAGGAGAACTACGAGACGCTGGGAGAAAGCTGCGGCGGTAAGAGCCTGCACCCAAAGGCGAGAAGACGGTCTCACTGCTGATTTCATGACCTCACTGTCGTCCTGGTTTTACCTGCAGCTGAGCAGAACTTTCTCCAAAGGGTCAGTATCTCTTCTCGCTTCCTGTCCAGAGGGCGCCATGACAGGTACCGCCCATTTGATTTGATTTGTTTTCAAGCTTTAATTGTACACAGACACAAACAGTTAGGTCACATTTGATTAATTAAATATAGTGATCATTAACTAAAGCTTCGATGTTACACGTTAAATTGATCACAAGATAACCCAATCATTTAATGATAAACTTCACTGACACTTTACTTTGAAAATAGATTTCCTTGCTATGTCATTAGCGCCTTTGATTTGTTTAGTTTAGTAAATAAACTTTAGAGTCATAACTACATAATTGGAATAATAAAATATTATAAAATAAATGATTTGCTCCTCTGAACATGTGATCAATAAATATTCAGTCAAAGATAATCACTACGAATGGAAAGGTGAATCATTGAAATGTGAAGGTGAACATGGCGCCTTGCTCTAAGCCCCTCCTCCTCACACATCCTGCGTGCTGTGGTTGGTCAAAAACACTTTTGTCCACTCATGTTTTGTAAAGAGTAAGCAGGCAGATAAACAGGTAAGTGATCAGGTGATGCACGACTGTTGACAGGGAGCGGGACGGCCCAGCTAAGGTCAGAAGCGGCAGGAAGTCCTCTGGATCCCACCTCTGGAGAAGGTCCAGTCCTGCGTGTGAAGAGCTGCTGACCTCTGACCCCGCTTTCCAGAAGTCCCATTCTGCTCAGGACTTGGCGTCAAACCGTAGGTGTCACCATCTTCATCTTTTCTTCATCAAAACCCTGTTGTCGCTAAGCGTCAGCTTCCTCTGCAGCTCTGGGCTCCCCTGCGCCCCCTGGTGGCCACAGGGGGTCCCGCGTGAGACCTCAGCAGCTTTGGCTGTCTGAAGACAACCTGAGGCCCCCTTTCGCCGTTTCCTCCCCCTCCTCCGGGTCTCCTGGCTCCCCACGGTCCCCGCAGCCCTGGGAGAGCCCCAAGTCCAGGATCCAGCACTCCTACATGACCCCCACCATCAGCTCTCTGGCCAAAAGCAGCAGGTCGCTGTCTCTGGGCGATGATCTACGGGCCGACTCGCCGCCGCGCTCCCCGTGCACCTATGAGAGCACAAGGAGGTTCTCCGGTGGCGATGTGGAGATGGCGCCGCCGCAGTTCTCCTCTTCTCCTCGGACCGCCCTCCCCCACTCAGTTTCATCGATGCCGTCTCTCCTGCTGAGTCCTCCGTCCAGCAGCCCCCCTCAGAGTCGACCCGCGGCCTCACCTGTCCGTCCCAGCGCCCCGCCTTCTCGCATCCCGCTTCTGAGGCAGCCGCTCAGCCCCGGACGCCTCCACAAGATGAGGCCGAGCTCCAGCTGGTGCGGCGCTGTGGGCGGAGCTTCCAGCCCTGCGGCAGATGCCTGCTACCGGGTTCCACCCTCACCTGAAAAACTCAAAGGTCAGACGGCGCCCCCTGCAGTCCCCCCTGATAGGAACTTCTCAGCAGCTAACAGTGTGTGGTTCTTGGTGTTGTCATTCCAGTGTTTTCCAGACACGGTTTAGATCCCGGTTCTCCAAGTTCCCTTCCTGTAAGGCAGAAGCGGAGGTCGCTGTCCGCGAGGTGGGGGCCCACATCACCTGGAATCACTTACCTGAACAGAGTCGGCAGAATCCGGAGAGCTGTAGTGTTAGGAGCTCAGGAAGCTCCACATCAGGATTTCCTGCTGAAACTGTCTACTTTCCTCTGCAGCTGGAGGGAGGGAGACGAAAAACAGCGCCCTCTGATGGCTGATGACGACCACAGCAGAAGCCCCGAAATGGGTCAGTTCCCTCAGAGCGCGACCTTTGCGACCTTCTGTTTCTTCCCTCCTTTAGGGCTGTGGATCCTTACATTTAATATAATATGTCTGAATAGCTGCTGTTTGTTTGTCCAAGCTACAATAATATGCATTTATTCACCGTCATTCATCAGAATCAACAAAGCACAAAAACCCCCCACAAAGATTGAGAAAGAAATGTCACTCTGATGTTTTTCTGGTCACTTCCTGAAAATGTTCTCCAGTTTGTCCGTCCTCTAAAGTTCCAGTAGATCCATGACAGGAAGTCGTGTTCCTGTTTGGTTTTTCATTCAGGCTGGACGACAGTCAGATGACTTCATTATTAATTACAAGATTATCATAATATACTATATGTTAGAATGATTATTTTCGGACCTTTTTTTCACTAAACTGAACATCTCTTTTTTCAAAAACACTCGATAGTTTTACTCTGAAAATGAAAACCTTCATGGACACTTTATTTTGAGGTTGTTTTTTTTACTTCCTGTGACAGTAGCGCATTCATTCATTTTATGTACTTAAAATCTTACATTATTTTGTATTTCAGACGTCCTGAAGCGTATTTTTACTCTTTTCTACTGAACTCAAATCTGTTATTTCATCACAAATATTTCTACTTGATTCCAGATATCTGAGTATTCGGATACGTGTTGCAGCTCTAATCACTAATCTCACCAACTCCGTGTCTTTCCTTTCTTATTTTTTGTTTATTTCAAATAGTTTTGTCTATTTGTCTAGTTTTGTCTACTTTGGACGTAAATCCTCGCATAGGAGGGTTTAACCTCTCTTCTGTAAAGTGAGATCTGCTTTGTTCCTGTCTGAAGGTGAAAGCTGGGAAAGGCTCCGCCCCCCTCCGAGGTCATTGTCCAGCAGACGTTTGAGTTAAACGCGTTCCCTCCATCTCTCTGCAGGTTTTACGGTCTCCGTGGAAACCTGCAGGCGAGCCGCCGCAGATCTCCAAAGCAGCCTGCAGAAAACCGTGGCGCTTTTCATGACGGTCAGTTCCTGTTTGTTCAGTTTATCTTCAAAATGAAAAATGAAAACCATATCAACTCATGGAAGCATCTACAAATGAAACTCCCTCTCACCTCCTAACTCCTCAAGGATCATGGGGAGGCTACTTTGTTGGAATTAAAGGATCATTTATCTTGAATCGTGTTTGCGTGGCGAGCTCGTCCCCCCTGTTGCTCACACATTTTTTTACGGGAATATTGTGAAAATTGCTTACACGAATCCGTAGCTCATGCTGAACGACACACATTATGAAGATACACGGATTGTGGCTTTGGTTAACAAAAAACCTCTGTCGTCAAGGCAATTCAAAAATTTGCTGTAATTCATTCTTCTAAAAAATTCACAGACCTGTTTGTCACTCCTGGAGGAAAAAAAAATCTAATGGTTGCTATGGAGACAAACCCAACCGAAACCCGCTGTCTTTTTTTTTTGTCATTATGTTTGTTAATAATTATTATTTTTTTAAAGAATACAGGAAATTTTACTGCAGAGGAAAGAGAAGGTTTTGTTTGTCTGTGTCGTGTGAGAATATGAATGGACCCTGTGAACGAACCGACACTTTCCTTTTCAAACCTGCTTCACACAGGAAGTCAAAGCGCTGCTTAAAAATGCTGTGAACAGTGAGCAAACCTCTAAAACGGATGACTTCTGTTCAAACCTTTACTCACAGATGGTTGCAGAGTATCTGACGCTAACCTTCACCCCCCCCCCCCCCCCCCCCCCCCCCCATCCACAGTTACCGCGGATAAACCAGCATCCCAGTGAGGAGCAGCAGCAGATGAGAGCCGTCCTGACCGAAGCTCTGCTCGCCGTGAAAGCTCAGCTGGAAATGACCCCCCCCATATGAGGGAGCCGAGGGGGGGTAAGGTGAAGGAAAGCGGGCGTCCAACCGCTCCGCCTTCTCAGGACCTTCATTAAACAAAGAAGATGTGACTTTTATTTATGCACTTTAACCTGTAACAGAGTCGCCTTTTCAAAATCTTTCTCCTTCTAAATTAACGGACAAACACGCAGTTCTGACCTTAATAAAGTTTAATGTCAGTAAAAAGTTGGAAATATTTGACAGCAGGAAATGACGTCAGAGCAGATCTGTCCTCTGATGATGTCAGCCTTCAAAATAATGTCACTTCCTGTAAACTGGGATGAAAAACAGTGAAATTAATATTCATTAATGTCATTTATTTGTTGTTGTTTTTGTAGAATACGCCCTTTTTTAAAACATTTTGTAGATTTTGAAACTTTTCTAAAAGTTTTTTTTCTGTGTTTTAAAACTGCTTCCCCGTTCTGCTGAATAATAAACAAAATGAGGCGAACATTCAGGGTCAGAAACGTTAATTCACGCTGAAGCACATCCGTTAGCAGCGGTTTAATCCAAGCATCTCCAGGAGATCAAATGTTGCAGAGGAAGCGTTCTTTGCGGCGCCGTCTCCCTAAGGAAGCGTTTCCACGTTGATGTAGGTCAGGACCACGTCGTGCAGGATGTTGATGCGGTCGATCTGGTTGAGTTCTCGGATGCGGTGGCGGAACTCGAACATGGGGATGTTGTTCACGGCGACCCTGAAGGCCTCGGCGGTGCAGAGGACCTTCATCTGCAGAGACAAAAGCGCCCGTCAGAGAGGCTGATGTCGGGCTCAGGTTCCCGTCTGACCGCAGAACTCTGAGAGTTTCTGCCCCACGTGGACGTGGACTCCTCAGACCGGGTCGGAGAGCTTCAGTGACCCGCACTTTTGACTGCTCTGGGGAGTCAGGTGGAGGAGTTCTGGTTTGACTGAAGTTTGTTTTAGGAAGTATAGTGGTATGGGTCCCTTGTTGAGGTTTGACACGCCCCTTTTCCTTCCCAAACAGCGCTCTGATCTCCATCCGATCTGAACTGAAGCAGATGGGGATTCAGACGTCCCAGAATTCTTTCAATTTGATGGACATTTGCGACAGCAGACATTCTGGGTTTGGTAGGTCGGTTTGGATCTGCACTCCTCCTCACCTCAAACGTGCTCCCAGCGGCGAAAGGGAAGGGCCCCTTCAGGTCTCGCTCCTCCTGGCCCCAGCGCTCCCCCAGTTTATGGTTACGGACCACCACCTGTTTCCCGCCCTCATTGAAGCGGGGATTGATGTGAAAGGCAATGTCATTGCCTCTCAGGAAGTTCACAGTGAACCTGAGAGAGGTCAAGCTGTCAATCTGCTCCACGCCGCGGCGTGTTTGGCTTGAACGTACGGGCTTACATTTTGGCGTTGGGCTTGACGTAGCCCAGGATGGTCATCATCATTTTGTCGTACATGCCTCTGCCCAGGTTCAGGTTGTACGGGACATTCTAGAAAAGAGCAGCAGGTTAAAAACCCCAGAGGGGAGAAAATGAGGGCGGGGCTGCCAAGGCGGGACTCACCAAAGGGCCAGACGTGGGGGGGAGCCAGTGCTGAGGCATGAGTGCGGGGGTTTGTCCGGGCCAGCCTGACTGTCCCGGGTTGTAGGGCCATCCGGGGTGAGCGGTCCAGCCGGGCAGGCTGGGGTGGATGCTGGGGGCTGGAGGGGGCGGGGCCGGCTGGTACTGGACGCCGGGCCAGCAGGGCTGACAGGACGGCTGCATGGTTGGGGCTTGAGCCGGTGCCGGTGTGGGGGACAGGACCACAGGGGGGGCAGGTGCTTTGGCCTGAGCTGGGGCTGAAATTGGAACTGAAGGGGTGACAGAAGTGGGAGGGGCTTGTGTCGCCGGCCAACAGGGCGCGTTCAGCTGGCCGTTCCAGCAGGGGGCCGCCTGGGCGGGCTGCGCCGGCCACGCCGGAAAGCTGGATCCGGACGGGGGCAGGCAGGGCCAAGGGCTGCTACCCTGTGTGCATGCGGAGGGGGGGCAGGCGCCACACTGAGCGTCTGCGTTCTGACGAGGGGCGGGGGGACAGAAAACACCGCCTTAGAGTGGCCGACTGAAGCTCAAACATTTGATGATGGAATGTGAAGAAAAGTTCCGGTTTACCAGAGTGGAGACCTGAGGACTGGAGGAGGCGCTCACGTCCATGATGCCCGCAGGGAGGAGTCTGCTTAAACAAACCCCGCCTTCTTTAGAAGAAACCACAAGAACAACAACACAAAACCTGCAGTGACGACAAATGAAAGAGTTCAGAGACTGAAGCTTCAACTTATGATACGGAAAAACCCGACACCGTAACAACAAAGAAATGCAGAACCAAAGACCCAAGAAAGTAGAACCATAAGCAACTAGAACCAGAAAAAATAGAACCAACACAAAACTAGAACCACAATAAACTATCTATGTATCTACTTAGGCCGTGTCCCATCAAAGTGGGGTAGCCTAGACAGGGCACACATTCTTACCTCCCCCCTTCTCTTCCCCAAACCCTCCTCCTTCAGTGTGTGCGTGTGTGTGTAGGTGTGTGTGTGTGTGACGGGTATACGGACCAAAACTAGAACCAGAAAAAACCAGAATCACAGAAAACACAGGAAAAAAAAATATTACAACCACAGAAGCCTAGGACCCTCCCCTTCAAAAATTAGCCCCCCCCCCCCTCAAAAAATGTAACCACATAAAAACCACAAAAGTTTATATTTGAAAGTGTAACCAATGTAGTGGCCTGGTGGAAGAGTGTCTGCCCAGAGACTAGAATTCTAAAGGTTCAAATCCTCAGTTGGGTCGTACCAAAAATGAGAGCCAGTGCCTCCCTGCTTGACGGTCAGGATTTAAGGGGTTGGATTGGGGGGGGGGGTGTCTGCAGCTCACATCCCTCGGGGTAACTGTTACAGTTTCATAAACATTATACAATAAACATTATAAAAACATCAGTTTTATGGTCATTTCATTGCAGTTATTTGTGTTTTAACATTTTATTTTTAAGGGAAAAGTATTTATATCTGGATTAAAAAAAAATGCAAATAGGGTCAAATGTGGAGACTGAATTTCACACACCCGGGGGGAGACAACTAACGAGACTTCAACTTTTTTTAACTCGTTTTACAAAATATTTACAATAAATGGGATTCTTACAGATGAAACTTGTTCAAAATGACGTTTCCAGTCATGAAATTTGTCTTCTAGTCTGTGATCTTATACAATATTTTATATAATACATTCACTTATATTAAAGAAAAAGAAAGTAATCTTGACTGTCGCCAATAAAAAAAACAGCAAATCAATCAGTGTGGTAAAAAAGAATTCATATTGATTATAAAACGTTGTCATGGTAACAGTTCCTCCTGTTAACTTTGTTAGTTTACATTCTATCATTTCCCTTCAAACTATCCAAATATGTTACTTAAAGAAAAAAATATCAATTATTTTAATCATTCTGTATAGATAAAGTATTATGATATTTAAAAAGAATGTACGTTTTAAACGGCAGAAACAGTGAATTCTCTCCCACACTTTGGACAATCTGTCATAGAAAAAGCGTGAATCTCATGTCATGAACGTTGATGATCATATTTTCTAGAATCCAAACTGAGATCAAAATCCGAACATCTCACCTTCCCTCGCGGTCCCGTCTCTGGAGGTTCCAGCTCAGAGCGTCTGATGGCGCCCGGCGGGCGACGGCGGCTTTTTATAGCCCTCACAGGAGTGAGCCCCTCCCACCCCCCGTCAGAAAAAACTCCACTTTAGGGCGGAGAAGCCGTTAGCCGTTAAGCTAAGGCGTTTTTGTTTTACGCTTCATGTATTTGATAATGGATCCTTTTGAGAGAAAAATAATGAGAAAGAGAAGATTTTGGGGAAAACAGCTGATGGAGACACGTGTCCATCAGCTGACTGTCACTTTATTTACCTGGACGTCCGCACAATGAGCCGCTTCTGGTCTCATGGAGCGGTCATGGGACGCCCAGGCTGCCGCTCACTCACACTAACACAATTAGTGACAATAGACGGGTCAGTCTTTGCATTCCCAAACAATGCAGGACCTCATGCTCCCAGCGTCTCAGGATTTCTCCTCCAGTTTGATTTGTTTCTGCAGAAAATCCAAACTGCATGAATCTCCCACAGCAGATCCAGGCACAGACGTCATGGACATGGCAGCTGTTGTTGTCGCCACCTTATTAGATCAACCCTCATCTGAGCCTGGAAAAATGTCCGAATCTGCAGAAGAATCTCCAAGAATTCGACAGCTGACAGGAACCGGCAATGAGTCCCCAATTCTGTGTGGTGAAGGCCATTCAGGAGGATCAAAAGCCCCCCAGCCCCTCTCCTCTTCTCCCTCCTCATCATCAGCTGATCGTCTCTCTTTCTCTCTATCATCATCATCTTCGTCTGAACCTCTGTCCTCGTTCTTCTCTGTTGTGACTGACTTGTCATGTACCCCTGCACTCATTTTCCCAGAAGGCCACAGTGAAGGGATGATGAACAGCGGTGACCTCTGATGTCAGATCACCGACCTCATGTCCGTCTCCTTCACCTCTCTATGGAAGCGTTTCTGTAGCATCATTCCAAATAAAAGTCAGAACCAGAAATGCTTTTTCAGTTTCAAAATGAAGCTGCATTCAAAATTAAAATGAAAAGTCAATCTGCCAAACAGATTTCTCTTTTTCTCCTTCAACACAGCTCATTCTGTCACTTCATTCAAAGCATTTTAAAGGATTGATTTTGAGGCATTTCATGCAGTTACATTGTGAAAATGAAAAAAAACATTTCCGTTCATCCATTTTAATTGTCAAACTACATATTTATAATTGAATTTTTCTGCAGGTTTACTAGAGAGCTTTTTGAGAAATGAAAGGTCAAATACCATTTTCTTTATCATAAAGTGACAGGATGAGCTGTGTTGAAGGAGAAAAAGTAAAGGCGGATTGCTTTTTCATTTTCATTTTGAGTCAACAAATGCAGCTTCACTTTGAAAAATGACATTTTCTGGTATAGACTTTTATTTTTAGTTATGCTACAGAAATGCTTCCATACATCTCACTAACTCAAATGGCCAAGCAGGACTTATTTTATGTAAAAGCTGACAAAATTCTGTCTGAATCCTTTTCTTTGAGTCACAAAAATCCTTTTTTTCCACACACACAAAAAACAATATATATATATATAAAATAGATATATTAAAAATATATATAAATTGTTTTTCACATAAAATAAAAAAGGTTCAAATTTTTAATAAATATATTAGAAAAGGGTCCAAAATAAATTATATTTCTAAAATTAGAATAAAGTTTTTATCTAAAAAAAACAGGAACTTTAAGTTACAACAGAAAGTTTCTTCAAAGTTTTTACTGTTTATTATATAAACAAAGGAAATGTGAGTTTGGAGTAAAAAGGAATGATCCTTTTTTAAAGCTACTTTACTGGTATTCTAAGCATTAGAAATATTGATTATATGTTTAGTCATTTAAAATCAATGTTACAGTTCAAATTTCATTAGTAACATTATAAAAACATCAGTTTTATGGTAATTTCATTGCCGTTTATTTGTGTTTTTATATTTAATCTTTAGTTTTAGCGGTTTTCTTTTTTAAATCTATATTTTTAGCAGTAGGAACAATAGGAACTGGTGGATTTCTAAAATGCAAACAATAAACCATGAAATTAAAAAGGTAAAAATTACCTAAAAGAAATGACTGAGGTCGTCTGGCTCCATCATGGCGGCGTCCATATCCACATTGCAAATAAATGGCAACAGAATTTACTTCACTTTTTTATTGGAGCCAGAAGTAAGTCATTAATTATTATTATTATCATTGGAAAGACAAATTTAAGAGTAAATAAAAGGAATTTATTGGGTCAAATCCCTATAAACAACTGGTAGTTTTGTAGTTTTAGGGAAATAGTTTAAAAAATCTTTAAAAAAAAACCTTTACTGTACATTTAATTTGATGTTTTTGTGTTTGCTGACATGAAGGCATCACAACCAGTGAGACAGTAAATGTTTTAAAAATTGAAGTGGCAGATTACAGACACCAAAATATAGATGAACCGACAGGTTTCAGGATGGACATTTTTCTTCTTGTTTTTCCCTCAGTGTCTGTGTAAAGTGAACAGATGCATACATTGAAATAGCAAACACATGAAAAAACATTTGTTCTGCTCTTTAGTTGGCATAAATCTGGATTTCTCTTTGAAGAACCTTCCGGAGGAACCGGATCCGCTGGGAATGTTTCATGGAGCTCAATGGAGATTCCAGCTGTCCATCACCTTCAGCCCTGCTTATGCGACACTCACCTTAATCAGCTTAAAATGACACGCCGGCGTTCTGAAGGCCCCTAACGTAGAGGTCTGTCATGAGGGGGATTCTGGGAAATCAGAGGAAAGTTCTCCTCGGCTCCTGAACTCTGGTCTGATGCTGAAACATCTCAGAAAAACTATTGGATTTCAGCCGGAGTCACAGGCTTCTCTGTTTACCACGTGCTCAGGTTGAAGTAATGAGTATCACCTGCATGAGAGCGCCTTCTGTTGCTGCAGCCAATCAGGGAGCAGCGGGGAAAAAGTAGGGAAGAGTGGAGCGTGCTGCTGTTAGGCAGAAGAGCTCCTTCTGGCAGGAGCAGGGCTCCTCCGAGGTGGAGATGGGAGGCTTTAGCCTCCGATAAGCTCTGGGCTTCGTTCCAGCCCCTCTAAGCCGCGGCCCTCTTTCATCCTTAAACAGTGTCTGTCTCTCCAACAGCTGCTGGGAGAGTTTGGCGTGCAAACACGCGACTTTGTGACATCACCCCCGCCGTGAGAATAAGAGTTTTTCTTCCACCGCGCAGAAGTTTGAAGGAGCCTGCAAAGAACAAAAGATGTCAAAATTCAGAGGAGCTGCAGGGAATAAAGCCGTTTGCAAACACAGCATCGCTCCAGTTGCCGTGGCAACGGTAGCACAACTGAGTTGGAGGTGGTTAACGCGCATGTCAGAGCTGCAAAAACTCGTATGAGACCCTGCGGGGTCAAATCAGAAACAGCTTAAAATGAATGAGAACGAAGATTGTACATTTGTAAAATATATGAAGACAGCTTTAAACTGGGAAGGAACAATTCTAAACTTCAAAATTAAAATTACAAACTTGAAAACATATTTTAAACTTGATACAAACATTAAGAATAAAATAATACAAAAAATGAGAAAAACCTTTTAAATAAATCTTTTTTAAACTTTGAGAAAATCTATAAAAAATGATACAAACAATTATAAATTTAAAAAACTATTTAAACTAAATACAAAAAATGGAAACAAATAAAAAAATGTGAAAAATTATTTGTAAGCTTGAAAAATATATTTTAAACTAAGAAATAAAAGAATTTAGAAAATAAAATGTAAATAAAAAATTAACAGAAGTTTGATTTTTTTAAATAAAAACATGAAAATGAAAATATATATTTTAAATTTAAAAGAAATATTGTCAACTAAATTTCAATTTTTCATCTTTTTCCTAATACATTAATGTCAAAACTTTATTTCTGCATTTAATTTTGTAAAATTTATTTTTCAATATAATATTTCATATTCTGATATGAGAAAGTGTTTTTTTTCTTCATATTTAATATGTATTTTTTTTTTACTTCTCTTTAAGCTGATTCTCATTTGACCCCATAATTTAACCCGATTCTTCCTCCTGCAACAACCACCCTCACACGCGCTGCAGTTCCATCGGCCACCACCAGATGGGGGTGCCCCGCTCTGACAGATCACGTGGTGCGTTTGCTGGAACCAGATTAAACGGAAACATTTAAGGTTAGTAATGTAGAGTTTGACTATCATTCAAATGCACTGACTCTCTTTTCTTATGAGTGTTTAAGTTCAGAGTAAATCTTTCATCTCTCTGGTTTATCTGAACTTTAGACTTTTCTCAAGTATTCAGTCATGTTTAGATTATTTTATATTTTCTAGCATTTTTTTTATTCACGTCAAGCCCCCGTCAGATGGGGGTGGGGGGACTTCAGCTCCTCAGGTGCTCCACATTCCCCGCGCGCTCTCCGCCCTCTCGGCGCTCATTCGCTCCTGTCAGCGGCCCGGATGTGGCGCACAGCAGCGCCCCGTCCTCCGCTCGGCGATGATAATATGGCGCTGGTGGACACATAACGGCGCCCATCCGCCCGAACACCGCCGCAGCCGCAGAGCAGAGTGAACCGCGGGACATGTGAGCGCGCCGAACGCCGGACGAGCAGGTACGCGCGCGGCGTTTTCCCCCACAGGCGCGGCGTGACGCGGCGGTCCGGCGACGGCCGCTGCTGCCCGTCGGTCACCGGAGCGGCTCTTCGGTGACCGACGGAGGAGGCAGAAACGCCGCCGTGGCGGAGAGGCTCTCCTACGGGGTGCGCGGCGGACGCAGCGTAAGCGCTGGTTCCGAGCAGGGGAGAATGTGTCTTTTGGGGCGCGCGCGTTGTCATGGCTGTCAGGCGCCGCGCGCGCCGGCCGCTGTCCTTGGTGTTGAACTGGGCGGGCATCAGACGTTTGCGTTTCTGCAGACCTCCTCCTCAGAAGCCGCCGCTCTGACGCGCAAACACGGAGGGGAACCTGCGTGGCCTCCGGTGCGGGAGCCTGCGTGGCCTCCGGTGCGGGAGCCTGCGTGGCCTCCAGAGGGGTCACAGCGCCCGTTTCTCGTGGGAGAATCGGGCTTCCCTGGCGGTCTCCGCTGCTCTGCAGGAGGAGGATTCAGCTCGTTCTGCTCATGTGTTGGGTTCATTTGTGCATCCTCCGCCTCAGTTCCGCGGGCCAGGTGGAGGTGGAAACAGACGGCTGCTGCTTTCCACGTTTGTCTGGGTGAGATTCTGGAGATGGAAATGAAAAGCGGTGGCGTGGCCCCCTGACCCCACGAGCGCACAATCAGGCTAATAACAAAACTCTAGTAAAAGGGGAAATCATGATGGATTGTGCAAAACCCCAATATGCAGGAGAAATAGAGGAGGCAAAGGTCATGACCTGCAGCTCTGAGCATATTCTATTCTATTCTATTCTATTCTAAATGAAGCAACAATTTTTCATTGCTGCAATAATAATCTCACAAATCAAAAAGTGAATTTATAGTCGTCAGATTAACGGTTTAGTCAGATTTATGGTTAAACTCAGTTCAAAAGATTTGTGGTAAAAAACAAAATAGAATTTAAATCCAGTAACAAAAAATCCAAACAGAGAGAAAAAAAAGAATTATTAGGGGTCAATACATTTCAGAATTTGAGAGTAATTTTGAACTAGATGCTAATTATTTTAGAGAGAGAATAACATTTTAGAGCTAACTGATGGGTTCAAAGTGTCCTCTAAGTTTGGGGTTAAATTATATCCTAAGTTTAGACAAAAAGTTGAAAAAATATGTTGATAAACATCCACCTTTGGAACCAAAGTGAAAGAAATGCTATTTATTGTATTTGTTATATATGTTTTGTACACTGTAGCTGCATCTGGAGCTTAAGGTTTTGCCTTTTTATGCTGGATTTGAATGTAAACGGATGTGATGTTTGTGATGGAGACGTAAAGTCTTCATCACCCAGACTTTGCTTCCACAGATACCTCTGTAGCTTCAGAAAGGTGTTGCTGTCTGCAGGACTCACTAGATGTTTTATTTTAGGCTCTTGTTTTTGACAAACGAAGCAGCGGCTCAGTTCTCAATGCTGGCAGGAAGTCAGGTGGTTTCTGGGTAAAGTTGGCGTCCGTCATGGCCGCAGAGCAGAGTTTCTCTGTTCTGCTCTTTGCAGACGATGGGATCCTTCTTTTGCCGTGATTGCCGTGGTAACAAGTCCCTCCCCCAAATGAAGGCGTTCAATGATTCTTTAGAGTAAAGGACTGACGTAACGTTGACACGGAAAGCGTCGTAGAGAAGTTTTAGGCTCAAATATGAGCTACGAGGAAAAAGATGAAGGAGGATCAGGAGGTCATGTTGGAACTCCTAAAGCTACGAACACACTGAGCATGTGACGCGCGTTCCAGGGCGTGCTAAACGCCGATTCGGTTTGGCCCATGGTGTTCACACTGGATGAGCGGGGAGGGGCTTCTTCTACAGCTCTATTCCGATATGTGAAAGCCTTTGGTGTTGTGGAATTCCAGCCGGGCAGAAACTGCAATTATTCATTTCTCCTTTATGATCAATTTTCAAACCATTGGCACTTCTACAAGTCAAAAGGGACGCCATCCATTCGTCACTGCCAAGTCCAAGTCCCTGATTGGTCAAAAGTTCCAGCATGCCTTCAGTGGATGCACGTTTTGTACGCAGAAGCCGAAAACAGTCATAAAAACGTACACAGCTACACATAAATGCAAGAGTTTTGAACTTGGAAGCCCAAAAGCCACGTTTACACGCTTTTCAGTGGACAGCGGGCGATGTGAACGTAGCTTTCCAGCAGTGACGTGCGGTGGGGTTTATGGGTGGTGAGGCACTGACGTCATCAGTCATATTTACAAACATATGAACCATACTGAGTAACTTATTCACCATTTGATTGACAACAGTTAACGTGTTTTGTTTAAAATATCATTTCAACATGTTTTTTTTTCCATATACAGTGATCCCTCGCTATAACACGGTTTACTTTTCACGGTTTCGGTACTTCACGGATTTGCATTGTGTTCTGCATTCTGATTGGCTAAAAAAATCACTTCTTCTCTACCTGTGCGTCAATAACGTTGCAGTTTAATATGTGCACGTACGTAAAACAGCAAATTCTCTTGATGGTGGCATGTCAGTGTATATGGATCTTTTTGCAAAGCAGAAAAAAGAGCGACAACAACTGCCTATCACTGTCTTCTTCTCCCGAACAAACACACCTGCACCGCGGGCTTCAAAAGGAGAAAACACTGCAGAGGAGTCTGGATGCAGCGGCTGCAACACCTCAGTCACTATTTGTCCCACTGTACTTTGTATTTTTTTCATAATAATTTTACATTTTCTCCCGTTTCATCTAATCACTCGGGTCGCGGTGGGCGGGGCTAATCTCCGCGATTTCAAACCTTCTGCTCACATTGATTATTAAAATTATTATTTGACAGTACAGAAGTTATTTGTCTAAAAAAACGTTTCTAAAGTACTTTTATTTGTGAAACAAATGCTTGAGCCTGTAAATGGTTTGTTCTTTCTTTTTAATTTATAACAGTATTTATTGTATAATAATAGTTTTAAAAAAATATAAAGGTTTCTACTTCACGGATTTTGCCTATCACGGGTTCTTTTTGGAACGTAACCCCCGCGAAAAACAAGGGGTTACTGTACAAACTGCAGCATAGAAAAAAGCACAAACGTTATTATCATCTTACCTTTACTTGTAAATAAAGTCCATACGCCACTCCTTCTGAAGAAAATGACTTGCCGCTTGTTATCACTTCTTCTATTATTTTTAGCGTCATAATCTCAGGGCTCACCGGCGCCCCCTAACATGAGGCACGAGAACTTCTGGCCTCACCCAGCAGGTTTTTGCCGGCGTTTAGCGCTCAGCACAAGAAACACGTCCCTCACATACAGTTATTTATAAAAACAAACACTGTACATCATATACATCTGCTAAATTATGTAAACTCAGCTCATATAGTACAAGTGATTGAACCGACATACAGAGAGACAGCAGTACCGTCTGACTGCATGGGTATTGCGCAATCCAAGGTGAGGCTCAGCGGGCTGGTGCCTCATCGCACGTCGCTTCTTAGTATCTGAACGGCAAATGCGGAAATTCAGCGATTTTGAAAAGAAAAAACACCCAAAAATGGTACATTTAAATGGAAAATGACTGCAAAGCACAAATTACTGATTAAATATAATAAATGAATTTACTTTTTCTCTTTTCTTCCCATAATGACAGGGGAGGCACAGCCTCACCTGCCTCCCCTGACTGCACGTCACTGCTTTCCAGGTGTTACAGGTGTTTCCAACCAGAGGGAGGCGCTGTGACGGATGCTGCACCTCTTAGCTGCTCTGGTCCGGATGCTGATGTAGCTGCTGCCGCCTGAGCTCAGAGAGAATGAACGGATGGAAAGACGCAAAGCTTTTTTGTTGTTTTCAGGTTTGTCATCAAACGATTGAATTTTCGATGCCATTTTAAAAAAAATATTCCGTTTTTTTTAATTGAATTCTGCAACATGAACAGCAGTGAGTTCAACTGCTTCTGGGGTCAAGAGTTGACCTTTGGAATCATCGTTTTCATGGATTTGAGCTCTTTAAAAACATTTTCAGATGCATCTGAATGTTGTGAATTTAGTCCCTTTCCTAAAAGCAATCCTTAATTGAAGGTGTCTTAATGTCATCAAACCTATTTCTTTTTTTTTTTTTGTCCAAATGATGTCAAATAAGCGGCGCCAGCATTCAGGAAGTCACCGTTTTCCCTTCAGTTTGTCTGGATTTGGTGCGAAAAGTTTCTCTTCCTGTGTCGTTCTGGTTGAATCCAAAGACACGGATGTCACCGTGGCGCTCCGGTTAAACCCTCCGGGATGTACGACGCGCGGATCAGAACAGCTTTCCATAATGAGGGATGCTAGAGCATGGCTTCCTGCATGCAGTCCTCACTGTAATAATAATGACCAACCCTGAACGCTCACTCCCACACTCTGCGAGAAGGTCCTCTTCTGCTGAGCGCCTCTGCACGAGGAGGGAGCTCTTAAAAGCCATCAGATGAGCACACATAGTATTTCAGTGGATCACGCGGCTCACAAAGACGCACCAAAGTTGAGGGAGTTGAATAATGCAGCGAGATGAGCTAATGCTCTTTGGCGGGGAGAAGTCTGCCGACTGACGTGGTGCAGCTCACTGTCTGCATCTGGGGTTCAACGCAGCTGAAAATATGCATTGAATAAGGTAAAACGCTACAAAACGAGGAGGGAGGAGGTGCAAAGGGAGACTTAACAAAACAACAGGTGAGAGGAGAAATGAGGGTGGTGGAGGAAGGAAAAGGAAGAGGAAAGTAAAGTGGGAGGAGCATCTCTTTGGACTTGTGTCTCCGGCTGTTGTCACTCCGTTCACTTTATGATCTGTTTCCCAGGGTTCCATTCATTAGGATGAGGCCATTTTAGCCAAATAAACAACTGTGTTGTTTTCTGGGACATAGTTCCTGCAGTTGTGGGCGGAGCCATTGGCCCTTGTGGCCCCGCCCAGCGTATTTTTCACGTCATAAACATGATCCTTTTCCTCCTCCTGTGCTCCTGAATCATTTCAACTCACAGAAGATTTGATCAGGAAGGGATTCTTTCTCCTCCCTTTTCACTGCAAAAAGACGTATGAACACCAACCGAAAGTAGTACAATTATCTGTTCATTTTTACGTAAGTTTTATTATAAAAAATTAAAATCTAGTTCCAAACAAGCACTCAAAAAGTTGGTCCATCAATATTAATTCTCATCAAATCTATGACTAGCATTGCTGCTCCAGGCCGGGTCAAACAGCCACGACCTGCAGTTTACGCACTTTCCACGCCTTTCTTACATCCGTCCATGGTTTTGGTCTTCACGTGAATTTGGTTTTGCGCCGTTCAAAGTTTTGGTTTGGTTCAGGAATAACATAGTTTATGCTCACGTTACATAAATCTTACGCAATTGTGCGTCATTTTTGTGCGATCTAAATTAGCATCTTTCCACGACCGTTCCACGTAACAAACGTTTCGTGCGTGTCCGCCTGATGTATAACTTTTATATGTTGCGTGTGCGGAGCACATATCACGTTAGAATTGAATGCCTAATGGGTTGCATACAAATAGCACAATAATCACGCATGGTTCATGTTCCATGTTGATTTACATGTTCTTTGCGTGGTTTTATCGTATTTCTTCCGGGGTTTTAACGTGGTTCATCTGTAAACATTTCACGTAAAGACCACAACTTTGATCACTTTTTCCACACATATTCACGTGTGACCAATTTTCCTCCGTGTAATATGCGCAAATTGTAGGTAGTGGCTGTGTGACACGGCTTTTTGAACACAAATCCACATTTTTGTTACCAAAATAACAACAATGACTTCCAGTTTAACTTTATAGAGCTTTAAAGTCACCAAAAATAACAGGGACATTTGATCAAGTTATTCTATTAGCAAGAGTTTGAAGCAAAAAGAATATGAATTACTGTAACACTAATTTCTGTATTTGTTGATCTGAGCTCTTAATGTGACAGAACAAACCTTCTGGTTTTCAGGAAAGCTTGGAAATAGCGGGAAAAGCAACCCTTCCTCCTCGTCTCTGCTCTTCTTCAGCACGGAGAGTTTTTTGATGACTTCTCAACAGCAGTGATTGACATGGACTAAGTCTGTTCTTGCTGCTGGGAAGGCATGTGGATTAGCAGAGACATATGCTGTGTGTGTTTACAGCTATTGTCTGAGCCGTTAAGTGTGTGTATGTAAACTGACAGTCCGCCGTAATCGCTCTTAAAGGGAAGCTCGTTCAGGACGCTAAGCCGTTTGGTGGCTTCTCAAACAAACGCGCTGAAGCCGGTTTGAGGAGAAATCCCTTTTCCCGGGTTTGGAGTGGAGACGGATTCACTTCCTGTGACGTTCTGACGTTTATCTTCAGGATTGAAATGAGGATTTCTCACATTATTTTTATTATAGGTGGGAACAGATATGACCCATCTAGTGATACCCATATGTACTGCCTTAAACGAGTGTACTTTTTATTCTATTTGGGTCTCATTCAATATATCATACTGTTCATACAGACCACAGAGGCTTTCGGTTTCTTTATATTTTTGGTTGGTTTGGTTTTTATCCAAACAAAAAAGTGGCTCAAAAAAAAGGTTAAAAACACAGATTTTTTTTTCAGTAAATGAAACGAAATAAAACTTGAGATAAATTAAAGATTTGTTGTTGTGGAGACTCCTAGGAAATCAGGAGAATTTTCAGTGGGAAAATCTTTCAGGAATCCTTCAGTACGGTGGCCCTGAAGGCCAAATCAGATCAACAAATCCCTCCCACACATTTTAAAATTCAAACAAAAAAAACCAATAAAATTGCATTTTAGAAATGAAAACAATTCCAGAAACCAAAACATAAAATAAAAGAATAAAAAGTGTTTCATTTATTACAGGGCTGGAACAGTCTTGGCTAAAAAAAGACAAGGATGGGGGGGAGGGGGGGGGGGACAGGAAGAAGCTTTTATCTTGTTAAAGTCGTACTCCCGTCCGTCATCCTCTGACCTATTTCCAAATTGTTCCCAGTGGTCTTTTTTTTTTATCACATTGGTGCCGTTTTTAGCCCAAATCCAAAGACCTGGGTTGTTTCACCTCCAGGTCGTGGGCGGGAATGTTAGTGTGGAGTAACCCCGCCCCCAATTCCCTTCCCCGCTCACTGTAAAAAGTCTCAGCCCTCTCTACTCAATAAAATGGTGACAATTATTAGAATGAAGTGAATTACACATCTCCAAAAAATAATTGAATTCTACTAAAATAATTTCAAAGATTGCCATAATTTAACATCACTAAGAAAAAAAACTTAAATTACAGCAACTTGTTAGTTAATACTGCTAAATTCAATTCAATTCAATTTTATTTGTATAGCCCAAAATCACAACAACAGTCGTCTCGATGGGCTTTGAAGTAAAACATGAACTCAAAAGGATCATGAATACAAGGAGTCAATAGGAAAATACTAAAATAAACTAACAAACTGACTAAGCTATACTGGCATCCCTGCCCTTAGACCCCCCTTCGCGGTAAGGAAAAACTCCTAAAAAACCGGATTCCGGAAAAAAATGAAGAAACCTCAGGGGTGCCCACATGAAGGAGGGATCCTCCCCCAGGACGGACAGGCGATTTACCAGAACTCTTAGAGAAGAATTAACTTATCTAACTCTACATCTACATATTTAAAGTCCAGCAGACGAGCTTCATCCAGCCGGGGTTGGGGACAGTCAGGGGCGCGAGTCGAGCCGGAGACAGGAACCACAGCCAGGTTTAGGAGCAGGAGCAGAGACGAGGTACACAGTCAGGAACAGGAGAACGGATGGGCCAACTGGAATCTGGAAGCACTCCCACTCCCCAGGAGGGGAGAGGGATAGAGGGACAATACATGAATCGTACAGCACCAAACAGAGGCATGGAGAACTAAATGATAAATGATGATCACAGATAGAGAAAAGAGAAAGTGTAGAGGTAGATGAGAAAAGAAAAGTATTGGAAAAGGACAGAAAAGAGGACAGAGCCCCAGTGCACCATAGTTACCCCAGCTTCAACTTCTAGCAGCCTTTTAAAATAATAGTTATTGTTATTAAGTTTAATTTAAACAATTAACATTAAGTTAAATAATCTCTGAATACTAACTAGTCTGACAATAATCCTGTCCAAAGAGGAATGTTTTCAGTCTAACTTTGAATGTAGAAACTGAATCTGCCTCTCTTACAAGAGCTGGGAGTTTATTCCATAAGACAGGGGCTTGGTGGCTAAACGCTCTACCTCCAACTGTACTTTTACTAATTCTAGGAACCACAAGCAGTCCTGCATTTTGCGAGCGAAGTGTTCTGATTGGATGGTAAGGGACTATGAGGTCATTAATATAGGACGGGGCCATTCCATGTAAGGCCTTATAGGTTAACAGGAGGATCTTGAACTTAATTCTAGAATCAACTGGGAGCCAATGGAGCGAAACTAACACAGGAGTGATGTGATCTCTTCTGCTAGTTCCTGCTAACAATCTAGCTGCTGCGTTCTGAACAAGCTGGAGACTTCTTAAGGAACTCTTAGGACACGCAGCTAACAAGGAGTTACAGTAATCCAGTCTAGACGTAACAAATGCATGGATGATTTTTTCAGCATCACTCTTAGAAAGTATATTTCTGATCTTAGCAATGTTCCGCAGGTGAAAAAATGCAGTTCTACACGCCTGAGATATGTGAGCCTTAAATGATAAATCCTGGTCAAATAAGACCCCAAGGTTTCTAACTGTGGAATTGGGGGCTATACTTACACCATCCAGGGAGACTATCTGAGCAGACAGAGCATCTCTCAGATTTTTAGGACCTAGTATAATAACCTCAGTTTTTTCTGGGTTCAAGAGGAGGTAATTAATTGTCATCCAGGTCTTGATGTCTCTGATGCAGGCGTTCAGTTTCTCTATCTGGTCATTCTGGTCAGGTTTCATGAATAAATACAACTGAGTATCGTCGGCATAACAATGAAAATCAATGCTGTGTTTCCTGATTATGTTTCCTAGGGGTAGCATATAAAGCGTAAACAGGATGGGTCCTAAGACTGAGCCCTGTGGGACTCCGTAGTTAACTTGAGTGTACTGAGAGGAATGTCCATTTACATTAACAAACTGATATCTATCTGACAGATAGGATTTAAACCACTGGAGAGCAGATCCTCTGATCCCTATGTCATGCTCTAATCTATGGAGTAAAATACTGTGGTCCATAGTGTCAAAAGCTGCGCTGAGGTCTAACAGGACAAGAATAAGGTTGAATAGTACTGGCTTCTAGCTCTACGCAGAGCTTTTTTATAATTTAATAGGCTATGTTTCCAGATATTCAGAGACTGCTCTGAACCGGAGCGGCGCCATTCTCTTTCCAACTTACGGGTTTCTTGTTTAAGAGAACGTGTTTCAGCGTTAAACCACGGTGCTACTCGGTTTTGTCTAACGAACTTAGGTTTCAGGGGGGCAACAACATCAAGTGTACTCCTGAGGGCTTGTAGGGCATCATTAACAAAGTGGTCATTTATACTAGGACTGATGCTATGGGAGCTGGACTCAGAGTATTTGCTCAGAATGTCACTAAGTACTGGCTGAACTGTGAGTTTAAACTCAGACACAGAACAGTCAGTTAAGGTTCTTCTAAGTTGTTTCTTATTCACTGGGGCAGTATCATGTTCTAAAGTAAGCTGGAAGGTAATCATAAAGTGATCAGAAATGATGGGGTTAAGAGGAAGGACACTCAGCTGGCTGATCTCTATACCATGGGTTAAAATGAGGTCCAGGGTGTGCTTATGACACAAAAAAAGCAATAATTTGTTTTTTATAAGTATATGACAAAAATCCAACAAAGAAAGATTTAATTTTTACTTATATTAAAAATAAAATCAGTTTATTTTACCAATATCTGTGCAAAATGTTTTAGCATCAACTACAATTTTTGGGGGAAAAAACATAAAAACATAAAAAAGAGAGGAAGAATTCAAAACTCAAGCCCAATACAAAGAACAGTTTAATTGACAAAACAATGTTTCTAAAAGACTTTTGTTTAAGTTTTAAGACATTAAGAAATACAAAAATGAAATCCTTGCAAAAAAAAATTAAATAAAATGCTCGTGTTCGACTGACAACAAAAGTGTCAAAATAACCAAAGATTTAAAACAAACGTTATCAAACAAGTCTAACGTGAAAAACATTATGTTTTCTTTATTTGTTAATGGTAGTTGTAAATTTGAAATTCATTTAAAATTTTATGTTTTTATATATTTTTTTATATTTTCTATATATATGTTTTTTATAAATGTTTATATAATCATTGGAAAACATAAAAAAAACACCCAAATCACCTGACTGGAGAAATCTCTGTGCGTCAGGACGCATTCCTTTATTCGATGGCCTTCTGCCCCTCAGACAACGCCTGTTCGTCTTGTGTCAGTTAACGGGTCATCTGTTGGATTTTTGTTGCACGGGCGAGTGGTTAGCGCTCTCGCCTCACATCAGGAAGTTCCTGGTACAAATCCCGGCTTGGTTCTTTCTGTGTGGAGTTTGGATTCAGTCCCCGTGGATGCGTGAACTGTGCATGCAAGTGTGTAGTAGTGTGTCCCTGCAACTCTCCAGCGACCTGCTCGCCCGACAGCGAGTATAGGCTCCAGCAACCCTGTAACCATTGTCAAAACAGCCAAAGAAGAAAGAAATTCAGTTTCAGGTCAACTGAAATAAATTCAACTTCAGTTGAAGTTGTGTCATAAAAGCAAGGCGGTCTAAGGACGTCCTGCTGTCGGGTTCATGAAGCGGTTAAATCCAGACTGGGTTCAGAGTCGGGTCACTGCTGTGAACTGGTGTCAGTAATCTGGAGTGAAGCTGTTTTCTTGTTTTGCAGCAAGAAAAGAACAAATGTGTCAGGTTTGCTTCCATCGCAGAGCAGGATAAACCTCAACCTCCATCTCAGCTTATTTAATTCATAAACTTTGAAACGTTTTGTTGTTGACTTGGGGATTCGTTCCCATTTTTCCTCCTAAATTGTGCTTGACCTCCTCCCCAAAAGCCACACAGGCCTCTTCCTGGTTGGTCTCCCAGCCCTTGGTCCTCCTCTCCCCTCTCCCCAGGACCAGGATGGTCCATCCCTGCTTCACATCCACACTCTCTTCTTAAAGTGGCTGAAAAGTGTTTAAAAACCTGATTATTCTCAAATCTATTCACTGAATTCAGCAGACCACAGGGAGGAACCTTCTGCTAAGATAATTGTAGAGTTCCTAACAGGAGAACGTCACAGAACCATGATTTATTTGAGGTGAGGCGGTCACATCTTTATCCCGATGTGTGGTTTGGGGTTTTTTGGCAAATGGACTCCATCCAGCTCCAAGAGGCAGCTTTGGATCAGGATTCTGTGAGTGTTTGTCAGGACAGTTCAGCTGAGGTGGTGTGTTTAGGGAGCTCGTGCTTTTATTTTGACCATCAAATGCTGTTTTTAATTTTAACTGTAGTAAATCTAGTTTTTGCCGTGAGACGTTGCAGGTTATCAGTCAGAAATCCAGCGTCAGTCTTTGGTCTTAGCGGGTTTGTTTTTGCGCCAGAGCACGTGTGAAGTGGAGCACATGCGGTGCGTCTGCATGACTGAATGCATGGACAGATGCCCCTCAGATGAATGCTGGCCGCATGCACACGTGTGCGTTAAGGCGAATGACTCGCCGCACAGCAGAGCACACAGAAGCTGGAAAGATGAAAGCGGCGGTCCAGTGACACAGCTGTGCCCCGCCCCCCTCGCCGTCTGCAAAGATGCTGACAGCAGGAAAGCAGATCCGGCCTGACGTGTTGGCGCCGTGCGTTTTGTCAGAGCAGCTGCAGGTTCGCGTCGGTGAAGTGCGCCGATTTAATCCCCCCACCTACCGGCCAGATGTTTGCTGGTGCTCTAGACGCCGAGCGATGGAAGCTGTAGCTTCAATGCTCATCGTCTGCAGCCATGATGTTCTCAAAATGTATGTCAACAACAACAACAACAAATTCCTGAAGCATGAAATCAAATTCTCCGGCTTTAGAAACACAAATTAAATCTGACGCCCCCCAAGACCTTATTAGTTAGTTTGCATTTGATTCCATCAGTCAGAATTGAGTAAACACCACAAAAAGAAGGAGCTAAAAAAAGCGCAGCTTTTATAGGAGCTAAAATAAGTGCGTGATGTACATAATTCATACGTGTTTCTTGCATTCGTCGTGCGTTGATTTGTGAAGATGTCCACTGAGGTTTTCGGCAGACGGGTCTTTACATGAATTCAGTTTTCAGCTGTTAGAATTACACAGTTTACCCGTATTTTACGCTGTTTACACAAAATTATTACGGAAATCTTACGCGATTGCACGTAATTCTGCGAGACTTTTGCGAGACAACTTTGTGTCTTTCCACGACCGTTCCAAGTATGTCTAACTGACTTTTCACGCATGAACCACTGATGTCTGTACGTGACGTATACGCGATGACATAAAGTCAGGTATGACCAACTTTTTTCTGTGCCAAATGTACATAGTGGCTGTGTGACACGGCCTTGATACACGTATTGGAAGCTGATATGTTAATTAATAACCGATTTATTGTACTTTGACACTTATGAGGTTTGGTATCTGGCTCAGAACTGTTTGGCTGCATAGCTCAGATAATTACTCGCCATTTTTGTTGAACCGCTAACATAAGGTTGAGGGTCTGTAAGCTAGCGGGAGAGCTTGTAAGCAGATGGGTGTTGGGAAGGAAGGGCGGGACCTGTGGGACCCGCCCTTCACAGGTCCCGCCCACAACTCTGAGGTGAATTTCTCATGAACTCCTGCCCCAACAGTTTTTTTAGATTTTGGCTAATAATGGCATCATAATGGTACAAAAAACCACTGGGAACACTTTGAGAATAGATCAAATAGTTTATAGAAACACAAATAGAAGCCTGGACCCTGCAAGGATTCATTTGATTTCATCAACTTAGAATTGAGTAAAATACTGCGTTTTTACAAAGTAGAATCCTTTAGATCTGAGTCATTCAAAGACTTCCGGAAAAGAGGCATGAAGGTCAGTAAAATTTCCACAACAACTCCAAGCTACCCAAACATGGCTGCTCATCCCATTCCTGTCCTTCCTTCACACAGAACCAAATATTTAGCTTTTGTTTTCGCTGTGTCCTGTTCTCACACTCAAACAAACAGCCGACAAGCTCCAGGCCGCCACAACTGGGGCCCTCACATGTGCAGATGACGATGAAGGCTTCACGCTCTGCTCCATCAATATGTATATAAAAAAAACCCAGTCATTCTGGTCATTTTTCCCCCGGTGAGAATTTTGTCTTTAAAAAGGTCTCTAACTTCAACTCTTTGATCTTCCAGTCATTTCATTTTTGTAGTTTTGTTATAAAGACTTAATCAAAAATACATTTGCAATCTTTCAATACAGAAAGTAGTCTTTTAAAAATATGAAAAATGATAAATTACCGTATTTTCCAGACTATAAGTCGCCCTTTTTTCATAGTTTGGCAAGGGGTGCGACTTATACTCCGCAGCGACTTATATTAGAAATAAATTGAAATAAATACATTGTTAACCCTCCTGTTCTGTGCATTTGTGAGGAACAGAGATGATGTTCCTGGGTCAGTTTGATGTATGAGGTATGTTAAGTGTTAAGAGTTTGTTAAGTGACTCAGAGAATCAGCAAACTTTATTTTTACAGTGAGATCTTGAAGGCTAACAACATAATATTCTATTTTCCAATGATTTCATAGATTCAGAAATGCAATAAAAATGACAACTGTTTCTATAAATACAGGATGAAAACAGAGTATTAATTGGCCAATGATGCTTCATGAAAGGAATAAATAAATAAGGATGAGAAAGAATTACTGTGAAATTATGAGATAAACAGTCTGCTATGATTGTGTCATATGAGGCTGTGCAAGTTATTAGTTCTTGTCAAATACATTTCCTGTCAAAATGTGACTTATAGTCCAGTGCGACTTCTCTGTGTTTTTTTCTACTTTATAATGCATTTTCGGGTTGGTGCGACTTATAGTCCGCAGCGACTTATAGTCCGGAAAATACGGTAGTTATTCTCACCATAAGGTTTGTTGTTTTTAAGATTTTATGGAAGCTGCCATTTTAAAATGAGCATTAAGCCCTTTTACTGCCCCTAGTGGAATGATGATGAACTACAGGACAGAAAACATGGACCAAGTTATACTCAGCGGGTTTTAAAAGGGCCAATATCATGCTATTCTAAGCCTTTCAGATTAAACTATGTCCATATGATCATATAGTACCTTTGACACACTGAGGAACGATTTTCTTTATGAAACACGAGTTATTTTCGCAGGAGGGTCCGCCTTTTTCTCCTTGTGGGTGCCGGCCATTTCATGACGTCAACCTAGAGTCGGCCTCGGCAGTGTTTGCGTTTCACCCACGAAAAAACAAACATCTGAACTTATGTGAAAAAGGATATTATGTACATAAAGGAAAGCGTTTGGCGGATCACCGCTAGCTCCACAGAGAAAGTGGGCGTGTGTTAGCCTGGGGGCGGGGCTGGCAGTGCAGATTCTTCCTGGGATGGGCGGTTCCTCAATTTGTGACATCGCAATGTGATTGTGATTGGGAGGGGCTGGTGCTCAGCGGGCAGGTTTTAAGAGGAATACTCAGAGATGTGGGAATATTTGAAAATAACGTTTTGGGGTTGGTCTTTTTGGAAGGAAATGAAATTATGATACACTTTAAAGCTCAAAAAGCTGATTTTGCCTGTTAAGGAACAGTCGAAGCACACTGATTGATGATTCGCTTAAGCTCCAGAGACGCCTCCAGTTTAGTATTTTACATGAATGATGAGGCAGATGTTGGTGAAAGTCTGATAAACATTTTGACACACAGCTGCTTTAACTGTAATGTATTGGATCCAGAACCTTAACCCATGAAAACTTCAAAAACAGCAGGAGAGGACTGAATAATTGTGATGTTCACTTAGCAATTTATGAAGAAGTCCTGGTTGACTGAACATCCCTGATCCAGCCAATCGGGAACAGGAGTGGCTTTAAACCAACTGGGTGGTGGATTTGGAGGAGGACCAGTGTCTGAGTGTCTGGTGGCCCTGATTGTCCCAGTCTGGATGTCTGCGTCTGCTTGATGGATCTAACAGACACTCATAGTTGTGTTCTTTCTCAGACGCACTGCGGCCCTAATCCTGGTACCTTATCTCTGAGCATCGGCGTGGGAAGTCATGCGGACTGGTATGAGCGTGAGCCCCCATCGCTGTGCGGTTGATGAGAACGCCTTAGCTGGACGTGTGTCACGGCTTCACGCCGAGGCCCACCACTGCCTGGCGGCCCACATTAGCTGGGAAGCTGGAGAACGGCTATATTTAGCTGTGAGTGTAAGTCAAGAGTCTCTAATGTCGAGAGACCAGGAAAAGGCAGATGTAGTCAAAAGGATTATTTTGCTGCTGCTCGCATCCCTGTTATGGTTCAGACATAAATGAGAAACGGCGTCCAGAACTTTCCTCCAGATTGGATCCCACAGTTTAACCATCAAAACATTGGCGTGAACTCATCGTTTCTTTGTCAGTTCATTCACCAAGTAAAAATATATTCACAAAGAAAATCAGAAGACATTTATTTATTCTTTATTATAACGAAAGAGGGAAAATGTACCTGAAAAAAATAATGTGACAAATGAAAGGAATTAACGACTCAGGCGTTTGATTTTTGACTATTTGATGTTTAATATTATATTATTGATACATTATTAATATTATAAAATGGAACAACATTAAACGATGCATTTATAGATGCATTATGTTTGTGTCTTAACTGGACGCAGATAAAAGCTCCTAAAACTTTTTATGATTTTAACTTTAGTAGTGACATTTCTATGATGCTAAGTGTTCCAATCAACTGCCAGCGCAGTTATATCAAAGTGTACACATGCATAAACATAAAAATATAGAAAATAAGATATTTTTCCTTTCAAAAAGAGAATAAAATCTGCAGAATTTGTCTGGCTGAAATTTATTAAAATAAGACAAAGTTAAATCTTAAATTTAGCCATAAACATTCACATTTAGGAAAATTGCTCCAGTTATTTGAAATATTATGTCTTAAAATAAGTATATATTGCTCTATAAAAGAATTTTATATCTTAAAATTTATATATTAATACTATTCCACCCAATATATCCTACTTTCCAATATCCTTATTTCTAGACCAAAGACAAATTTTAAGATGAATTTGTCTTTAGAATCATATGTAAATGTATTTTTACTGTCAACCTGCTGTTGTCAAACAAAACTTTTCTGTTTCCTTAAATCAAGTACGTAAATGTGATTTAAAAATATGATGTAAAGTATAAAAAAAATAGTTTTATTAGAGATTCTGCTTAAAATAAGATGTTTTCAAGTCAGATGACTCAACAGGATATTCAGGATTTATCGGCCTAAATCAAGTCAATGAAAAGCTACCAGTAAGTTAGTTTTCTTTAATGACGCGTGTGAGAGGAAGATATTTAAACTACTAACTAGACAAAAATGAGGGATGAGGAGCCACAGCAGCTAGATGCTGAGGCTCATACCAACGTTTGCAGAGTCAGCGCAGAACTTCCTTTCAGATTCGCTCAGTCAGGAGTAGGGGTGTGCCAAAATATCGATATGGTGATATATCGCGATATTTAGTCCCGTGATCGATTATCGATACGTCTTCATCAAGTATCGACCTTTTATTTACGTTTAAAAACCCTGTAAAACGTTATATTAACCATCCTTTGGTAAGACAATTCCTTGGAGGGTCGATAGGGGGCGCTCGTTGCGAGATTGGCTGTTGCGGGCGGACGAAGAAGAACACACATTCAAACAAAGATGGCGGAGCGGGAAAACAATGAGAGGCGACGGCAGTAAGTTAAAAGACGCGCCGGCAGCATTGAAGCTGCATTACCCGGAGTTGTGTAAGAAAGCTGTGGCTGTTGCTGGCCTGAAGCCGTCACAGCCCGACGCGGATACCTTTTTTCATACGAAGCTACCGCCGTCTTCTGAGAGAGACAGAGCAGCGGCAAACAAACGGAATATGGTCCCTGCAGCGCGGTGGAGAACGAGGGATTTGGGTTTTTATTGAATGCAGTAGAGCCACGCTTTGACATTCCCTCTCGGAAATACTGAAAAAAGGATCCCTGTACTGTACGGCTAAACCAGAGCTACGGCTGAGATGGAAACGGAACAAAAGAGAGGCATTCCTGCCCTCAGACCCCCCTTCTCCTCTGACGCTAAAAAGTCTGTGGTTCTCCAGAAAAACATGAACATAAACATACATCACATGCAGCTTTTCCCCAAACGTGTTGTTCACAAAGACGTTAACTTTTAGATGCACTTTAAGTTTTTTTATGTATTTTATCCCTGGTTATTTATTTTTGAAAGCAGTTTATGTCTTAAATAACTTAAAGGAAAGTTCCTTGATACTTGATTTTTATTTTTCTGTGAGAATCATATTTTTGTTTACACCACATTTGCACTAAATGGTGTCATTTATTTTTTAACAAAGACACTATAATTTGTTCACAGAATAAATATCTGATTAACAGCTATTTTTTAAATTAAGGAATGGCTATGGTTTTGTTTTTCTGAAGTTAATACCAATGTGTCTGACAGCTACTTGACTCATTCATTTTTTATCCTGTTTACAGCAATTTTGTACTAAATAATGGCACTGCGGTTCATGTTCACTATTGTTTAAACTGAATTTTACAGATATTTCCAAATGAAAAATTGTCATTGTTTGTCAAAGACAGAGTATTACTGATTTCAGCAATGTTACACAAAAGTCTGTTATTCATTACACCAAATAGGACACAAGTTGTTTATTATCATGGTGTTTAAAAAAATAAAAAATAAATGGGGAAATATTTTCCAAAAAGCTGTTTTTAAAAGTTCTTCTTTCTTAAAGTTTGATATATCGTGAGTTGTTAGAGACGAGATATATCGATTATCGCATTATCGCCATATCGTGATAGTATCGTTATCGTGAGCAAAGTATCGTTATCGTATCGTATCGTGAGGTACCCAGTGATTCCCAGCCCTAGTCAGGAGCAATGACAGAGATCTTCATCAGGTGGGTTCCTACAGGGCAACAGTGGGGGCTGCTCAGCGCTGTTGCTGTGGAGACGCCTTATTTGGAGGAACAGACCTCCCTTCTCCATCTGATGGATGAGTCTGGGATTGGAAGTTCAGGGAGAACAGATTGTTTTGTGAAGGAGGTATCATGGTATGGGTCTAACGGTTGGTTTCCAATGAAGAAACTCTGAATGTTTTGGACGGTTTCCATGATCTGAACTTTGTGGGAGCAGCTTCACCCTTGTGCTATCTCGTGGGGTCCAGATGAATAAGATGAATAAGAAAAAATCAAAACACAAAGAAAAGCAGTTTCACTGGACCCCACGAGATAGCACAAGGGATAGGGAGAACCTGACTGTCCTTCACAGCCATACAGAAGATCCTTGGGCAGATCTTCTAAGTCCTCCTAAAAGCAAAGAGACTTTTTTAAAATGAGTTGAAGCTTCAGCTCATAAACATGTAAGATGACCAAACCCTTCGTGGAATTACTAGAATCATGGTTGATGCCGAAGACGAAGCAGAACAAAACGGTTGTAGAATGGGTGGAAGAACAAGGATGGACAGCCACTGTTCCACGGATGTTAGTTTGAACCCCATGGATGTTTTTATGGCCATCACTCCTCTCTTTTGACGGTCAGAGTTATCTCTGCTCCCACGTGTGGGCTAATGGACGGTCGAAGTCACGGCGGCCTGCCTTGTAGAGATAACTCCCCGCTTTTTGTTGCTGCTTATCTGCTCTACAATTAACCAGCAGTCTCGTTAAACCGACACGAAGCATTACGTTTATGGCATTTGAGGCTAAGCAGTGGCGTGTTTGAGTTGCCACAGTGACAGTGAGAGAGATCCAGATGCAGATGCATTCCTTCAGCATCAGATTCAACGCAGATGAGTAACGAAGATGGTCTGTTGTCTGTGTCAAGCTTGCATAGGTAGGAATCATCTGTGAGAGCTGCTATGGACGTCAGAATTCAGCACAACAGCTTCACGGAGAGGTCTGAGACAAACGTTTAAGGTTCAATTAAAGCCGTGAACGGCGTTGTATGGCCCCCAGATCCTACACCCTCGCCATCGCCACCCTCATTTTGACCAATCCCGGCAGGGGACTGGCGACCCAGGGGACATCCTGGACAGGTCGCCAGTGTGTCGCAGGGCCACAATCACACACCCATGGTCTCTCACATTCACACCCAGAGGCACTTTAGAGGAACCAATGAACCCATGAAGCCTGTTTTTGGATGGTGGGACCTGCAAGAAGAGTCAGATGTGGTAAAGAGAATCCAGTCGTTTTTCAAAATAAAACTTTCTTCAGAACCTGATTAGAAATAAAATGGAAAAAACATTTTTTTTTCTTTGTAGCCTGGTACAAAACGTGGAGCTACTGGTACGGCTGCAATAGAACTGGTCCAAAAAATGGAAATTTTAGAAATGAAGCTAATTTTTGAATTGGATCGTTGTTTTTAAACGCTTTGTATTGATCCGTCCTGCTGTCTGGACCCTTGAAAAAGAGTTGGTTAAAATAAAAGTTGATGAATAAAAGAAATATGACAAGATTCCTTGTGTGCCTTGACCTGAACTCCAGAAAACCCGGCTTCTTCGCTCGCTCCATGCCTCCTCTCTCCCAGCAGCGCGGTGCAGCCAGGCTCTCATGCATGTGGCTGGCTGCAGAAATCCTTGACCTACATCTTCAGCGCTGCAGCCTCCACCCCCTTTTCCCAAAACACCAGGAGGGAAGGAGTCTCACTGAGCTTTTCAAAATTAAGGTTTCTGGTTGAACCTGCTCATGGAGATCACAGACTTTGATTCACTTTAGCTAGAAAGCCACCAGTTAAAGAGGTATTTTTCTTATGCTAACCGCTAATATTAATCGACCTTTTGAGAAATAGCAGCACATTGGCATCGCTCTTCAAGTTCAAGTTGAACATTCATGCAGCAATTTAGGGGTTTTTGTTGGGTGAATCATTTTTGTGAATTTTTCTTTTATTTTTAACAAATGATAACAGTTTTTTTTTAAAGTCTGTGTCACTCGTGTTTAAGTTTCACCAAAGTTCTGATTAAAGTAAAGGGGACTTGCTAGTGAACTCTGGTCCTCTTGGAGATTCCAGGTTCACAGCAGAATAAACATTGATGGACTTTTCAGCAACCTGCTGCTGAAACTCCTTAAAGTTTGGTTTTTGGGCCAAATTCCCACCAGGAGAATTGGTTGGTCCACTTCTTTGGTTCAGATTTGATTTTTGTTCATATTTTTTTTTGCAGATGGACTAAATATATGATCAGAAGCATGTGTTCGACAATCACTGCACCCATCGGACAGAAATGATGAAGACGAGGCAACACTACTTAAACAAAATGCTGCAAATTTCTTTAAATTTGCTCTTTTCTGCAGTGAGATGAAGCTTCATCTGCAGAGCTGCTGGGTTCTTGGTTGTCTTCGTTCCCACTGTCTCATCAAGTTTGTCAAACTGGGAGTTTTTATGGAGGCTTGGCAAACTTTGTCACTGTAACGTGAAGCAAGTAAGGGAAAAAGGATCATTTCTTTCCACTAAATACGAACAAACCTTTTCCACTTTGGCGTCCAAGTTTGGCCAAATCTCAGTGAAGATCAGTGTTTCTGTGTTGCTGCTGACCTGCTCGTCTGTTTGTTCCTTCATTCCTGTAGTTATTGTTTGTGTGATTGTTGCTTCCTGAAAGGCTGATGGTGTTCAGAGTTGGGCTGAAACCAAACCTGGTTCACTTTCACACCGTGAGTAAACAGAAGTGAACTGAACGTTTGGAAGCGAACCAGCGCTTCAGAAGCCGGGGCCGAGGTCAGAGGTCGTTCCTGTGTACACGTTTGTGGCGTGGACGCAACAATGCACAGTTGCAAATTCCAAACAGCCCCACGGCGTTCTCCCCTCCTCTTCATCTGTACGTCTGACTCCTCGTCACGGAAACCGCGTGTTTGCAGCGTGTCAGCGGCGCCGCAGCTTAACAACACGAGACATTTGTCTCCCGGCGCAGACGTGGATGTATTTTCTTCTAGATGTTTGCTCTGAGGCTCTCAAACACTTTCCTTACAGCAAATGCTTCTCTCAGTGAGCTTATTATTCTACATTTTAGATTTCCTTCAACAATTTCTGGGTTTTATTGAGTTTTTTATGCTGTTTGGCCAAAACAAAAATCCCTAAGAAGATGTTTTTTTAGAAAAATGATTTAATACTTTAGGATTTTGATAGGTTAAAAGTACACAATTTCCTTTTTGAGGGTCTGATTAATAAATTAAATAAATTTAAATAGAATGAATTCACTGTTGATTAGCAAAAACAGACCTTTTTTTTTCCTTTTCACTTTCGAACAAAGAGAATAAATGAAAATTGAGGAGCTTTTGTTGAGTTTTTAGAGATCATTTATTAGAACTTTACTGGACTTGATGTTGGATTTCATAAACATGGAGACATCTTTGCTGTCAGAGTGAAGATCGGGTTTCTCTGTCTCCCAGTCCCAGCCGTCCTTCTCCATCCAGGTCATTCATTATGTGGCCACAGGAGGAGATAACGACTTCAATGGATGCTTTCCTTCACTGACAATTAAAGGTTTGAACTCTGCAGACGTTTGATTTCCACGCTAGAAAATGGGATCGGCTTTGCTCTGGAGCAAACAAACAAACTCTGGTGCAGCCGTCCCTCATGCATGTGCATAATGCCGGATCACTGGTTCTGTATTTAGTCTGCAGCTCCACACCTCCACACTGCTTATGTCACTCCTCCGCATGCATTTCTTAAAAAAAAAGCTTTTTTTTTCTTTTCCCAGTAGTACTTGTGTCTCTGTGTTTCAACCATCAAACACATTGCCTCTCTGCATCGCCTGACGTTAAATCTGACCGGACAGCATAATTAATCTTTAAATAGTTTAAACCCAGTGGCAAATTTGAGCAAATAATACATGTCCTTATGTGTCAAACGAGGCTTTTCTTTAAACTGTTTCCTTTAGATTATTTTCACAGAGTCAAAAAGGGCTTAAAGATGCTCTTCATGCTCTGTTCAGAGGCTTCCACTTTATATTTTTGTTCTAGTTTTTTGGAAAAAAACACAAAAACTTTGGGGTGATCCTAAAGTTTTGTTGCTCTCAGATTTCCTTTGATTAGAGGTCAAAGGGTCAAAGTCATGTTCTGGTGTTTAGTTAGGTCTTTCTAAAGTCATTATTGCATCTTTTTAGGCCCTTTTGGAACCATTTCCAAAAAAACACAGTGCAAGTTTAAAGAGCTTTAACTAAATTTCCAAAAATAACTGTGCATTTGTTAGCTGGAGGAGTAATATTTTCCACAGAAGGTGACTACTGTACACTAAAATATAATCACTAATCTTAACCTTAAGCTCAAACTTTAAGAAAAGTTTGCAAACATGTTTTTTCTCCTCATGTTAGCCCAAAAAAAATTTTTTTTAAATATTCTGCAGTGGAACTAAAAAAAAAGTATAAATAACTGTAAGAGACAAATCATTTTCTGTTTGGAATGAAGCCTGGATGTGGCCCCTCGGCCAATGCCACACACACACCGGCACGTCGTTGCTCTGTGAACCACGTGGAGGACAGCCACGGTCTAAGAGGAGCTCCAACCCGGTCGGGAAACAATGGCGGTGAAACGGGGCTGGGTCCGGGCTCGGGCCGTCCGGCTGCGGCTCGGCGCGGGCTGCTGGCGTCGGCATTTTTACAGCCTCACATTGAGAGTTATCAGAGCATGCAGGCAGGAGATGGGGCAGCTCGCGGGGGGCTGCAGCGGGTCCTGGGCTTGACCCGCTTTGTCAGTTTGATGACTTCATGCGAGCACTGCTGCTCCAGAGATTTACCGGTTTACAGTTCCAGAGCGGGGACATCCAGTTCCATGCCGAAGGAATGAAAAATGGATCTTTCTGCACAGAAGTTCAACATGTGAGGAGGCTTTAGTGACCTGACGATGGCTGATGCAGGGCATTTCCATTGGTTAAAAGAAACCACCAGTTTGTTTCCAGGTAAGATTCAGCCACTCTGGACTTTTAGGAGAGGCGGCAAACATCTGGGAGATGTTGAGGCACGTTTGTCTTCACCTGAAGCTGTTTTCCAGCCGGACAAACGTTTCTGGGGGGCAAGAATGTGGAGACTTTTTAATCCCCTGCAGAAATGAGGTCAAGAAGTGAATGTGAATCAGAGAAGAAGGAGAGGATTTTGCTGATGACATGAAGACAAAGATCTGCTATTTGAGATGGTGCTGATAGAAAAAAAGACGACAAACCTCACTTTGACCTGTGAAATTGAAGCAACTGCATGTTTATTTCAAGGGGCCCCTCCCTGGATTCAGTTCATCACAAGCAGTGGCTGAAATGATGTGTGCACGTGTTGGAAATCACCATCTCAGGCCCACAGAACCAGCGCTGACACGTCCATCGGGCTGACATTTGCTAACCAAAACTAGCAGCGGTCAGCGCTGATAAGAGTGCACCTTCTGTACATGTGCATGGGTTTTTTCTGCGGCGAGTGTCTGTCACGCCGCCGCGGCCCAGAGTGGAAGGGAGCCTGTGGAGGTTCAGATGGTGACAGATGGTTTGGAGACAAATCCGTTGGGGAGTCAGGATCTCTGCCCTGAGACCGGTAGTGTTTTTATTTTAGTTGTTCTATAATTAGAGAATATTTACCTCTCATTTGTCAGAATTTCTGAGCTGGAGCTTCTCATTTAACCCCTTCCCCACAGGATGAAATGTTACTGATATTACTAAACCCTTTTGAAGTTTTGGTGTTGGAAGCAGAATTTTAAAGGTTGAAATTCATGTTAAACCCCCGTTAACTACCAGAAATGCTCATTTATCATCTGTAGTGGACATTTCTAAACCTGAATATCTTCCAACCACTGTCTACTACTAGAGGAACTACTTTTGGTTTCTACAGAGGACATTTGGGGCTTTCCAATGATACCAAATGTGAAGAAGTGGGGCTCTGGGAATTGTAGTTATTGGTGGATTTAAAAGATTTTGACTGGACACTATTTTTTTTCTCTGGTAGTCAGGAGGATACATGAGAATCAGGTTTAATCTTCTTGCCAAAATGACCAAAATATACATTTTTGAGTTGAGGTTGCTAACCGTTTGGCTGCGGTCAGAAAACACAGAACAGCAAGAGAACTTTCTTTGATCTTTTAAAAGCCACATTTACATGACAGTGAGGCGTTTCTTTACTTTATTCTTTTATCTAAGCATTTTATAAAGATAGGAGGGTTGAAAAAAATGCAAATTAACTTAAAGCCGTGAGCAGCATTGCGTAGGCACTACCCTTTGTTTGACCCGCCCCCACTGGCTACACGCCCCTCATTTTCCCCCTTCTGCCCCTGCCACCCTGCTTAGAGCTACATATAACAAATTCATAAATGACAGATTTTTCAAAATGGTGGCTTTTCTGTTTGTTTTATCTCCATAGCAACCATTGTATTTTCTGTTCTTCTGGAGGTGACCAACAAATATACATAATTTTAATAAATATCGGGAAAAGTAATGTTTTGGATTGCCTTGGCGACAGGGGTTTTTGTTGACCACGCCCACATTCCTAATCTAAGTAGCTTCCCAGTGATGCTCGAGGAGATAGATCAAAATCCCTAGGAGGAGTTTACATTTGTAGAAGGTACTAAAGGGGATTTGATTTTATAAACCTAAGATGGTGGGCTCTTCTAAGGTCAAAGGTCAATGAAACTTTGGTTGCAGACTTAACCTGGGTTCGTGTCCGAATTCCTTCCCTACTCACTATGTAGTGCATTCTCCATTTTCTAGTGCTGTCCGAATCTACAATTCCAAAATCCAGTGCCCTGGAAATTTCCCAGAAGTCTCTGTGAAAAACCAGTGTGCATCGATGCTCATTAGATTGGCAAATATAGACCACAATGCATTGCGTCAGAACAATCTTCCCCAAAAAATGCATTTAAATGTATTTTTTTAAATGAACCATCATTGCTTTTATCTTCAGAAGACAGTGGACTCATAAATAATCGTCGCAACATTTCATGTTTCTCCTGTTTTCCTGCAGAAGCGATTGTGGAAAAGTGATGCTAGCATCCAGTCTGAACTTCTGCAGAATGAAAGAGGTGGAGATGTTTGCATGGTCATTCATACTGTGGATAAAAAGGTGAGGTAGGATTCTGCAGGTATTAGTTAGTGAAAGGTGAACCGTCCTTCCTGAAAGTGTCAGGTGTCTGTGAACTCCCAGAAGCCTCGGCACCCGAACCTGCAGCCTGAAGCTGCTGTGAAAACGAAGCTGCTAAAAGCTTCCCATGCAGGACTGTGTCTGTTCAAGTGGATAAACACGTTTGACAGTCTGCTGCCTCACATGCGTTCAGTGGTTTATGGGGGGGCATTTGTTGTTTGTCTCCTGCTTGCCCGGTTTAAGCCCCTAGTAGTCTGTAATCATCTCATCTCCATCTAGGTGAGGGGTCAGCATCTTTACTCCAACAGAGAGCTTCAGAAATGGACTGAAGGTGGAACGGATCATTTTAGGTCCTGGAAATTCGGACTCTTCTTGGTACTTTTCTGTTAGCTCAGATGTGAAATGACCAACTCGACGCGAAACGTTTCCTACCTTCCAAGCAGGTCTTGAACTGGTTTAGAACCGGCCGATTGAGACCCCCCACCTTTGTAAGCGTTTCAGTGATGTAGTGTGGTCAACTGTATCAAAACAAACGGGAAAAAAAAACAGAAATAAGACATTGTTGTGCATTTAGTTTGACATCCACACTTTATTTATAACCATCAGTACATTTTTTTATTGGATAAAATTATGTATTTGAAAACTTGTGGGCCTGATTTTGAACTGGGATTTTTTAGGAGTCACACCAATGGAACTTTATTCTGAAAGTTCAAAAGATTGTTAGTTCGTGGAAAAGCTCCTTCTCAACTTTTTGTTTTCAAGTTCATGGAGCTTCAGCTGCTGAAATCATCAGCTGATGGTTCAGAAGGCCTCTCAGTCACGGTGGGATTTGCAGATGCTTAAGGAGAAGAACTTCACGCCTCTGATGTCGGATTTTTTTTTGGGTGGATACTTTAAAATTGGGTCAGAAAGTTGCGGATTTCTTGGACTTCTGCTCACAGCTTCACTTTTATTACTAACATGTATTCGTTCCGAGGGTTTTTGTGAGGTAAAAAAGGCACAAACTACGTCTGACTTTGACATGTTTGAACTAAAGTATATTGATTTGTGTGTCAGATGCTGGAATTGGCTCTTCCAGAGGAGAATTCTGTCTCCTGCATGGAGGGTTTCCATGGCGAGTTTTCCAAAAGCAGCTGTTTCTGTTTCCTCTGTGGATCTCTGTCTGTGCGTCTTTCATGTTCTCATCAACCACCCACCTCTTTTCCCATTAACGCATCTCTGCATGTGTTTGAGGCCTGGATCTCACAGTGGTTTCTGCAAAGGAAACCGCTGAGGAAGATTTCCGTCCGTACACTTTTGACTGTTTAACGCTTCCTTGTTGATTTTTCTACTGTGTTTCATTTTTATAGTTATGCTTTTATTCTCCAGAGGAAACTATTATTAAGTCCTTGTAATGAGTAAAATATTTACGTTTAGTTTAGTCTAAATTCTAATTTAAGTGTCTTAATGCACTACAATATGAAACAAAGCTGACTTGTAGGAACCTTTCTGTGATGTAAAACATCTTATCTCAATCAATATCTCTAAAAGCAGCAAGGTTTTCTTTACTGTAAGATTTTTAAGCACAAGTTTTATTTTTGAACGGTGTCAAAAAAACAAACAGAAATGAAAACACCAAATAGAAAGCAAAAATGTATTAATACAGCTTTATTGAATTGTTTTCATCTTAATCCTTCTGCCATGTGAAACCTCTTTAATTCAATCGGGTTACAACAAAACCTTTCCCCTAGGCAACAAAGCCTGAAACAAAAAGGTTCCGCCCCCCAAAAATGCACAAAAACTAAAATACAGAAAGGAAATAGGAAATAAGAAATGTACAAAATAAACCGAAGTAATCAGAATTTGTGGCACTTAAAGTAACCGTTATTGAGACTTTGAAATTGGTCAATTCTGACAACTTTACCTCAGGAATGCTGTTGAAGTCTTTGCGTATGTTTTAGGCTTAAATAAGAAAGTTGATAAACGTTTTTGTCCCAAACATTCATCTGGTTGAATCATTTGGATGCGTCGTCAGGCAAACACTGGTTTATCAGCAAAATCCCATCGAAACTCGTCTTGAGGGACATTTTCTGCAGATGGCGTGTTAATCACAGTTTGGTTAGAGGCGCCATGGTGAACAGAAAAACACAACAATTCTGCTCATTTAGTATTCCTGACACATTTCCTCTGGGGAATTCAAAGCTTTTGATTGTAGTCGTGTGTTTTTCACATAAATGTCTTTAAAACCGTTGACGTTTTTGTGTGTTCTGGAGTTTTATTCATTGATTTCACCAAGACATCGTTTTGATCGACCATTCATTTTACCAATAGAAGCCCAGATTTATTCACACCCATGCAATGTTTTGAACTGCTTGTTCAAATGTAAATGAACACTAAGGCTTTAGTCACATGCACCTGTAGGGTTGGCCACCTCAAGGGACGTCAAGAAAAGACAGAGTACTATTTTTGTGCATGTGATAAGCTTATCATGAAGACTATTAAAAGTTATACGCGCACTAATGACCTACTGTACAGGTGAGGTTGTTGTACGGTTTCCTTACGCAACACTCTAGTAGTTACTAAGGTGTGAGCACTGGCTCCTTACTGACCGACACAAGGGTGTGCACATGATACTGAAGGGCCCTTGGGATGTCCGCACAATCTACTTTAATTAAGTGTTCACTAAAGCCTGTCGCCTGCAGCATGGCCGTAGAGCAAAGTGTACATGAACATTTTGACTCTACAGGTTCATTTAATGGTGTAAAACCTTTATATTTCATGTTGGTCACTTGTGTGTCCTGGTGTAGGTACCATAACCATTCAGCCTGCAACAACCGTTCGGGGTCCTTCAACTGGTGCTGACGTCACATCATGTGATTGGCTGTCCGTTGGTCCGATGATGTGTCAGATAGTGATTGGTCTGGACAAATTAGTATACTACCATAGAAGAAGATATTATGCAGTCCATTGTATACAAACAGAGCTCCGACATGGAGAGAGATGATCTTCTAAACGTGCTTTTATAATTGTTATGATTATTATTAAGTGCATTTGCAGCTGAACGAACTGCGGTCCGAACCCTTCTCTGGACCGCACACTATTACAAAGCCCCCTCTGATGTTAGTGCATTCACTTGCAGTTGGAAGGGGTTTAGTGTGAAACGTTGCCTTTTTTATTTTTGGTATTTTTTTGAATGTAGAGCCATAAACCAGATTTAACATATTGCATGGCGATGCATGGATTTAAGAGTTTTCAATGTGGAAGCCCGAAACACTTGTTTACATAGACTTTTCACTGAAATTGTGTGCTGAAACACGCGATTCCGAGCCTGGTATGAACGATGCTTAAACCTTAAATTCTTTTTCACACTTAGGTCTCTTATCTTTAAGGTTTCTGCGAGTGACCCATAACATGGAACACAGAAAACACAGTTGTGCCATTTCTAATCTAAAAACAGATTTAGTGGTTGAATAGAAGTAACCTTAAGTAGAAATTTTCCAGGATGTGTTTTTCTTTTCGCAGTGACGGATGTCATCAGCGAACAGCTTTTTTCTTTATGTCCTTAAATTCCCTGGTAAATCCATTTATGCTCTAGGAGCTCTCAGAGTGGTGTGGACTGGCACGGCAAGGCTGCAAACAGAGAGAGGAAAACAAAGGACGGTGGGCTGTGGTGAGAGGACAATGCCTCCTACATAGGAAGAGCACAATGGTTTCATTCACAACTGCAGCGACACCATCATGACTCTCTGTTTCTGCCACCGGACAAACAGGCACCCAGAAACTTCCACCATGATCTCTGCAGCACAAAAAACACAACTTCAGAGCTTCCCAGCCAAACGGTCGCTCTAGGAGATGGTTTTTACATTTCTATTTTGCTTATTGTTGCATAAAAATGAAAGAATTATTTGTCATGTGAAGAGTCACGCAGTGGAATTTTGAATTTTGACACCTTTACGGCCTTCATGAAGGTTTACAATCCCGGGATGAATTTCTGTTCCTTTAAATGATGAAGACTGACCAGAGAAACACTTCTTCTGTCATTTATTCATTCATGGGTCTTCTGACAGGAAGTTTCCTTCAACGCATGTTTAAAAAACGAAACTGTCGAGGATTTGAAAGTTAAAGGTGTCAACATTGTTCCTTTTTTAAAATAAAAAGCTAAAAAAGAAATGAGGGGAACGTGTTAACATTTATCTGATATATAACCTAAGTATTTACAGTCTAAAACTGGCCTCTTTTTTGATTCTCAGCTCACCGTCCTATTTTTTTCTTTTTTACGTAACCCAACACATTTTTGGACGTTCTCTTTTTTTTTTTATCCTGTAGACTAAAATATAACCAAACAAAGCCGCTCTTATAGAACTGACTTATTTTTTACCAACTTGGTTCATGGAACAAAGAAGAATATCAACCATATAGAATAAAAGTGTTGAGGATCAACGCTTTAAAGGTCAGAAGATCAAGTATTGACAAAGATAAAAAATGACTCCTGATGTTTCCTGTAGAGGTTAAAATAACGTCCTATTGTTAAGAAATAACATTGAATCATCATTATGAAACGAAGCAGAGTGTAAAGCTGGAGTTGATTTGTGCAAATGTCTTTTTTTTTTGGTGCTGGTTTGTTCCGTCAAGTCAGTTCTGTCACGGTGCTAACGCGATTCTTTTCGGGGTTCTCAGGTTTGCCAGGGTTCTCCAGCATGTTCGGCAAGAAGAAGAAACGGCTGGAGATCTCCGCTCCGTCGAACTTTGAGCACCGAGTCCACACGGGCTTCGACCCGCGGGAGCAGAAGTTCACCGGACTGCCGCAGCAATGGCAGAGCCTGCTGGCGGACACTGCCAACCGACCCAAACCCATGGTGGACCCCTCCTACATCACCCCCATCCAGCTGGCGCCCATGAAGGTAGGGAGGGAGTGAAGAGCACAAACCAGTGGTCATTCCTGAATCATGGTTTGGTTTCATGTTTTCATCCGTGTTCATGAGTGAAGCAGTTGGGAAAATGGTTTCACCTTTGAAGGAAAACACAAGAGAATGTGTGGGTTCTATCCAATCGTCCATTTACTAAGTTCGCTATATTCCTAATTGGAGCCTCTCCGCCTGCTGAAGGGAGGAGGCGGAGCTTCCCCTGTTTTAATGCTTTCTGACAAACATCTCACATTTCTTACCGACCAAAGAGAAATAAAGAGGCTTTTAAACAGTAGAACATCATTCGCATCATCGCCAAAAAGCAGAATCCACTAGACGAAGATTCCTCGAGTGTTTTTTGCTTTGAAACAAAAAGGGGGTGTGGCCATCAACGTTGGAGGTTCATGCGTTCACTGCTTCTACCTTGATGACTGTATCTGAGAACTGGAGCGAGTGAGTGTGACATCACCCACAGAAATGGTCCAGTGGCCATTTTTTCTGACACCGTAATGTTGGTGCCAAATGGTGTCAGTAAGCAGTGATTGGGAGTGAGGTTGTTTGAAGGCCACACCCCTACCACCTTTTTCTATTAAGGCATCTGATTGGTCAGTTTAAAACTTGAGTAATCAGGAACTACAGAAAAAATATTATGAAATATGAGGATTATTAAGAATTTTAAGAAAATGTATCAGAGCAAGAATGGTCATTCTGTTTAGTTCTATATAGAAGTCTATGGGATTATTACTTCTTGGAGCCAAAGGGGACTTCCTTTTTGGTACGACAGGGGGGAGGAGCCAATCAGTCCAGTTCTAATATACAGTCAGTGGATACTATCTGGAATTTTAGCTGACCTGGATCCAAATATTTTCCCTTTCTACTAAACATAATTTTTACTAAGTTAAACTTTTATGCATTTAAATGAGTTGCTTTCAAAATAAGTGTCAAAGTAAAGTTGTGATGCCCTGTAAAGATGTGGGACTCATCATTCATCGGTATCGTTACTGTTTTGGACTTCTTTGTCTTAGGAAACTTAGATAAGAGTTCGTAGTGATCCCTGGATGATTGCGACCTCTGTTTGACTTCATCATAGACTCTTTTCTTCCTTAGCCAAGTCTTCGATAATCCTGCGTTTGGTGCATTTGGGTAAAGTCCTGCTGGGATCAAAATCTTTAACAAAAACTAACTTTAAAGAGCAAAAATGTCTGTACAGGTAAACCAGTTTTGTTGAAGGTGCATCATCGTCACAGTCTCAGTGAGTCATTTTCTGCTGAGTCATGGTAATGCACGTTCAAGAACATGCTAAATGCGGGTTCTTGATTGCACTTTTAGCATATGGTGTTCAAAAACGGACTACCCGATTTTAGCGCAACCGGGCACAAGCTGTAATTATTGATTTCTGATCAACTTTCAAATGATTGATACTTCCGTGAAATGAAAAGGGGATGTCACCCAAACATCACTACAAAATCCAAGTCCCTGATTGGTCAAAGTTCAACTGGTTCAACTTTCATGCGTTCAATGGTTTTGTACGTAGAGCCCGAAAACAGACTTAAAAACTTGCATAGTGATGCGTGAGCATGAAAGTTTTGAAGGCAGAAGCCTGACACGCGCATATCCACACATTTATTTTGACTTTTCATTGGATGGAGTGATTTGAATGCGGGTTTCTGAGCTTTTGCTGTGTATTTGATGAACAGGTAAGAGTTTCTGCTAACGGCTTCTGCATCAATCATCCCTCCTGTCTCTTTTCTGTGTTCGTGATCTGAACTCCTCCCAGTTCATTGTCTTCTCTGTGAGCCTCCTGTGATTGTCTCCTCTTCCATGAGTGTCTCCTCTGATGTGTTGTTGTTCATCGATTCTTCTTAACCCATTAAAACCGCTTTAAATACTGTAGTATAGCTTAGCATGTTCTTTGTTTTGACCTTGGTACTTAAACGTGTCAAGGCTTCCCTTTGAAGGCGCAACCCAAACTGAGATTTTCCCACCACTTATTGAGCTGCACCTCTCATAAAAAGTATACATTTAATGCCTTCAGAGGAATCTCCCAGAGTTCCTGCAGACAGGAACCTTCAGCATCGCTGAGAGTTTGGTGACGGAACAGCAATATGCCACAGGAGATATCTCTGAAGAGGGGAAAACCAGAAAATAATTCTCTTACTCTCTTCACAGATATCTCCCAAGAAAGTCCGGTCGTCTGAAACGCCGTTTCCCAAAGTACGATTTTTCTCTTTAAGTGCCCCCCCCCCCTTTTTTTGTTTTCTTTTTCATTTTCTTTTTGTTGTTGCAATGAACACAGCTGTTTTGCTCCTTCATCTCTCCTCGGCTGTCATGCTCTCAGGTGGAAAGGGGGCGTGTCAGCAGAGGAGCACATGACCACATGGGGGCGCCGAGCCTTTTCTCGGGCCTCATCTCTGTTATGTTGGCATGAGTCTTGGTAGAAAAAGGTGATCCTAACTGCACCAGCATGTTCCCTTTGTTTGCTGTGGAGAACCTCCACCTCCACCTCCACCGCTACTGCTGCTGATGCTGCTGATGATGATGATGATGATGCTAATCCTAACTATGGTAATGATGATAATGAGTGCTGAGATGTGAAACGCATGTTGCCATGACAGCTGAGTTTTCTCTGTTCGCAAAAAAGATGTGGGTCATGTCAAGGATTTGCATGTGTATGAAGCGTCCACATCCTTATCTGACCCAAACTGTCTGCCACGTCTGTCCTCTGCATGTTCTGTGTGAGTGGGGGGTTGCGTGGATGAGCTTCAGTCTTTCTGTAAAAATGTCTGCTTTTTTGGCCATAAAAAAGGTAAGGGTAACCCAAATCAGTAGTCTAATTTTAGCAGCTTGATTGTGTATTTTAGAGACACGGCGGCACAGATTGATGACCTTCCTCTCGCCGAGTCAATACTGCATAAAGTCTGTTCTGACTGATCTAAATTTGACTTCGTCTGAACCCAGTTGATGAGATAGAGTTGCTGCTTTGAGGGAAAAATAAAGCTGCTGTGGCCTGATGGAGAACAAGCTGAAGTCTGTGAAGGTCGTGTCGCACAGACACTACGTCCACGCTGCACATATTACATTCATTTTCTATTCCGTTTATCCCTTTCGGGGTCATGGGGCTGCCAGAGCCTATCCCGGCTACTTGTGAGCGAAGGCAGGGGACGCCCTGGACAGGTCACCAGTCTGTCGCAGGGTAGAATGTCCTCAATCACACATCCATTCACTCTCACAGTCACACCTATGGTCAATTTAGAGTTGCCAAGCAACCTATGAAGCATGTTTTTGGACGGTGGGGGGAAGCCGGAGATCCCGGAGAAAACCCACGCATACACGGGGAGAACATGCAAACTCCACACAGAAAGGTCCCCCATTGATGTTGTTCTTCATGTCCCCCAGCCGGGGCTTGAACCGGGGGCCTTCTTGCTGTGAGGCGCAGTGGTTAGCGCCACCGTGCAGCCCCTATTACACATATTACACATATCACAAAATTGGTCATATATGAACATACACAAGGTGAGAAAATTGTTGTCTTTGCGTGAAATTTTCACAGATGTACCACGAATGAACTACGTTAACCCTTGAGCTATCCTAGACACGTTAACGTTGGGAATGGGGTCATCTAGACCCACTAGACAGAGCTCTGAACCTTTTTTCTTCAATGATTTGTGATCTTCACTGGTGTCCATGGATTACATGAAATCCTCTCCACCTTTATCCACCTTTGTCATGGTAGGGAGAACACCTCAATGGAAGGGGGGGGGAGTACGAAAAATTTGTTTGATTAGCTCAAAAGCAAATTTGGGTTAAGAACGGCTGAACCCCTCGACGGACATCCACCCACAAAGACGAATGATGAGCACAACAAACACGTATGAATCACGTAATATCACACATGTGTCCCCAAAGACAGTATTTGATACATGGAAAAATCCCAAAATGTAGGTAGTAGCTGTGTGACAGTGTGGAGTGGTATCTGCAGGCTGATTGGTGATTTATTTGCTGGTTTTGGTTTGAGTCTGACAGGGTTTCTGTCATTTCGCAGCCCCTCCCCCAAACTGAGATGGTTCTATAGAAAATCTGGCATTGAGGTGCTACTCGTCCTTGTTTCAGGATCGGGTCAAAGACTCATTGATCTTTGCTGTTATGCTGCTAAAAAGAGGTGTAATCTGTGGTTTTCGCAGGTATGGAAGGTCAGAAAAAGTGGCTTTTTTTTTTCATCAGTAAACGTCAAAAGCTTTGGTTAAATTCACTTACTACTCACTACTTAGTGGTCTTGGAGCCATTTTGTTGGGGTTCCAAAGTCCAGTCCCCTAGAATATTCCCAGAAAAAAATACTGTGCACTGATGCTCTCTAGGTTGGCACATATAGACCACAATGCATTTGAATGGTTTTACATTCAAAAAAATGTACGTAAATATGTTTTTTAAAACTTTGAGTATACATCATCAGAGCACAGTGATTCTAAACTAGTCTCCAAGGAAAGTTGTGTTTTGGGTGTTTTTAACATTTTTCTGATGATGGAGGACATATGTAACGAAAACTAAACTCAAAATTGCATGTTTGGTGATTCTTTTTTCAAATAGCTGAGAATCAGAAGCAGACGTAAATATTCCATTGGAAAAATATTGTATTTGTGTTGAATATATGCTCGGCAGGACACAAACTCCCTGCTCTGAGCGCTCAGCAATGGAGGAGGGGAAAGGGGGCGGGGTTGCTCTGCAACAACAGTTCCACCTACAACTCAGAGGTGAATTTCTAATAAACTCCTGCCACTGCTTTGAAAAAAGAACAAAAGATGATCGGAGTGGGACTTTAATGAAGGCAATGCTTTCATTTAGGATTTCCAGAATAAACTTTAGAATGAAAGTCAGGAACCGTGTGACCCTGATAAAGATAGAACCGAGCTATTTTCAGCTTCTATGAATATCCCTCTCCTTGGGTGCCCTGACACTTGATTGACAGGAGGTTTCCTCTGCTTGGCAGACTCCCCCAGCCCTGTCTCCTCAGTGTTTGTGAGTTTTTGTGCTCCTCAGGTGGTCCGGCAGACCTTCAGACGATGCACACAGTGCGGTGGAAGGTTAAGCCAGTGGATGTCTGAGTCGGCATTTCCGTGAGTTTAACAGACGGATCTGCGTTCGTCCCGCCCTCTGGTGATTGTTTATGTGCAACACTTGCAACCTGCTGCATCACTGTGGCTTTAAGCCTGGACTCTTCAATCTATCTTCCCTTCAAACATCGGCTCTGGAAGCAGATGTGAAGTGTACGCTAGCACGGCTAAAACAAAAGTTTGAATGCTCATCCAAAACATCTTGCATATTACCATTTAGTTTGGTATGCATTCGATTTTCACAAGAGTGTTGCCCCCATTAGCAGCAAAGCATGAGCTATTATTAAAGTCCGACTCGTGTTACACCTTGACAGCTTAGAGTTGCAGACTTGATGAGCAGACAGCCTGCTTTACCGCCAGGAGGGGAGCGTCTGCAAGCGTGTTTGAGTGGACGTCTTCATGCAAGTTCGCTGGATATTTTCAGCAGCTTGTTGCTCACATCGCTGCAGCTTTGCAGATGATGTTGGATTTGTGTAAATAGTCCAGTAGCTGGAAGAATGAAATAAATCAATTAAAAAAGGAAGGTTTGTATGCCATTAGTTGGTCTGTTGTGTCAAATAGGAAGTAGAGAAATCCTAACCTCCATATTTTCCAGAGTATATGTCTTTTGCATAGTTTGTAATTTAAAAACAAGTAACAACCGCTAGAAAATGCTGTAGGCGAGTGTATCGGTGTTTGTTTTTGACAAAACCATAGAAGAAGAAGTGCCGTTCAGTCTCATGGTGCGTACACACCGGAGAAGTGATGCGCGTTCAAGAAAGCACTAAAAGGGCCTTCTTGAACGCGCATTTAATCTATGGTGTTCACCGGTGGTTGTTTTTCCGCCACTGGTGAATCCGAGGCGCATTCTTGAAGGGGGTTGCAGAAGCGCCCAAAAAACAAAAACAAACATTATCAGTTTTTTTGCTGCAATTATTCTAGACTAAAACGCCCATTTCCACATAAAGTTAATATAATTTGTGCTAGGACATTCCTACCATTGTGTCAACTTGCTGCTATGACAATGGGGGGTTGAGGGTGGGGGGCACCATCCAGTGTTTCATCCAGGGCACCAAACTAGCCAGGACCGCCTCTGGTATTCACGTTAGACTGTCTCTAGTGGAAGTGGAGAATTTTGCTCCAGACTTTTTCTTTCACAGCTGTATTCTGTCACATGAAAGTCTTGGGGCAAAAGCCGCAAAGATTCATTTCTCCTCCTTGATCACTTTTCAAACGGTCGGCACTTACGTGTTCCGTATGCCTACCAAATCTGAGTCCCTGATTGGCCAAAGTTAAACTGGGTAAACTTTGAACGTGCGCTCTATGGCCGTGGTGACACGTGAACGCAAGAACTTTGAACGTGGAAATCTTAAACGCACACAAACGTCTGATTGGAAGTGGTCGCTTGAACGAGCGTTTCTGAGCCTGGTCTGGACGTAGCATCACGCTGGGCTTGGTGGAATTGTTCCAAAGTGACTCAGACAATGAAGAATTCACCAGATTTAGTGATTTGAAGAGTTTAGTTGACTTGTTAGCATGTTCTTCATGCTATAGTGGTTTCAATAACTAAACTAAAGTAATAATCATGTGTTGCGCCAACAGATTCCTCCGATGCTTCAAGAAGCTAAATAGCATCAATGTGTTACGGTAATAAAGGAGGCAAACATTCAGTCTATTATTTCTATTCCATTGTTATCGTTATTATATTAGAATTTCACCTCTGAGCTGTGGACTGTACTGTTGTGGAGCAGCCCCGCCCCCACTTCCCATCCCCGTTGGTGGGGGAGCTTGTGGCCCGCCCAGCGTATTTTCTACCATCTGGTAGTTTTTCGTCTGCTTCTGACTCACAATATTTGAATAAAGAAATACTGAGAAATGCAATTATAAGCTTACTTTTACTATATACTACTATATTACTTTTATAAGCTTACATTTCTTTAAAAACAACTTTCATCTTCAGCAAAATGCCACAAGAACATGTTAAAAATAGCATTTTCATCGGAGTGGGTCTTTAAAATTGACCAACCTATCTTCTTAAAAAGCTGCAAAGTGATTTATTTTTACCAGATTGTTAGGATTAGGGCTGTTTGGTATTATTTTTTAATGCTCAACAACATATACAGAATCTGGTAAGCAGCTGCAGACAAACAATCTTCATTCTCAGAAGCAAACATTATGGTATTGATGGTTTTCATGAACCAGGCCATGAAGGAAAAGCTAATATTTGCCAATCTCCCCCTTTCCCTGATGCATTTACATACATCCACCCATGTAAGGATGTTTAAAGCCTCGCTGCAAGGATTTAGGCTTTTTTTTCTTGGCGCTGTACATCTTCTACATGGCCAGAAAGGTTGGGATATTTTTGTTTGATGAACAGCTCGCGCTTGCAGAGCCTATTATAGCTGCACTGAAAATATCCCAACCTGCACCTCATTTGAAGCAGAATTCCAGCAGCAGTTTAGGTCATGATGTTGCAGGCATTCATGATTTTTATGGATTACTGGGACATAAATAAACGATTCATTTTTATGTTTTGGTGATACATTTATCTGAGGCTAAAGTGAAACAAAGAATTGACTGCCAGGTTAAAAAGAAAAGAGGATATTTGCTGCTACTGTAAATGTTAGTGGGTCAGTCAAAGCAGCCCCCCAAGCTTGGTTTGGAACTTGATCAGTACAGGAGGGTTTCAGCCTGGTGGGGTCACTTGTCGTGTGAAACTGACGGGTCGACAGAACCAGCTGATCTCAGGAGCCATGAAGACTCAGGAGGAATTGGCGTTCAAGCCCCGGGTTCAGACGCTTCATGTGCATTTACAGGTTTGTGTAGAAGTCTGTCTGCAGGCCACTATGAAGGCAGCGCAGCTGTGCTCCCTGAACTTACTTATTTTTGTTGTTGACATAGACGCCGTCTACTTTTCGACACTTAGATTGCACGACATGAGGAAAACTTGCGATGCGTGACATTGGTGATCAATATTGCAATGATAATAGGACAGTAAATATTTCAATTTTTACTGCAACAGTTTTGTTTCAGTAGGTGAACATAAATGATACCGTATGTTATCTTGATAGGTGAGAGCTTGTATGTTTGGGAAACAAAGAATATTGTTACTGGGAAACCATTTATCGTGGTTTTCACCTTCTTTGTGATGGCCGTGTCACACAGCCACTACATTTGGGGATTTTCCACGTATGAAATTTCGGTCTTATGTGATACGTGCTTGATATACCCAATTCATACGTGTTTCTTGCGTTCTGAAGTCGTCGATGTGTGCAGATGTCCATCGAGAGTTTACGTGAATTTGGTTTTGAGCAGTTCAGAATATTTGGCCGGTTAAGAAGTACGCAGTTCATGCGTATTTTACGTATTTTACTTACACAGTTGTGTGCTTTTCTTTTTTGCAAGAAGCAAACGCACATTTGGGTCTTTCCATGACCATTCCACGTATGTCAACAGGTTCACGCATGAACCACTGATGTATAACTTTTACATCTCCTATACGGCGCACAGATCCATTAAAATTATGTAATTGACTCACAAATCACTAATGAATTGCATATAAATAGCACAATAATCATGTTCTTTGTTGATTTACGTGTTCTTTGTGTGGTTGATTCGTACTTCTTCCGTGGTTTTCACGTGGTTCATTCCTGATACGTCTGTAAAAACACAACTTTTCTCACTTTTTCCACTTATATTCACGTAAATTTTTATAAACTTTGAAGGTTATTGTGCATGTCTGCATTTAAAAATAGAGCTGCTGCGTTTCAGGATCGCCCAGTCCTTCCTTCACGGGCAGAAAGACAAATGTAGAAAGACAAGGAAGTGGAAGATTTTGGCCTCAGATTTGTTAGACTAATTTGGGAAAGCTTTAGTCCCTGACAACTGGAAACTTTCCAAATGGTAGATGGTCCAGAATGAGAATAAAGGAAGTCTAGATAAGTGTGTGGGTTTGGATCAAGTTTCTTTGACGAAGACTTTATTTTTGGTGATCAGACGGTCTTGTTATGATTTACATATGAATTGCAGAATTTCTTGGGGGCAGCAGCTGCTGCATGTGTAGAAACGGTCGTCAACAGGCATTTACTTTAGAGTTTATTTGGTGAAAACACACGACTTGCAGTGATTTAGGATCACAAACAGAAATAACTGCAGGTCAATTGGGTCCTGATGGACAGCTTTGGGTGCAGGTGTGCATCCTCACACGGATGCTGGGAGCATCTGTCTTTCTTGGCTCTGAGTTGGAGTGGATGGCATTAATTTAGACCTCTCAGTCCTTCTTCCTCCTCCCCCTCCTAAAAACGCTTTTTTTTTAACTTTATCTTCTCGCAGCGCCACAATTCACAGTCGCACTGCTCTTGAAGGCCTCACAGCTGAAGTCAGCGGGGGAATTTTGGCTTTCGGTGGCGGTTGCCAGGGCGCCTCAAACAATCCTGGCTAACAAGCAATGCTCAGTTACTGAACGTGGGCTTTTTGGAAAGACGTTAAAGCTGTGAATCTTAAACAGAGAGGGATTGTTGCAGACCTAAGATGATGTGTCAGACTTCAAACACAGCAGTGGTTCCCAGTTTTTAGATCAAAAGCTGCAGACCCAAAAAAGTAGTGGCAGTCGTGCAGCTCCTGCAGCCCCTGCAGCCCCTGCAGCCCCTGCAGCTCCTGCAGCCCCTGCAGCTCCTGCAGCTCCTGCAGCCCCTCCAGCTTGTGCTTCTTTACTCCTGGTGTGATGAAGCTCCACAGCTGGGCCTGCATCATCCTCGTGTGGCCAGATCCTCGAACTGCAACCTTTCAGATTAAATCTTAACCTCCATTCGTCTTTTGCAACCTTAATTCCACACATTCCGAGCCGGGCCAGAACCTCCACTCTAAAGGAAAAAGTACTTTTACCATCAAATTAAGTCATTTTATTGGAATACATGTGAAGATTATGCTGCATTAATATGATAAAGCTGCACTTCTCTGGTGTAAAACAGGTGTTGGCCTGAATATGTAAGAAATGAAATACTTTATAGGGTTTTAATAAACAAATGAGAGTCCAGCATTGATGCTGTAGCACAAACGGCTCACAATGAATCACTGACTGGTAGATCTAAAAGTCTGTTCTGCGTGACAACAAGCTAAAGTTTGTATTTTTGTCATATTTTTAAAATAATTAATGGGTCTATAATAAAAACCAAAGTAATTCCACTCATACGTAGGACAGTTGGACTGATTTTAGATTTAATTATTTAAACAGAAAATCTAAAAATTCTGTTCTGATTTGATGCTCATTTACATTATTAAAAACAAAAATAAAAAAGCTTCGCTTATTTCTTAGGAGAATCAAATTTTACATTTTAATTTTGTAAGATTTTCTGCCCAATTCTATGCTCGTGGTGGGTTGGTAAACCAGCCTTTTATGTGTAAAACAGAAGTTTGTCCTTCTTTTGTTGCTCACGCATATTTCTGTTCCTTCTTTGTCCTTCATTGGAAACAAACATCATGAACTCGAATTATAACTGTAATATAATAAATCATCTAAATAGTTCTTCTTTTGGTAACTTTTGTTGTTGTTTTAAAGTGAATGCATCGAAAGGGGGCGGAGCCTATTTTCTTTGCCACAAGTATGATATTTTTCAAACGTCTTTTTGCCGCCTGCTGCTGATTGGGAATGATTAGAATAAAGAAATACTCAGAAATGCCGTTTTAATTCCTAAATTTCTTCCATCACCAGAAAAAAATTATAACAGGGTTTTCATCGTAGTGGGACTTATAGCCAAAGTTTATGCCGATGTTTAGGTGAAAACGTTCAGGGGTTTGTTTTGATCCATCAGAGAGGCAACCATTACATGAAAACCTTCATCTGACCGCAGATCCACAGAGCGACGAGATCAGAGCTCACATTTGTGCATGCGGGAAAGAAAAGAAAAAACAAAAATCAGGTCTAATGAGAGGAAAGTGAGCTGAGGCCAATAATGAGCTGACAGAAGTCAGATTAATGAGCTCTGCTGTGTAATGAATCTGTGGTGGGCAGCTGTCTGTCAAGCTGTCTCGCAGATGATGAGATGGTAACGGCAGAGCGTCTGATCGATCTCCTGCCTCCGCTCGGCGATCACGGCCGAACTTCTGCTGAGAAAAGGACTGAAAAATCCTGTTCGTGGTCAAGATGGACAGATTTTTAGAAATCCCTAAAGTCTGCGTTTGAATCAGCGTAAAGCCGCAGAGCTTTCTAAACAATAACATCTTATCAGAGCCAGAGTTTGAATGTTTGTTTGCTTTCGTGACTAATCGCTTTTGCCGGCGCTCTGCATGAAGAGATTGAAGCCGAGGCTACAGTGGGCCAGGGGTCAAAGGTGACTGGGTCACGCTGTTTTCAGCCGCTTACTACAGGCTGCAGCTTTGACAGGAAAAGCCAAACCCACAGGCGCCGTCCAAGCATCAGGATGCAGCATTTTTCTGAATGTTGATTTGTTAGTGACAAAAACAACAATAGATGATGCAGGAAAGATTATTTTTATGTCTTCTGTTCAACAACCTAAAGTATTTTAATTACAAAATCTTTTTTTTTTTTTTAACTTGTATTACAAAATTTTGAAGAACTTTTTTTTCAAAAAAATTCTCAATTAAAAAAAACAAATGTCTGTAAAAAGTAATTAAAAACATGTAATTTCGATCAAAAAAAAAAAATAGCTTAAAAAAAAAGTAACCCGTAATAAAATATTTAAAACAATAAGACTGTAGTCGTCATAAAAATAATATAAAACACATTAATCACAGCAAATAGGAAAAAAGAAAAGAATGAGAAAAGGCAGGAAACCTGGTTTCCAACAGTTCATGCTAACGTAAGCTGAAGGTGACTGACGGCAGAACCGGCTTTGGACCTGAAACGAAGTCAGAACGTCGGGATGGAAATGTAGAAATGACCTCCAGATGTGTCCAGATGTGATGACAGAACAAGCAAACGATGATTTTTTAAAAATTCCTCTTTTTGGTCAAACTTAAATGACTTCTGTGACCAAACAGAGCAGAAATCATCTTTGGTTTCATTCTATATATGTCTAGGTTTTGTGTATCTCTTTTTAGACCCACTGCAATGAAAAAAAAAAGGGTTTTTAAGATGTTGCTGTGGCATTTTTCTGATGATGGATGACATACAGACAAAAAATGAAGATTCAAATTGCATTTCTGTGTATTTCTTTATTCAAATTAATCAGAAGAAGAGAAGAAAAAATGACATTTGATCGTATTTGTGGCGCAGAAAGTACGCCAGGTGGGCTGCTCTGCTCCATTCTGATAGTATAGTTATGACAGTACTTGGAATAAATTGTATATATTTTCTTGGATGTTCACCTGTTGACATTTTTCCCATAGTTTTGTGTTGCTTTTTTTGATTTATCCATTTTTCTTTTATTTATATGCTTCAGATCTTTGTTATAAAACATGAAAAAACAGTTTAATATCAATTTGAAGCATTTCATTTTCCTCTCTGATTGTGAATTTTAGATAGTTGTAAGTTTATTTTTTATTTAATTAAATAAATATCTGTTAAAAAAAAAAAGCTTGGGATCCCAAAAAAATATTTGAAAGTAAATTTTTAAAGTATTAAAAAACATTTCCAAGGCACCAATTTACTTTAAGGGTTCATTCAAATTTTCTTCTACTCTGCTTCTTCCAGATGTTTTTTTTTTTTTTCTAATTTTTGTCATCGTTTTCGTTTTGTCCTATTTTCTTAAGAAACACTTATAAATTGAATCAAAAATACATTTTTTATTCAATCAAATATTCTTTTTTCTGTTTGTCTCGACTTCTATTTCCACATCAGTTATCATTTTTTCATGTTAGCATCAGGTTTAATCAGTCGATGCCATTACTTTGAAACCATTAAATCCCATTTTTCCCGTTCAAACAGTGTCTTTAACAGAATCTTTGTCATACTTGATCATTTGATGTCGTACAATGGCCTCCACGCATTTGACGCACTTCAGCCTCCAGCAGGATGACATGATGGGTATTAGCTGCTGTAAGTAACAGGCAGCAGGGTAGCCGGAGGAAACGGGTCAGCTCAAAGCCTATTAATCATGGAAATGCTCTCAAATCCGCTCCTTGAATAATCCATCTCATATTTGCAGAGGCCTCCTTCGTGGTTCGGTTAATACCATGTCAAGAATCTGCTCCCCCCACTTCCTGCTCAGCATTACAGGTGGGTCGGCGTGCCGGCTCACATGCTGATCAGAAATGGCGTTCGGCTGTCTTTTTGAGGTTGGGATTACTTGATAGAATTGATATCCTAGATTATAGATTATGTGTGTGGATGGGGCTCATTAACAGCAGCCTCTATGGAGCTTCTACGTCTATTATGGACATCTACATCTTTTTTGTTTCCTTTTTCTGTGAAAACGATGCATTTTCACCCTTTAAATACCAACGAGGACCAGCAGAGGGCAGCAAACATAAACCTTTATTTTCCTGGGATCCAACACATTTGGGTTTTTAAAAAGTTTAGTGACGATATAGTGGAACAATAAGATTTGTGATTTTATGAGGATGGAAAAAAATGCTCTTTTTGTTCCCGTGAGAAACATAAGAGCTGCTCGACTCGACTGTTGTGCCGCACTGATGAGGTCAGCAGAGGAGGCGGACATGAAGGCCGTGATTTAGGGCGTTGAACTTGAAGCAACACGAGGTCAACTCTATGGGGTCAAATCAGCTTCTGCTTGAATCTGCTTAAAGGAAATGAAAAACCAGAATATAATTTTGAAAGGAAAAAAAACATTAAAAATGGATTTGAACTCAAAACTAAACACTCTAACCTTGAAAGAAATAATGACAATTCATAAATTTAAATGTGAATTTTGAAAAAACTTGAAAGACATTGAAAATTAAAAAAAAAAAAGGTAAACGTGGAACTTAAAAAACAAACAAACTGTAAACCTCTCAGATTCAGGCTCACAAAAAAAACCTTCAAAAATCCAGAGTAAACGTGTAGCGAAGTGCACAAAATAAATGCATATTGATGCCATCTGTTGCATATTTCAGCAGTAATCAATGGGTTTTGGTTACCATGGTGACATGGTGGTTTCTGATTAAATGAATGCAGATTTGCTGGTCTTATAATAAAGAGAATCACATGATTTGATTTAAATAATATTCTTGTAATTATGTTACTTTAACTAAATAACTAATATGTATATATTTAACATTTGCTACATTCTTGCCTTTGTTATGGCCTTAATTGATGATACTTTCATTATGTTTTTATAAAGAGTCTCCAGTAGAGGGAGCTAGAGTATAAATTTGTTATTATTATTTGTAATTATCATGCTGTTTTCCTCATTTTATTTCATTTCAACTCCAGTTTGGACTCATTTAAAATGTAAAATGCTCCTCTTTTGTTTTGCTGCAGCATCTGATCATCCTGTGATGGAGTTTTGTGTTTTGCTTTTGAGCCCTCATCCTCTCCTCCATCAGACAGCAGCGACAGGCTTTGGTCACTGATGCAGAGATGCTGAGGATGAGTGGAGGTGTTCGGAAGTCCCCGTGGGAGCCGGTTTGCTGCAGAGCGAGTCCAGGCTCTCAGAGTTTCCATCAGAAATGCTCCTGAACCTGCTTCTGTTCATGTCAGCAAACAAAGCAGAGGAGTAGCTGGAGGTGGATGTAGTGAGTGGGCGATGCGCTCGGCGGGTTTTGGTGGAGAGGAGAGGTGGTGGTGGTGGTGGTGATAGGTGATGCTGAAAGGCAGCTTCTGACCTTTAATGAGCAGAAACCTGCAATCTGTGTCCCTTAATAATTCCACATTTTATAAGCTGATTATGAACTGGTTTTGCTTTTGAATAAACTAAAAGATGAATTCCTGCATTCTCAGAAATTCTTGACTGGAAGTCTGTTTAGCCTCCTGGGATTTGTTTGGATTATTTTGTAAGTGCAGTATGTGTTTACTCACCACTGACAGGCTTCACATTTGCTTTGTTTTGTTGCTTTGCAGCAACAATTTCAGTGAATAAAAAAGTGTTTTAGGGTTTAATTATTATGCAAAAATAAATAAATAAATAAATAAATAAAAGGATTTCTGCTCCCATCAACCTTCAGCTGATTCACTTCCAAAACTGTTAAAAATGATTTTCATCCATATTTTCAAGAATAACCATTATTTGTGCAGTTAGAGAACAACACAAAATCCAAACTAAAAAAGCTACTTACATTTGCATTGCATGCATTTCGTTATTTGTATTTGCCATTGTGGGAATTTAGAATCAAAGTTACAGGAAATAAACGGGATGCAGGAATGCGTCCTCTTCTTCTGTGCAGGAAATGATATAAATAAACGGCAGTGCAAGCTCTGCAGGGTTTTTTTTATGAATGCATGTTTAAAAGGACCTAAAACACACCTTTTCAGATAAGAAGTGTAGATTTCTTCAGATCAAAGGTTCACCTTCCGGTCTGCATTTGTGTAAAATAGCGCCAAACGTTTCCTCCGCTGCTGCATCCTTTTATCTTGAACGGTAAAAACCTGCTGCACATAAAAAACCCTGCAGTGCAGAGGAGCCAGGCAGCAGAGGTGTAGTGAGGAGTTGCTCCGCCTCCTCCTTCAGCTGTCCCGGGACCCCGCTGCCTGCTGAAGCGCATCCTCCAAACCAGGGTTCCTGCGAGGAGTCACAGGAAGGGCGAGCTCATTAATTATCTCTTCCTCCTCTTCCTCCCTGCATCAAACCCTCCCTTCATTACTAGCAAGGTTAATCCCCCCCCTTATCTCTCAATGAGCCTCATTTTTCATGGCTCCCATCCTACGTTACTCCCTTCCCCGTTCCCATCCCCTCCTCTTTTCCTCTTTCACTGCAGCCTCCTCTCACTTCCTTCTTTCCCTCTTCTCCTTTCAGTTGCTTTCCTACCTCATGCTATCTTTTCCTGTCCGCTCACTCTTTCCTTTCTTTTCCTGTTTTGCTTTTCCTTCTCTGTCCTATTGTCCTTTCTTTACCTTTTCTTTCATTTTCATTCCTTTCCTCCCCTACCTTTCCTGGTTTCCTTCCTACTTTTCCTCTTTCTTTTCTTTTTTCCCTTCCCCTCCTTTCTTCCTTTCCTTTCCTTACCTTACTTCATTTCCAGTCCTTTTCTTTTCTTTCCTCTCCTCTCCTCTTTTCCTTTCCTTCAGCAGCGGTGAATGGAGGCAGTAGATCTGTTACAGTTTATCACTAAAGGACAGGCCAGCGGCGCTCGCCGGTGAAATATGGCTGCTGTCATGGCGGCCTCCAAACGCGACCCGTCCACCAGTCCCGCGGCGCTGTAAAGACGGGGGAGGAGGGCAGAGCGAAGCGGGGAAGAGTGCGTGGAAGGCAATATCAGGTCTCACATTAAAGTTAAGATTACCAGGCTGGATGCTGACGATATGACAGAGACTTGGTGCATCATTAACCCCCCCACCCCCGTCACCTCTTGGTTTAATCCGTTCTGGATTCTGGACTCTGAATCTGCTGTTCCATCGAGCTTCATGACGTCTTTTATCAATCATGCAAACAGCCGACCCCCTGCTCCTGGTTCCTGATTGGATCAGGCCGGATTACCTGGAGTTCAGATGGTTTTACAGGATATTTGATCACCTGGTGACGCAACAGGAATTCACTTTAAGTTATTTATATATTTAAAAAACAAGCATAGAAAACAAATATTTTTCTTGATTTGAGCTCAGTTCTCCTGAAAGTCTGTCCTCAGAGTTATAGGTTTCCATTTGGTGACTAGTTTTAAGAACGACCCGTCCAGATGTTTCTCTCTGCTTCAGTTCATGTTGTTTTTCAAGAAATACTAAAATAAATATTGTTAAAATGTTTACATTTTGTTTATATCTGTATTTCTAGACTAAAAATCAAGCAAGACTAGAATAAAACGTACTAAGATAAATTAGAATTTTTCTTTTCTTTCCTCTTGAATCAAAAAATAAATGAGGTGAAAAATCTGCCAATAAAACTGCATAGTAGAATTTTTGTTGTTGAGATAATGAGTGATGTCCTGCTCTTTTAAAACTACATTTAACCAAGAAATTAGCTGTAAACACTTTAAATAAGTACATTTTTCTGCTAATTGGAAAGATGTCTTAAAATAAATATTCATGAAATAAAGTATTTATACAGTTTTTCTTCAAAATATGTCCTATTTTAAGTAGTACAACAGTCCAACTATTCTTATTTGTAGACTATAATCATCTTAACGGTTATAGTTATACGTTTTAAGATGAATTTTTCTCAGAAATTGGATGTAATTGTTATAAGTCCGATTAAATGTTTCAATTTCTCTAAATCAAATAAGTCTTTTTTTTAAACAAGACCACAAACTAGTCATAAAAAAACTTAAACGAGGATGGTTCAAGATCAATGGACCCAACATGATGTTCAACATTTCTTAATTTAGCTCATAACATATTACTGAAGAATTAAGTAACTTTTTTTACGTTGAATCAAAGGGAGTAACATATTTACACCAGAAAAGAGACACAAATACTTTGTTTGGTCTTTTGTGTTCATTTTTCGAGCATTTCCATCACGGTTTAGTGTCTAAGAGATGGGGTGTGTGTGGAGAAGTGATGCGGTCTGCAGTGACAGCATCCCTGTGCCAGCACTATTACAGCTGATCCCAGGTGTCTCAGCACGTGTGACAGACAAACTGACCAGGATGAAGAGCGGGTGACAGTTTTCTTTTTTTATTATCGGGAGAGGAAGCCGCTGATGTGACACTTTTGGTTTGAGAGGAAGATTTATGCAGCGAACAAAGACATGAAGAGGTTTTGTGAAGCGTGGAGTGCAGAGAAGAGGCGGATGAGGTACATGTTAGTACAAAATAAAGAAGAACTTGTGGATTTGTTTGATCTGCCCAAAAAGCTGATGATGTAAACTGATCTCTGCAGCTCTGGCCTTCGGCAGGGTTGCCTCCTTTTTTTTTTTGCATTCTAAAGATTTGTGCATCATTTTTGTGTATCATAGATTTTGTAGTTCTTGCTGCACAAACGCCAGGAATGCAACCTCCCCCCTCCACGACTCACGACACAGTAAAGAGCTTAAAAAGGTAGGAGGGGATCAGTAGCACCCCTCATGTGTAAGCTGCCTCCATGTGTGTGCGCATGTTGGTGCAGTCGTGCTTCTCAGGGATGAAAGCTAACATCGTGGTTATTAATGCATCCTGCTGAAAAGGAAGCTAATCTGCTGTGAAGGAAGTGGGGGAGGGATTAGTTTGGTCAGTTCACGACTTGTTGGTGATGCTCGATGACAGACGTTTACTGCAAATGTGTTTGTGGAGTTGCGACGGCCTTCCCTTCAGTCCTTCCGTCTTGACCGTTAACTCTGTTCGTTCCCCCCGCAGACCATCGTTCGGGGGAACCGGCCGCCCAAAGATGCTTCCATCAACGGCCTGCTGGAGGAGTTCGACAACATCTCGGTGACGCGCTCCAACTCCCTGCGAAAGGAGAGTCCGCCCGGCCTCCACCAGGCTGGAATTGGCTCCAAGCCCCTGGGAGGGGGTCATCCCCCCGCTCCCGAGGAGAATGGATTCAACCACTACTACTCCCGCTACTCATGTGACCTGGACACGTCCAGCAGGGACTTTTTACTGGATCCCGGGAAGCCCAGCTTCTCCATCGACGGGGACTGGGCTGTTGGGCGGCACTATCGATTCACCAAGCAGAATGGCCACTCGCATCTCATCCGCAGCCCCTTCTACCCGGACGCCATGCCTCAGAAATCGGACTATGGCAAGCTCCCCCCAGACTACCACACCTACCTGGAGAGCAAAGGACGCTCCGCCGACGAGGTGGCCTCCACGGTGGGGAGCGGAGTGGGCTCCAGTGGGTACTACCGCGCTTCGGTGGGGGGCTCGTCCAGCCAGGACTACCGGGACACGTCAGTGGGCACGCCGTCCCGCGCCTCCCTCCACAGCGAGCAGATCACCTACCCAGACAGCGAGTGGAGCTACGGCGGCCTGCGGGACGAATACGACAAGCGGCCCAAGAGTTCCTACGTGACCCAGGCCAGTCCCACGCCAGCCATCCGACAGAGGTCGCGCTCAGGATCCGGCCTGCAGGAGCAAATGGTCCCCTATGTGGCTGGGGGGCCTTTCAAGAACCCCCCCCAGGCTCATTCATACAGCTCCTACACCTACCCCCGCCTCTCTGAGAGTCTGGCGAACGCTCAGGCCGCAGCCAAGGTAAGCAGCCGAATCTGCAGATGATTCCTGAAATGAGGGTTCATCTTTACGACAGAAAACCCCCCAAACTGATGAAATTACAGCAAAAACGTTTTTAATTCGGCTGCAGCTCCTTCCAAAGCTTCTCTTTTACTCTCTGCAGCTCCTTCCAAACCCTCCAAGACACGTTTTTCTTCTCTTCCTGTAAGATAGATGGTGTCACTTTTAATCTCCTCCTCCCTAATGAAAGCGGGCGCCGCCTGGAGAAGAATCACCCGTCCACAGCGGCTACTGTCTCTGCGCTGCGATCAATAAAGACTCGGCCTGGACATTAATTAGAAAACTTTAAATGGCAGTAAAAGTAAAGAAAAGGGGTGGGAGGTCCTGACAGGGAAAAGAAAAGTAGAAAATGAAATTTTCTGTGGAGGCGCTTGATGTCTGGAACAAGAAAACCAATCTTTTTTCTGATTGGAAAGAATGAAAAAAGGTCACATTTTGTATTTTTTTGTAAACAAAGCAACAATTTTGACATGAAATAAAAACAAATATAAATAAATCAAATAAAAGTTAAGAATTACATTTTAGATTGGCACAGAAAAGTCCAACTTTACCTAAAAAAAACAGCTTATACATGTCTAAGTAGGGCTGAAGTAATATCACTGCAAAAAGAAATAGCTAAAAACAGGAAAAAGAAAACTAATCTTGAGAAAAAATCCCTAGGAAGTAGAAAAATGATCTGCCAATTATACTTTAATCGAACTCTAACTGTCAAAAAAGCAAAAAAAAATATATATATAAAATGTAACTGTTAAATATAAATACTTCAAATGGAGTTTTTCACAGCCCAATAAGCTGCCGTTTTTTGAGTTTCATGAACCTAATTATAGTTTTTTTTTATTACAGTGACCAAATACTAGTGTGATAAGTGGAAATAACTCCACAAAATCTTGGTACAGGTTGGTCCATCTTGAAAAAATCCTCATTAAATCTAAAACTACAACTTATTCTCAGAACATAACTCTACATTTTTGTTTTTTAAGTTATGGCAATAAATGCCATTACAATTTGTTGAACTTTAAAAATAACATCTTTGACCAAAAGTTACAGTGAAATGTGAGTTTTTTTGAGCCGTAATCAAGTATTTCTATGGTCAAGAGTTTTAATCCTAATTTCCTTATTTTTAGATTTTAATAAGACAAAAATTCTGTGATTTTGAGAAAAGCTTAGAAAGGTGAAGAGCAAAGATAAAACCTGGTTGAATATCTCGAATGTCTAAGACTAAAGTTTAAAATCTTTGCAAGGATCAAATAGTTTCCAGTGTAGTTGAAGTGAAATTTCAATAATATATAAAGACAGAAACTAAAATACTTGATAAAATATTTGTTGTAGCCATATGTTTCCCATAATTCTTATAGGCTTCATATGTTTTTGTCACTGCGTGTTTCATAAAGTATTTAGTTGCAATAGCTGCTTTGCAAAAAACTAAATACGTATTTGTGTCTAGTTTCTAGTTAAATTAACTTACTACATTTAGTATAAGACAGCACTAAGCCTTTTAGGACGATGTTATGAATTAAAAGACAAGAAATTTTGAAAATCTGGAGTTATTTCATCCTGAAAACATCTCATCTTAAGTCATCCCTCTAATAAAACTATTTTTTAACTAGTCACACTCATAAATGTATCACAAAATGCATAATTCTAGTCTTATTTTATTGGTCTAGAAATGATATACCAAATGTAAAGATATAAAAATATTTCTTTTAGCAAAAAACACTAGGACATAATTACAATTCCTAGAGCTACATACCTGAATATGAGTATTTGTAGCTAATGTCAAGATTTTGTTTCATTTTTAAAAGGCAGAAAATTCCAACTTATTGAAAGAAATTCTGTTTATTCCATTGGCAGATTTTTTTTACTTTTTTTATTTATTTATTTAATTTTTTTACTTGTTTTGAAAATAATTTTTTTTTCAGTGTGAAAGTTAAGATCTTCACTACTTATTTTAGGAAATCTTACCAGGGCAGGTTAAACTAGTTCTAATGGAATATTTATTTTCACTTGTATTAAGGGAAAACATTTTGTTCTACATATTTTTTACCTTCTTTTGAGAAACACATTTTGTACAGTGTTGTGATTGTCATTATGAACACTGCAAAAACAGGACAAAAAGTCTTCAAATAAGCAAAAAATCTGTAATTAATAAGATTATTTTTCTTTCAAGACAGAACAAACAGATCATTTTCTTGAAACAAGGGTCTTTTTTGCCTTCTTAAACTTCTGCTTGGCTTCCGTTACATCATTTAGTAAAATGTTAATCAAGAGAGCTCGGGTGCAGTTTGTCGTCTTGGAGCTGCTGTGTTGCTACTGAGCTGCAGTGGAGAAAGGAATAAAAAAGAGAAATGTTGGAGCTCGAGCTGACAGGAAACGGAAATGTCATTGTGATATTGTCCGTGTAATTTAATATTTTGTTCTCTGCGGGACTTCCTCTCTGTGTTTTTATTACACTAATATTTTTACCTGAAAGAACCACATTTTCTGCTCCGAGGTCGTCGTTGAGATTCAAATGTAGGAGCAGCAGCGGCGCCGCGGTCACTCTAAGTCATGGTGTGTCATTTTTACATCTTCCTTCAAAGGCGTCGTAGCCTCATTAAGCCCATTACCCAGGACCATTTCCCAGCTCTCTTCCCTCTGCACAGCCGGTCCGGCCTCTGAAAGCCAAACGCGGTTTGCTGATGTAGATCCCAGGGTGCCTCGGCGAAAAGCCATTCAACCTGCATGCCTCAGTAAAGAGCCACTCAGGAAAAAAACTGCCAGAGTGCAAGAACAGCAGAAAAACGATGCTGGATTGTTCTCCTCGTTTTTGTTTATCACGGTAACGTCGTGTGGTGCACAACCTGTGGTTTGATAATGCAGCAGGCCGGCTTTCCCGAGCCCCCTCCCTCCTCTGAAAGTGACTCCTCAGCTGTTGTTTGGAGCTTGTGGGGGGTGTCACTTCGGACGCCACGCTTTCTCAGCCGCACACAAAAGACCCCCCCTCCCCTCCTCTCCCGCTTCCTCGCCGCCTCTATGGCGAGCTCAGTGTCGCTGCTCTCTGTGACAAATTGATGTTGCGGCACTTTTCCTTTCTGCAGCCTTAGCATAAAACCGGCCCGACGATGTTCCATCCCGGAATTCAATTTCACAGTTGAGTTAGGTTGTTGATTACCCTGCCAAACTCAGATTAATGCGCGTTTAACCAACATGGATCAGGAGACCCCCGGCTGACAGCCAGTACGCCGCGTTGGCCAACAGTGGCGGCGGAAGGGAGGTTAGGGGGTGGGTTCCCAGCAAGCCCACCCCTCCCTTCACATCCACCTGCCTCGGAGTGATTGATTAAAGGAGTCCACATCATGTAATTACACCTCATCCCAGCACATCAGTGCTCCTCCTCCTCCTCCTCCTCCTCTTCCTCTTCCAGCTCTGTCTCTAGAGGGAGGACGAAGACACAGAAACCAAAAGGGGGGGGATTTTATTTATGCGCTCCGTCTGAATTGAATTTTATTACAAATGAAATCCTGCTGCTCGTTCTGAGGAGGCTTGGCCGTAAAGTTTATCCTTGGTTTTGCATTTACGTGTTCAGCGTGAAGCCTGCCTTCCTCCTCAGATGTGCCCTAGTGCGCTTTGAACTTCTGATGATGGACGAGGCGTCCGGAGAGCATTTCAGGGCTCTGAGGATGACGTATGATGGCTGTCCCTGTAAATCTGTCCAAGGCCGTTGTACCTTTACACGCACTGTTTGATCAAGCTCCTGCGTTCTGACACCCCACACGATAACACCCTTCAGAAGTCATCCGTAAAAAGCCCAAACCTGCTGGGGTCCTCAGCCTCAGCTCCTTTCTCCTGCTTGGACCTCCACCCTGAAGGATGCACTGATGCTCTGAATCTATGCAACGGTTCCTTTGAAGGGCATAGAAAACAATCCTGGAGAGAGTTTCTTTAGGAATTGTTGGAGAATAAACGTAGTTAAAGACCTACTCTGATAAAAAAAAATGTTTTTGACATGTTCTTATGGCATTTTTGCTCACGATGGAGGACATATATTGAGGCAATTAAGCTTTAAATTCAGTTTCTGAGTATGTCTTTATTAAAATAGCTGTGAATCAGGTGAAAAAAAATAGCATTTGTGACGTAGAGAAAATGCTGGGCGGGCCACAAACTCCCTTCTCTTAGCTCTGAGCCATGGGGAGGGGAAGGGGGGGTGGATTGTGAATTTCTTATGAACTCCTGCTGCAGCAGTGTTGGTTCATTAGTTTGGTTGTGTTTGTACTGTCAGTTGTTTATGCTGCACTGGTGAGTCTCAGCCATCGTTAGCCAACCTTTAAAGCCACTAGGCTTCATTTTCAATGTTGTCTTCCTGTTCAGTGTCTGTTATGGTCCACACTGCCCCAAATGCGCAGAGGCTCTGATTGTTTGACGTTTTTAGGCTGTTTGGTCAAGTTTTGAGAACAAATTGAGCCAAACTATGGGGTGAACATTTTTAGTATTTCAAGCAATTTTTTGGGACGATCTTATGTTACGATCGGGTATGAGGACGTACCCAGGCGCAGAGAAGAGGATGCAGGAGTTCCAGGTGAACAAGGGTTTTAGTAACTAAACTACTGACACAAAACCACTGCAGAACTGGCAGGCAAACGTGAAAGACTCGAAAAGGGGAAACCAGCAAAGCTACAAACTATGGACCAGCACAGGAGGAAGGGAAAGACCAGACTTAAACAGACACGACCAGACACAGGTGAACACAATCAGGACAGATGTGGAAAAGGTAAAACTCGAAACCAACACAATACAGGAAATCCTACAAAATAAAACAGGAAGTTATTTCAAAGCATCACAGAACAAAAGACAGCTAGAACTCAAAAGCAAAGAAACCAAAACCGTGACATCTTACTGTTACTATTCAGTCTCTCCTTTTTACCGGTGACATAGTCCTTACTAAGCTACGTTTTTTAGTGGTCACCAGTACTTGGCAGATAAGCGAAGCAGCAGAACTGGTTCTTACATGACTAAGATCATGATTCTTAGTTGGATGAAGGGATTTACAGGACACTTGAAGTCTTAAATGCTAAAAGAGGGAAACATAATAAAGTAGCCGAGGATGATTGAAAGCATACCTGCTTTATACAGGAACTTTGCATGACCCTGTTTTGACCCTTTATGAAACAGGAACAAGCTGCAAAGCAACAGGTGGCCTCCGAGTTGCCAGGCAGATGGAACTGAGTTTTCTTCTGTCATTTACTCTCCTCGCGAGAAATCACATTTAGGCTCTACGGTCAAGTCTTTTCATGAATAAACTCGACAGCCACCCAGCTGGGGTTGAAGTCCTCTTTCTTTCCTTTTCAGGGCGACTACGAGCGACCGCCTCGCAACGACATTCCTCCGGTTGTAGGCGTTGACGCCGGCCCCCGAGGGCCTCTAAAGCTACCTCAGAGCCATGCCAAACCGCCTGGTTATCCCCCGGCACACCTACCATACCCCCCTGTCTTTCATCATTACAAACCCTCGCCGTATCATCACCCCCCCTCCCAGCCCAGCCCACCGTACACCCCTCAGGTAAGTCATGAAGGTGACCTGCCACTGATTGTATAAAAGTGTTTGCCTTTATGGGTTTTATTAACCTGGTGTTCACACAGGGTGCCTACTCCCAGCCGTCGTCCCCCTACATTCTCCCGGGGGCTTATCCCCCGCCCTCATGGGGCTCCAGTTCAGACACTCAACCCTCCAGAGTCTCTCATGAGCAGTTCAGAGCTGCCCTCCAGCTGGTGGTCAACCCAGGTGAGACGCGGCGTCCAGAAACCGCGGCAGCTCCAGATTCTGTGTCCTTCCTTTCACGCTCCGTTTGGGACTAGGTGACCCCCGGGAATACCTGGACAACTTCATCAAGATAGGCGAGGGCTCCACGGGCATCGTGTGCATCGCCAGCGAGAAGCACAGCGGCAAGCAGGTGGCGGTGAAGAAGATGGACCTGAGGAAGCAGCAAAGGAGGGAGCTGCTCTTTAATGAGGTGAGTCCAGCTCTCTCTGCAGATAGATTGCTTTCTTTGGCTCTGGGTCAGGCACTAATCGAACGACGGTTCATGTTTTTGTGAGATTCCTGCTCCACAAACACTGAAAAGCATCAGAGCTGCTTGAGGTTTGAATGTCATGGCATGGAATAAAAATGAATCTTTCATTTCCTGACACGTTCATTGAACCACTAACACTTTTCTGCATCTGTAATTGCATTCATGTACTAAATTTAACAAGTGATCAAATGAAACCCAAAGGCAACAAATGCATCCAGCGCTGTTGTGAGAACGCAGAAAATGAGGCATAGCTCATTTGCATTTGGACAGAAAATAACCACGTTTGCAGTCAAACGGCGTTCGAAGCCCTGACAGACGGGATAAGGATCGGCGTGTAGTCCACTCGGGTGCTGACTCGGTTTTGTGCGAGTCTTTCGCCGGCAGATATGGAGATACAGGAACAGAGGCACATGTGAGGCGTTAGCACAGCAGTGGGTGTTCAGCTGGGAGTCAATTTGCTTTATGTAATCCTATTAATATCCCAGCATAATCCTTTTATGGTTAAGCCTCCAGAACATGTTTGGAAGAGACAAAGGGAAATTTAAGTTCTTAAAAAAAATACATAGTAAAAAACAACTGTTTGCATAATCTGAGTTTCTTTAGTGTGATTTTTAATTTTCCTTTATCCTATTGATGCATTTCTGAGACACCTATCTTAATAGCATGATCAAGATTTTCCACTCCTATGGAAATCATATTTGACATGTTCTTGTGACATTTTTCTGACGATGGAGGACATAAATAAAGAAAATGATGCGTTCCTGGCGTTTTCCCTGTTTAAATCATTGTGAATCAGGAGCAGACGTAAAAATGCTGTTGGAAAAAGGGCCACAAACTCCCTTCTCTGAGTTCTGAGGTGTGGTGAGGGGAAGGGGGGCGGATTTGCTTTGTGCCAATAGTCCCGCTCACAACTCAGAGGTGAATTTCTAATGAACTCACGCCGCTCTGCAGAAACTTAATGTTTTCTCCCCTGTAGTTCAGTTTTACTCCACTAGGGGCACTAGAGGGCTTTTCCTACTTAAAACGATGGCTGCTGCCATGAAATGCCATGAAACATTTTTGGCGGGAAATTATGTCTGCTAATTTTCTAAACTTTAAGGTGAAAATACTGCAGCCATTGCTGTTCATTTTTTGAAATGACTACTTCCTGCATTGAAAAAACACAACATTTGTTGTTGATTAATTTCTTTTAAATAAAGTTACACCACGTCAAAAATGTGTGGATCAAATTTGAGACGGTGTAAATGGGGGGTTTTTTCTTCATCACTTATGTCAATATTTTTTCTTAAACTGACATTGTTATGAAAAATTTTGTACTAATTCATTCAACGGATCATAACTGATATTATTTATATCTCACATAAAAAAATGATTCTCTTCTTTTTTCTGTGGACTTCACTAAAGTAAAAAAAAAGCGACGTAACTTAAAATTCGTTGATGTATTGATCTGGTTCAATCCCGATATCACAATTATGTCTAAGGTACAAAAAAAAAAAAAAATCAAAAAATATTCCAGGAACTTTCCCAATTCATAATGACCCTGCTAATATCTGCTCATGGAAAGCCAATAATGTTCCTCTCTCTGTTTAAGGTTGTGATCATGAGGGACTACCATCATGAAAACGTGGTGGACATGTACAACAGCTATCTGGTGGGAGACGAGCTGTGGGTGGTCATGGAGTTCCTGGAGGGAGGGGCTCTCACAGACATAGTGACTCACACCAGGTAAACAAACGTTTACTTTCTTTTCTCTGTTTAAGGCTGCGTAGATGCTGCACAAGCTATCAAAACTGTGAAGAACGTATGGAAAACATCTTTAAATAAAAGTTTAACTTTATGTGTTCAGGTTGTTGACTCATTTATACTCTATGGGTAAAAAAACTAGATCAACTGGGGATGTGGAGGTTTACTGTCACCATCTTGGATGACCCCTGACCTTTTCAAGACTCTACACTTAAGTGTTGTTGGAAGTAGTGCTGTCATGCCACTAATTTTTATAGCGCCACTAATTGATTGTGACCTTTAATTAAAGAAAATAAATTAAAATGAATTTTAAAATTAACATTTTAAAATTAAAATTAATTATAATTAGAAAAGGTAGATTAATGTAATTAATCTGCTTTTAATCGCAATTATTTTTAATCTAATAATTGCAGTGAAAAGCCTCATTTTGAGGGATTTTCATTGAAATGTGTGACATTGAGGCGCAGTAAAAGATCAAAATACAACTTAAAAAGTAGCTTTATGACATTTTTTTTCATCAGAAAAAGACATCTAACCTTTACTTGTACACCACCAAGGAGGATTTTATATTTTATTTTGAACAATTAAGAAAAGAAAAAACCCATCAGGTCCATAATACTCCATAATTTAACACAACAAAAAGTAGGCACATATTTCCGAGTTCAATATTCAAAAATTATTGACCATGAACTGTCATACTTTTTTCCACAATTTATCACAAAAAGCTACTTCCTTAAAGAGGCTGCACCAACCGCTTCATTGACTCCCTCAAGCTAGCAAAGTTACCAAAAGCAAACATATTCGGAAAAGTTGCAGTGAAGAAGAGCCTTCAACTTCAAAATAAAAGCTGCATTTAACAGACAAAACCAGTCGTCTTTACTCCAAATATGAATTTATGGCCACGGTTCTTCTCACAGACCATAAAAGAAATAATTCATAATATTCAACAACCGGTTGTCTAATGTCATGAGGATGTTGCTAATAAAGTTGTTCTGTGTTTCTCCCTCGCGCTCAAAGTCAGACGAGGCTAAAGTTGGCGTCTGATTGTTTTTGGCGTCCACAGTTGTGGGTTGAAATCTCTGTGAGCCCCTCCCAGCTCTGTTCCTCCTCCGTCTTTGATGACCTCTTCGTGTTTCAGCTGCACATCCGCCAGAGCAAAGCTGTTCCATCCGTGCGTCTGCATCAGGAGCATCCCTACAAAAAATCCTTCTCTGGAAACTTTACCCCAACTCCTCTGTGTTCAAGCGGCCTTCTCATTGTGTTAAGCTTACTCTGCGCTTGCCGTATAATTACAGTCATTTGTGTGGCGTGTCAGCGCTAGCGCAGCACGGTGTCGGGCGCTAATAACACGCTTTGGTGAGGCTGAGTGCCAGTGCTGCCGTGAAGGACTTTGAGCAGTCTCCCACACAGATGTTTGTGTGTGAGTGTTCACACAAAGAGCTGGTGGAGATCTCAGGAATTTGAAGACGGTGGAGGAAGGGGCGTGTCCTGAACTATTACAATCACATATTAATTATACTTTAAAAGTTGGTTAATGAGCTGCCATTCATTCTTTTTTTTAGCAGCTAAGCATTCGTCTCGATCCGTGTAATTGTGCGTCTATGCTGGGAACCAAACGACTTCCTTTGATGAGACGATGAGAATCATTTTTTATCTACCTACTGAAACGTTTCTGTTGGCGTGATCCAGTCTTGTGTGGTTTTCTGATCTTCTTGGGTGTAAAAGTGTGAAGAAGAGGAATTTATTTTTCATTTTTAAAAGAATGTATTACAGGGCAGAAAAAATAGAAAGTAAAAAAAACTTTAATGCATGAGAACAAATCAATGTCATAAATACAGATAGATAAGGTTTGATGTATATGAATGTAAATTTAGGCTGGAATTACTCCTTGAACGCACCTCCTCAGGTAATTAGCAAGCGTGAGCAATGCTACAATAACCAGATGTTTGCATTCAGGAAACAGGATCAATTATGTTAAAGAAGCAATTGTTGCAGCTCACCAGTTTGAGAAATTAAAACCATCACCACACGCTCCTTCACTCTGCAATGACAATCATCGACAAATAGAAACATTTGTTTGTTCATGACTTTTAGCATAAAATGCTTATAGAAACTTTGAGGCATGGTGGTGGTAGGGTAATTATTGGTTCACCCACTCCTAACTCCTCGAGCATCACTGGGGAAGCTGCTCGGAGAAAAAAAGGTTTGTTTCAAAGTTTGTAGATTTTGAACAGCGTTCGAGTGGCGAGCTCGCAAAAGTGGAATTTCCCTGATGCTCTCACATGTTTTGCCATAAAATTGAGAAAATTTCATACACAAATCCCCGGTTCAAGCTGAACGAAAGGATATGAGATACGACATAAACATATTAGGAATGTTAACAACAAGCTTCCGTTGCCAAGGCAACACATGTACTTTTGCTGATTCTTGTAAAAAATCAAATAGAGCTGGTCATCAGCCCCCGGGGAGCCAAAAACAAAATGGTTGCTATGGAAATAAAGTCAACAGAAAAGCTGCCATTTTTGAACTGAATTTGTCATGTGCAGCTCTGACCAAGGGGGCAGAGGGGGGGAGTGAGGGGCGTGTAGCAGTAGCTGAGCCAGTGAGAATGGGTCAAAAGGGGGCGGGGCTTTAATTAAAATCACAATTTCAAAAGTAAAAAACTTTGGTGCAGCTTGAATGGTCAGAATGAATGAATGAATCTTTATTTCTATGGCACTACGGCACGCCGTGTGGTTAAGAACAAACCTCCATTTTTATTTTGCTTTTGTTTGTTTTTTTTGTTTTTTTCCTTTTGACTTTCATTCAACCAGGAAGTGTTAAAAGCCCTTCTAAAAAATGACTCTTTAGTTGACGTCTGAAGCTGTTTAGGTCTGAGATCACAGAGAAGGAACTTTAGTGCAGTTTTTGCATGTCAGATAGACATGTACACAAAACCGTTGTCTTTGCTGTTCTAGTTTATTTAATTCTGCGCTTTACATGTTCATAAAGCGGCAGTGCAGTTGGCCAGCTGGGTCTGCATGCAAATGCTCAGTGGAGCCGTGTGAAGCCAGTCAGACGGACTAACTTGTCTCCTCTCGCCATATGGGACCCTCCTGGCTGCCCTGCAGTCATTTCAAAATAAAAGCATGTCAGATGGCATTTTTGATAGAAATGTATGAACGCTTCTTTGAAACGTACAAAAAGGAATTTGGAAAGTGTTGCTTCTTCTTATAGATTTGAGGTCTTTATCAGCCCCCACAAAGTGAAAACGGTTTAACGAAAGGTTTTTGTTCCATGTTTTCTCCGTGTTTTCTTCCCGTGGTCAGGATGAACGAGGAGCAGATCGCCACCGTGTGCCTGTCGGTGCTGAGGGCTCTGTCCTACCTGCACACGCAGGGCGTCATCCACCGCGACATCAAGAGCGACTCCATTCTGCTAACCAGCGACGGCCGGGTAGGAGAGTCTCCGTCAGATCTTTATCCGCTAATTAGGTGTCTCTTAAGGAGCTGATAAGATGATTCATGGACACGTAGCCAGGAGAGATGAGTGTTGTGTGTGGAAGGTCTGACCCGCCCCCAGGCTGAAAGCTGTGCTGATCTGCAGATCAAGCTCTCCGACTTTGGCTTCTGCGCCCAAGTTTCCAAAGAAGTGCCCAAGAGGAAGTCTCTGGTGGGCACGCCCTACTGGATGGCGCCAGAGGTCATTTCCAGACTGCCGTATGGCACAGAGGTGGGGCCACGCTGTGAGCTGGAGGGGGGGCTTGTGCTTCACTCCAAGCATTGACTGGTTTCTCTGGGTGTTCAGGTGGACATCTGGTCTTTGGGCATCATGGTTATTGAGATGGTGGACGGGGAGCCCCCTTACTTCAATGAGCCCCCTCTGCAGGCCATGAGGAGGATACGGGACAACCTACCCCCCCGGCTAAAAGAGTCACACAAGGTTAGAAATGAGAAGTGAAATTCTTCTCCGTACTGACAGATTTGGTTTAAAATTTGTCATAAAAATGAAGAATTTCTTTTCTCTCTTGATTCCCACATTGCAGAAACCGAATCTTAAGGAAGAAACGGTCTTTTTTTTCTGTCATGCAAGAAAAATGATCTTATTGAGAAGCAATCTCAGTTTAAGAAAACATTTCTTAGTGACCAACAGACGTACTTTTAATCATTTAAAGAAAATGTTTCATCGTGTAAGACGTTTTTTAAGAGGCCTGTTTGTGAAAGACTCTTATCAAAACTATTTCAGAAGAAAAAGGTACAAAAATACACATTTGCTGTTCATAAAACTGAACTTTAAAGCACAAAATTCTCTTTTTGAAGGCTCTATGTCCTGCTTTTCGTAAGCCTTTTAGAGTAAACTATATCCATGTATATATGATAATATCTTTTTTATAGTTTGACCCTTTGCTCTATCCAAAAAATGTAAGAAATGTTTTTTGCTCTTTCAGTTTCCTTTTATAAGAACTTTTTATAGATTTTTGTTGTTTTGTGAAAATGAAAAAGAAATAAGGAAATTGACAAGAACAGATGACCAGAACGTTCCCCTGAAGCAGGTTTTAACCTGCTGGACATCCGTCAGCGTTGCTGCCTCGTTGGCGGTGGTGGGGGGGTCACATTGACATGCAGTTGCTCCACAGCCTGAAGGCTCTCCGTCCGTCCTGCAGGTGTCGTCGGTCCTGCGGTCCTTCCTGGACATGATGCTGGTCAGGGAGCCGTCACAGAGAGCCACCGCCCAGGAACTCCTCCAGCACCCCTTCCTGAAGATGTCCGGCCCCCCCTCCTGCATCGTTCCCCTCATGAGACACTACCGCCATCGCTGACCTAATCCCGCCCACATCCACTCCCCTCTTGGGCGGCTCCGCCCCCATCCAGCCAAATGCCCCAGTGGCTCACCGCTGTAACCGCCGCGTAGTTTAGCTAGAGGAACAAACATTTACAGATAAAAGGAGGTAAAATTAAGATTTAAAAGAGATTTTTTTTTTTTTTTTTTTTACCATGAACTGAAAGCGTTTGGTGCCACAGACGCTCACTGAGCGTCCGGCGGGCGGAGGGCAGGGGGGCGGGGCAGCGGCAGTCTTCTTCCTTCCCAGATGACGAGTCTCCAGCGAGACTCCTGGTAGCCATCAGCCTTCCAACGCTTCAGAAAGCTGTGGCGAGCAGCTGAGCGCCCGGTGGAGCCAACCACGCCGTGCCCCTCCAAGGCAGAGCGGCGGAGGCGGGGGCAACAATCAGCCTGAACGGAGGGGGCTTTTCACTGAGGACCGGCTCCTGCTAAACTGATGAGCTCTCTTCTCTCTTCTCCAAATGTATTTTAGAGGAACTTGTATTTCTGTACAGTTTTGATAATTTGCAGTATTTTATTGTGTCGTAACAATTGTGATATGAGCAGTATTAATAGAGTTTCTGCAGAGATTTTTCCTACCGTTTATAATCCGTTTTTTTGCTTAAAATTATGAAATATTCCAAATAAATCCACCTAAACACGAGTGTTGCTAAAAGTAATATATTTATGAACTCATATTTGTAGACAGAACTTCCATTAAATGTTGGAAAAAAAGGGTATTGTTCAAATTTTGTACAATATTTTAAAGTATTTATTTATTTATTGAAAGGGAAGGTATATTTTTGTTTGTAGTGTGGCCTTTTTTTTTTTCTTCTTCTTCCTTTCGTCTGGGGAGTTTTGGTTTAAAGAACGTCAGTTTTTATGTCCTCCAAGCAATACCGCAAACCGGTTTCTAAAATCACACTGTTACCGTTTAAATGTAGCACAGATAAGAGTTTGGCAAAAAAAGAAAACATTCACTGAACATTTCTGCTTCTTTTATTGGCAGCCTCCTTGTGTGTTTTTTTAATGGAGGGGGGTCCTTTCTACTGCGCTGGGTTACGAATGCCGGTAAAAGTCTGTCATCGTCACTGAAACGGAGAACGGTGAAGCCCCGCCCCCCTCTAACCACATCGTTTTGACCCCGTCCCTCACTGTGATCTGTAAATACGACGGTGCGTGTGCGGGGGGAGTGTGTTTGTACAGACCCTGAGGGCAGGTGTGTGTTTGTCGTGAGCTAAACCTCCACCGTGTGTTCAGATCTGAATGAGTGACACTTTAATGTGGTTCCGGCCTGTACACTGAAACTGCATGTTTGTTATCGGTGAATCTGGTTTCAATTAAAAAAAGAGGCTAAAGCAGAGAGACATCTTTTTTTTGCTGTATTTGTGTGTTTTATTAGAAGAGTTATGTTCAGTCACCTCTTCCTCATATTTTCCAATCCCAAGTTTTCTGTTATCACCTCATTGCACTTTAAAGTCCCACTCCTGATGGAAAAAAATGTGTTTTTAACACGGTCCTGTGGCATTATGGAGGTCATTAACTAACAAAATTAGGCTTAAATTGCATTTTTGTTGATTTCTTTGTTGAAACAAGCAGGTGAAAAAGTGCTGTTTGAAAAATAACGTATTTGTGATGTAGAAAATATCCGGGGCGGGGCCAAAAGTGCCCTGCTCCACCCCATTCTGATGCATCCACCTGCAGACTAACAGATCCATGAACGTCTTTGTTTTCCTCGTCTGAGCCGGAATCTGGATCTAAACTGCACGGCTGGATAGCTCTGATGTTGCTCGTCGCACCGCTAATATGCGGTTGAGGTTGTGAGGGGCTGTAAGCCAGTGGGAGGGGGGAATTTCTGATGAACTCCTGCAGCTTTGCAGAAACTGGGAACACATTGAGAATAGATCAAAATATGGTCAGAGTGGGACTTTAAATGCAAAAAAACAAGCCTCCACACTGACGTTAAGGATTTACTGTCTCGTCTGAGACGTTTTCCTCTAAAACATAAAAATGGACTATTGATGCGGCACTAAAGGGAGTTTTTTTTTTTCACAGCAAAAGTCCAGAACTCGGCAAATAAACTTTGTTTATTTAATGTAAATTGGGAAAATCAACATTAATCAATGTTTTAGCAGAGCTTGAACATCAATCAGCACAAAAGCTGAATTACATCCGCAAAGGCAAACAGAAACATACAGACATGACAAACAGAGCTGAAGGTACAGAGCATAATCAGCAAACAACTATATTAAAGAAAAACAACATTTACAGTATAAAACTTTAGAATTAATACTCCTCAAAGTTTGGTTTTGCTCTTAAATCATGTTCACAGTATTTAGTTCTCCGTTTTTCTACTCCACAGTCTCCTCTGGTGCCGGTCCTGACATTTGTTTGCTTATGTAGTAAATAAAGGTGGGGGAAAAGCCCATTTCAATCTTTAAAAATGAGTCAGACATTCAAAATCCAATATATTTCATTTTTTGATTCAACATAGTTTGATTTAATGGAGATAAATTTGTCTAAATTGCATCCAAAACCACATTTATTTGGCTTTGAAATTGAGTTTTTCTAGAAACAGTTATGACTTTATGCAATAAAACTAACAGGGAACTTTTTTTCCCCTGAACAAATACAATAAATTACTTGAAAATGGTTGGTGGATTTGATGAACGGGTAAAATTGTTTGTTTTTGTAAACAAGGTATCAGTACTGAATGAATGGATATATAATAATACCCATAAGTGTGGAGAGACGCTAATAGCCCCAAACCAGGGTCAAACTCGTGCGTTTGGATATTTATTTTTAGTGTTTGTGAATATTTGGTTTAATTTGCCAACAGAACAGTCCTGACGTGATTCTCATCATTTTCCCGCTCACATCATTTCTTCCGCATTGACCCGTTCTCATAGACGGCCTTTTCCTTCCAGAAGGAGTTTGGAGAACTTTCCATGAAGGGGATGGCAGCAGAACGGAGACCCTCGTGAAGACGTTGGAAAGCCGTCTCCATTGCTGGTGAATATGGTGATTAGGGGAGATTAGGACCAAATCTGAAGTTCTTTGATGGGAAAAAGCTGCGTCCAAACTCAGAAAGTGAAGCACAAAGAAAACAAACAGATTCAATAAGAAACACAGTTTTGGCAAATCAGAAATAAGTTTCTTCTATTAAAAGAGAAAAGGATTAAAAACCAAAAACAAACCTGAATTGAGCAGTATTCATTCATTCATCTTCTTCCGTTTTGTCCCTTTCGGGGTCACGGGGCTGCTGGAGCCTATCCCAGCCACTTGTGGGTGAAGGCAGGGGACATCCTGGACAGGTCGCCAGTCTGTCGCAGGGTAGAATGTCCTCAATCACACACCTATTCTCTCTCACAGTCCTAACTATGGTCAATTTAGAGTTGCCAATCAACCTATGAAGCATGTTTTTGGACGGTGGGAGGAAGCCGGAGATCCCGGAGAGAACCCACGCATACACAGGGAGAACATGCAAACTCCACACAGAAAGGTCCCCCGTTGATGTAGTGTTTTTCATGTCCCCCAGCCAGGACTTGAACCAGAGGCCTTCTTGCTGTGAGGCAAGAGCGCTAGCCACTGCGCCACCGTGTAGTCCGAATTGAGCAGTAATTTAAAAAAAAAAAATTGAGCAGTAATTAAAAAATAAATAAATAAAAAACCCAAACTAAGAAAAGTCAATACAAAAAGCAAATCTTAAGTTCACACACAGAAACTAAACAGAAATTATAAAAAGGTTAAAAAAACAATAGATTAGCTCAAAAGAACAGAATGAAACGGGAAGGAAAATGAGCAGAAGTTATACTTTAACCACACTGACAGAACTCCAAACGATTGGCTCTTTAAGGAGCTAAACTGGGAGCTGGAAGCTCAGCAGAAATAAGGGAAGTCAAATCCAAGCAAAACTCTTTTTCCAGCAATTCTTTTGCAAATGCCATCTGTAGATAAAAGCTGTCAACTTTCTTTATTGTTAGTATTATTTTTTAGTATTCTAAAGGACTGGACTGCAGTAAATCAGTGTATTTAACCACCAACATCAAAACTTGCTCTAATTTCCCTTAAAGCAGTAAAAAGGAGCGTAAAATTTGGATTCTTTTTTTTTTTTATTACAGACATTTGTTGGTTTATTTTCTGAACTTTATTTGTTTCAGCCTCACTGGTTTGTGTTCCTATTATTGACTTTATATTATACAAAAAACTTTTTATAATAGAATTGTTAAAATGTCCTAAAAATTGACATATCTTACCTGGACTGACGATCTCTGACTGAAACTACAGGAATTGAGTCAACTGTCAGAATCATAAATGCCTTTATTATCATTGTTTGCCATGTAAAAAAGTCAGGGTTAAAGAAAGTCAAATATAAATATTAGATGTAAAACATAACTAACATATGCAGACTAAAAAAATATGTCTTTTGGGGATTAAAGTAAAGAAAGAGTTATGCTGAAAACACAGAAAAACCTCCCAAATATGCAACAAATACCCCCCCAATGTTTTTTCAACCAGTTTGACATTTAAAAATGTGAAGCTGGACTTTTGAGAACATGGACGTCAATGGGATGTTTCTCCCTTCTGAAACCAGCCTCTAGTGGTCATTTGAGGAACTGCAGTGTTAAAATACCTGCCGTTTAGGGCTAATCTGTGTCAATACAGAAGTGACATGATATTAAGAAATGATTTCAGTTTGTAAAAGAACAGAACCTAAAGAAGTAAATAGAGGTTCTTTTGAATTTCAAAGCAGTTTACAGGGTTACTTTGAACCCTTGTTCTATCCTAGGCACTTTAACATTGGGAGTGGGGTCATCTAGACCCACTAAACAGAGCTCTGAACCTTTTTTCTTCAATGATTTGTGATCTTCACTGATGTCCATGGATTACATGAAATCCTCTCCACCTTTATCCACCTTTGTCCTGGTAGGGAGAACACCTCAATGGAAGGGGGGGGGGTCATCTGGACCCATAGGATAGCACAAGGGTTAAGATATTCAAAACAAAATAGCAAAGACAATTGTAGAAGGAAATCAAAAATGTTGTATGTTAAGACTTTTAGTGAGTGTTTTTAGAGAAAATGAGAAGAAAAAAGACATTTCTTGTTTACTAGACCAGTCAACACAAAGATAAGATGACAGTGAATCTGAATTGTCTCTAAATCTCCAATTTTTAATTGTAATATTTGCTGGATTCAATGTGTGTTCTGTATGTAAAAATGCAAATCTGTCTAGCTATGATTAGGAGCAATTAAAATGTTAAGAAGACGACATCCTTTTCTCTGTTTTCTAATCAATTTAGGAGTTAATATAGATTTAAAACATGTGTGCATTTTATTTTGTTGTGTGTTTTTGTCGCTGAAATTGTTTGAAATGAACCGAAATCAAATCTAAATGGTTCTTTTTTGGAAAGAAAGTCTAAAAATGGCAGTCTTTTAGATTTTAACTCTGCTTCGGGTTTATTAAACACCACCCTGTTAGCAGTAGATCCCAGAATTCCTCTGCTTTATAGAACACACCACTTTTAATAATAAGACAAAAGCATTTGAGCCTTTGTGTGGTCTGTTCAAAAACAACACTTCTTTTTCTTTGTTTTCTAATAACCTAAATAGATTTAAAACATCTATACATTCTATCACTTATTGTTGTGTTTTTCTATTGTTTTTGTTGATAAAACTACTTGAAATAAACTAAAATAAAATCTAAATTTAATTAAATCTGAAAATGGACACTTTTTTTACTTTAACTTGAGATTTACTAAATATTCTACATTGTGTTCTATTTAATATTCTATCAGCTGAGGTCATCTAAAGCAGAATTAAAGGATATTAAACTCTTTATCCATAAAGCAAAAGCAAAAATAGATTTTTCTTGAGCTTTTGTAACTGCATCTGAGCTGACCTCTGACTTTAGTTTACATACTGTTGAACTGGGGTTTACAGGATTTTTGGGCATATTTTCTTCATCTATTTTCTCTCTGCAGCCACTAAGTGTGAGGAAATACCTGGATAAATGGTCTTAGACGGTGATGAGATGTTCATGATGCCAAAGCAGCTATAAGAGGACAAAAAATGCAGGTTTTTTTCTGTTCACTCCTTCAAATTGTGTTTTCTTTGAGTTCCAGCACAAAAATCAATACTTCATCTTCGCCTTTGTGTCTCGTCTGGCGGAGCGATCAGTCACTTGCTCCCAATCTGAACACGTCGAGCATCAACTTTGAGATTTTTTTTTCTCCATCTGAGTTTCTCACAAATTGAAAAACAATTTTCCGCCTTGAAACATGAATTATGTTCTGTAGTAATGAAGGAAAAGGCAAGAGTTCTCCAGCAATTTATTTCAGACAGGACAGAATAGTGCACACGGTTGCATCAACAAAGGTTTATGCATAGACTTTCAATAATCTCTCTGCATAAATGCAATAATCTTCTGTTCAGTATCTGCTGTTTTTAGTTTTTTCTTCCTTTGATATGTTCCACGCATTGGTTTGTAGCAAAGTTCTGCTGAAGTGAAAGCAAAATAACCCCAAAGAAAGAGAAAAACACACACTGTTCACTACACTGTCAACACTATGGCTGCATTCAAAGTGACAAAACATGGAGATGAAGCAGAAGACATGAGGAAGGAACAGAAAAGACGGTGAACGCAGAAGCTGGAATGTCTTCTTTTTCTGTTTTTCTCTGATCTAATTGAGCGGTCAGTTTGTGCGTCCCCAGCTGTCCCGTGGAGTCGAGCTTCGACGGGCGGAAAGCTCCAGATGGACAGTTCGGTGTTGGCCGCTCTCGGATCGAGGACTCGGTCCAGAGCTGAACAAAAGTCCTCTGAGGTGTCGGAGGTCTGGGGTGGGGGGCTCTGAGGAGACGTCTGCGGTCGTGATGGCTTTGGAAAGAGCTGGGGGAAGCTGCGGCACTACATGTTCTTGTACATGGAGCGGTCTCTGGGGAGCTGGGGCTGATTGGCTGTCAGCTTGAGGTGGAAGTGGTAGATGGTGAGTGTGATGATGATTATCAGGCCTAAAATGAGGCCCAGGATGAGGGGGAGGGTCTCCTCCAGGCGCTCCCGCTGGTCCATGATGCACTTGTAGGCTGTAAGAAGACAAATCCCAGTTTGATACACAACAGTTTAGATGTGTCTGTGTGTGTGTGTGTGTGTGTGGGGGGGGGGTGTATTGTGGAGCCGCAGTTTTTAAGTCATCAGTTCTCTACATTTCTTTAGTTTCTCATGAATCCTCTCAATTTCCTGCATCTTTCTGTCATCTCGGCCTTCGAGCAGTCCCACTTTCTCTGTAACTTGTGTGGAAAAACTACAATCTGAGCTGAAGATGTTCTCTTACGTTCGCCGAACATGAAGTCAGAGGCCATGTCGAAGGGCTGAAGCTGGATGTCGTACATGGAGACGGAGACGCCCTTCTGGTGGTCGCTGGAGATGAGGGTGAAGGACTGCTGGGCCGTACAGACGTAGGAGCGACCTGCAGGGGTCACGAGGGCCGACAGACGGTGAGTGCTGGCTGTGTGCTTCCCAGCTGGAGAAGAAAAGGAGGGATGGGGAGCAGAAAGATGCAGGAGGTCGTTTTAAGGTGGACCTTGAAGGACCTTAGATGCTTCCACAAAAAAATGAAATGCTTTATAAATTATGGGATGTGTAGCCCACATTTGCATGAATTATCCAAAATGGATGAGCCCATGCGGGTGAAATCCACAAATCCGTGCCAGTTATCTAATTCCAGTGCTGTCAGATGAATGCGCGCAAGCTGCGATCAAAGCGGAGGGGGTGGAAATGTGCTGAGTTTCTGCCGGCACGCGCGGAGGCGCGTGCACTCACGGTTGTAAGCGTTGATGAAATGCGACGTCTCGGAGGTGTCATAGACGAACTGGACTTTGCTGATCTTCCACACCTCCGTGCCTTTGTCCCGGAACTCCTGCAAGGCACGTGCGCAACCGGAAAGTTCAGCAGATATTGGAACTCATTTCCAGAACAACCTGAACCTTTTTTTGGGGGGGTATTTCTCCAATTTCTAATGAGAAATTTGGCGCAATGTTGCGCTTTCTTCGCTCACCTTGGAGAAGTAAATGCGCAGAACGTACGCGCCGTTCTTCCAAGAAATGTGGATCTCTGACTCCGTGGCCCCACATTTCCCCTCGATCTCTGCGCTGCGAGGCAAAGTGAAATACGCCTGCTCTGTGATCAGCTGAGAAAGGCGAAAAGTGACAAAAACTCAGGGGGGGGGGTCATGTAAAAAAGTTCATCAAAAGAACAGGGGGGGGGGGGTTATTAGGAAAACAGGTGGACATCATTCAGGAGGGTCGAACATCAAAGGTATAGTGTTAGAAAAGTACCCCCCCCCCCTATTATTTTGGGAATCAAACTAATGTAATGAATAAAAACAGTTTTTTTTTCTTTTATATTTGATTGTGCATAGATGTTCCTACGTTTGATGGATGCTGTTGAGTGACAGATTTTCGTGGCATTTAAACACATTTTTGTGCAGATGAGTCACGTTTTTTTCTCTTTTTTGTCTCCTCGTTTCGGGGATTCCTTACGTCTATCCCGTTGAGCGCGAGCACGTCATATGGCACCAGGATTTTGACGGCGAACTCCACCATCAGGCAGGTCGTGCTGTTCTCCCGCACGGCGAAGATGGCTCTGTCGGGGTTCTCGGAGAGCCCGGACAGGTTCTCCCCCTCCTGCTCCGCCAGCACCACGGACAGCGCCAGCACACCTGTCCAAAAAAAACCCCAGCAGGGATGAGAAGTCCATGCAGCTCTCCGCGCATCACGTGAAATTATGCGTGATCAGCAAAAAGAGAACGGATCAAAGTTGCGTTTGGGTTTCGGGAACCAACTAAGAATCCGGATGAACGCACCGTGGATGCTGCAGCATCAGGGGAACAACAGCCAGTCCCTAAACGCGTGACTGCACCGCAGAAAGTGACAAACTGCGGCGCTGATCGAACTTTTTCAACCATTTAGTGTGTGTGTGTGTGGGGGGTGGGGGGGGGGTAGACTAGAAAAAAACACGCACAGGAAGGTTGAAGCCGCGCCGTGGCTACGTGAATGTTAAGGCACTGCAGTGGGGAGTCACGACAACTGGACACGCACGCTCACGCACTCACCCTCTTACCCAGCAGCAGAAGTCGGGTGCTCTCCGTGGTGCTGAAAACGCGGCGTCCCATCGCTTCCAGCTTCCCCGGCGCTGGGAGGTAAAAAAGGGGGTCTGAGTGACCGGGAACCCTGAACCAAACCCGCGAAAAGAGAAGAGAGGAAGGCTCGCGGGAAAGGGAGGTGGTGAGGAAAAAATCTAGAGGGGGGGAGGGGGAGAGAGAGAGAAAGGAGCAGTCTTGCTTCTATTAGGCGAGGAAAAGTCACGCACAGACCATCGCGAATGCAGCACAAAAGGAAAAAATAGATGTGCTGCAGAACCCTTTCGGTACCGAGAAAGGACCCCTTCCCCCCGCCCATACCCATTTAAGGAGGAACGCTTTTGACTCAATGATCTGCCTACTTTTCTACCTCAAAATAAGTTGTTGAACAGCAGATTTCCTGAAGTAGATAACCTCAAATACAGATTTTTTTTCTCCTCTTCCCCTTGACCGCAGCTGCAAGTTTGACTGAAACATCTGGAGGGAGACACAGACCCCCTCCCGCCTCATCCTCCGGTTCGGTGGGGTTTCAGATATTGGATCTGACTGTAATTCTGATGAATCAGTTAGTGAATGTTGTGAAATCGTTTTCGGGGTTTTGTGAAATTGGTCAAATGTATGTATTTTTTGCTTATGGACCCCAGGAAGACTCGCGACCACTCTGTGGAAGCTAATGGGGTTCCACAGAAACAAAAACAAATAAACAGCAAGAACCGCTGATTTGCATTTACAAACTAAATCAACAATAAATCCAAAATCACATCAAACACTCGCCGAACGCATGCGTCACATCCAGATTTTATTCGCTGTAAGAAACAACACAACAATAATCTTAATGTGAAAAGCCTCGTGACATATGCAGCCTTCCATGAATTCTCCTCCCACTCCAAAGTCCTGAGGTTTGCGCATAGACAACCTCTGAAAAAGTTGCTTTCGTCTCGTGTCCAGAGTTGGCGCTTTTACGCACTTCGTTCGGTCTTTTATCCGGTTCTCGCAGGAGATATTTTCAGTGTAAGATACATTAAAGTGAGACACGGACTAATCCGGAATGTCAAAGCATAACAGGAAACCACAAGTCAGTTCGGTTTTACGCACGAGTCTTTGTGGATTTTAATGATCCGCTTTTCTGATCTGAAAGTCAAACTCGCATTTGACGGAGCTGATGCTGTCAATGCTGGGTTTGCTGTCCACCTGTGGGTGTCTCCTGTCTTGGGGAAACGTTTCCGATCGCGGGATCCGACCTGACGTCACCACTGGATCCTTTTCCAAACCTTCTGTGACCTTTTTAATCTCCGGGGATGTGAATCTGCGAAGCAGTTTGTTCCTGAACGCCGACAAAGACGAGGCTGCGGAGGAGGCCGGCGGTGAGGTGACCTGAAGGGGTGGAGCCACACCGGTCGAGCCTTCGCGCCTCCTTAACGTCCTGAATTTGCGCGCGGGCATTGGGCCGCGCTCCGGTGGTGCCGGGCTCAACATGCTTGTCGGCAGGCTGCATCTTTTCCTGTAATAGCTCTCGTTGAATCTTTTCACCCCGAAATCTAAAGTTTTCTCCGATGATTTTTCGGTCACACCTTTTCGGACGGTGATGGGCGTTAATAAGGCATCCAGGGCAGATGGCGCGCCGGGTTGGAGGCTGTTTTTCGTGGCTTGGGGGGGAAAAAGCCAACTCTTTTGATCCTCAAGGCTGTGTTTGAGTGGGGGTAAGAGGTGGTCAGTGGGAGAGTTTAGAGTCTCCGCTTTTTTCGGCTGCTCAAAGTTTGCGTACTGGTTAAGAGTCCGCGGCGGGGGCGCGGGGTCGCGCACCCCAGAGAAAACTACATCCTGTTTACGAGACGAAGAGGGCTCGATTTGAAACTCCTCGATGGAGTCCATGGACGGCAGTCGAGTCATTTTTATCCGGTGTCTCGTTTTCCGGCTGTAACTATTTTGAAGTGCGTCCTCGCGCGTTTGGAGAACTTCCAGTCTGCTCGTGATTTCTCCAACTGTCTTGTGAAAATCTGTCTCCGGACCAGGATTTGGCGGCGGCTGTTTCCGCGCGTCCTCTGTGCTCTTCCAGCTCTTCTTGGAGCCGCCGGTGAGCGCGCAAAGGCACTCTCTGTGGCCGAGGAACTTCGCCACCTCGACGGCGGAGTTCCCAGCTCTGTTGATCCGGTCTATCTGCAGCCCCAGCCGTTTGAAAGCTCTCACCAGATACTCAACAACGGGATGGTGACCCGCCGCCGCGGCGTACATCAGCGCGCTGTTCCCCCAGACGTCCGCGAGGTCCGGATCCGCGTTGTTGCGCACCAGAATCTTCACCGCGTCCAAGTAGCCCTTCTCGCAGGCGTAGCTGAGGGCCGTGCGGCCTGCGCCGTCCTGGCTGTTGACACTGGCCCCCCTTTGTAGCAGGAGCTCCATAAACTTACACCGAGTCTGCTCTGGTAACAAAACGGACGAGATGAGGGGCGTCTGCGCGTCATCCGTTTTGGAGTCCACGATTTCTCCATCCAGCGCATCCAGAACAAACCTGGCCAGGTGGACTTTATCCTTTGACATCGCATCCAGGAAGATCTTGGTTCCCGTTTGACCATCTGCTTTATCCTTAAGCATGTTTCTGATTCGTTTTTTTTTTTAACTAAAAAAACGCTCCATAGTTCTTAGTCAGAGCTGCTGTTCCCGCCAGGAGCGCAAACAAACCGCGCCTTTTTCTGTTATATAGGCGAGCATAAAGGGAGATGAGAGGTTGTCTCATAATCAGGATCCTTTGTTCTTCTTTCTAATGGAAATACTTCATTTAGAATGACAATACAGAGCCGCGTGTTCGCTGCTGAAGAGCCTTTCTGGCGCACACATAGAGAATGCACTTGTTGAATGTGATGGAGCAGCTGTTTTTAAAGCATGAAATGCGTGGGCGGCGCACACATAAAGTCATGCTGACCTAAAAAAACACGATATTTCCCTCACAGTTTTAGCAATAAAGATGAAAGTTTGTGAAACATGTATTTGTTTTGAACAGGAAATCCACACAAAGAGACACACGTATCATTTTACACCTGGATTTATTGATACACAGACTATAAAACAGTATTAAAGGAGCTGGATTACAACAGTATTTTCATTGCTATAAGTCCAACAGTACAATATAAATACAAAAAACACACACAATGTCTGCTGATGAACTACAATTCAAATAGAAAACAAAGAGGAAATACAGTAGAAACCAGGAAATGAAATCAGTGATGTTGCTCTGCAAAAATAATCTGCTTTTTCGACAAACTCCAGCCAACATTTAATCACAGAAACATTCAACTAGTGCAAAAAAGCCTCTAACATAACCTTAAACTACGCATTATCTAATATATATATTTAAATATATATATATATATAAATTTATATATTCCTTCATACAAATAACCCCTTAATTTGGCATTTTTATCCTCCATAAAATAGTTGAACCTTCTAACACATACAGAGTGGCACACCTGAAAGCCATTGGAATAAACTTTAAAAGCACTTGAACTCGTTTACCTCAGATATGTGGTGAAAGCTTTAGGTTGTGTTGTGTGGTGCTTCTGCAAGGGGGCCAGAAAACAAACAAAAAAGGAGCAAACAAGACAAACTTCTCCCCCCCAAAAGACCCACCTCATCCCAGAGCCCTCCAATGATCAAACACTGCAGGATAAAACAAAAACCTCGCCTGCTTACATTCCAGTAGAGTATGTACAATAAAACCTGCGGTCTACCCTTCACTTGGATTCAATTATAATTAAGAAAAGGTTAGAAAAGCTCTTACAAGTGCTGTCGTCTCCATTTTTAGACATTTTCCTCAACTTTCATTTTATCTTGAATTATTTTGGCTCAATCATCCGGATTCTGCGCGCCTTTCTATTATAGATCTGCTTTAATTACAGGGATGGATCTCTCCTGCTCCAAAGGGAAGAAGGAAACAATGAGGATTACAAGCTGAGGTGGTTAAAGTGCAGTGAAGAGTCTAATAAAGGAGCCACGAAGCGAGATAAGACGGGCTGGACGTCTCTCAGACCACTAAAGGTGGGATTGATCAGAGTAGCGTAGATTAGGAGATCTGAGTGCAAAAAGAGAAGTTTAAAGGCGTCAGACAGCCGGTTTTTGGTAACAACTATTGATAATTTACCCGTTTCTTAATGGATTAACACCTCATCAATCTGGTTCCTGCAAACTGGGACTTTTTTCAGTATTCAAGTGCAAAAGTTTCCATTTATCACCTCTAGAGAATTTTCAAAATCTTAGTCTTGTAGTGATCCAATTAAAAAAAAAAGGTGGCTGGGGGGATTCACCACTATCACACGTAAATCATACTTTCTTCTTTAAATACATTCGTAATGGAAAACAAACAAACAGACAAACAAACAAAAACGACCAGAGAACCTACAGTAGTGCTACATTTTCCACATCTTTTTCTGACAAACTATCACATAGAAAAGTGCTCAGGACAGGAGTGTTGTGTACAGTGTCATCGCTCGTCGTTTATTCCGTTTGTGCAGAAAATACAGATATTTTATACACCTCCTCTTCTCTCCTGGACTGATTCTGTGCAGGGTTCCAAAAATCTACCAAAACAGAAGCTGTTTTTTTTGTACTAACGTTGCAGTCGTGTGAAGGAGTTTGCCTCAACGTTTCCTGTCTCCATAAGTGGCTAACCCCTCTAGCGTTAAGCAGCAATGGCTCAGTGGCAAAAAAGTTTGGTTTTATGAGGAAATGAAAGAGCAGCGAAGGTGACTTAAGTTTGTGTAAGCAGAAGGAAAAAAAATGAAAGGAAAAAATAAAAAAAGGACAAAGTGGGTGTTATTTTCAGATGATTTCCTCTCTGGACTCTTTAGAGGGTGTCCTGGGGGGGGGGAGCGCCTCTGTATCCTGCGCGAGCGTGTCTGAGAGTGTTGGTGTGTGCGCTCGTGTCTCAGTCGCTCACACCACCGTGGCAGGTCTGCGGTCCATCTCCTCCTCTAACTTCACCATCTGCTGGATGTCCTTGGCCTTTTCAGGAAACACAGAAAAGCCAGACGATCAATCAGACGCCAGAAAACGTGACACAAATGTCCAAGTCTGATCCCTGCGCCTGCAGCTCTACCATTTTTTCAACGCTGCCTCACTCAGTAGATTATCAGGGGAAAAACAACAACAACAGCATGATAGTTGTAGGGGTTTCATGCCATCAAAGCAAGCAGCTGTGATCTACAGAGTGCAGCGGTTTGCCGTTTTTGCTTAGTAACGGCGGTGAGTCATAATGATAGATGACTCCAGCTTCTGGTTGGCATGCTGCACACTCCCCAGGGCTGCAGACTGCATCCAGAGGAAATGAAGAATCACTTCTACCTTCAGCCTTGTCGTAATCTTTTCTCTGCTTTTACTCAATAATGAGTCATTTCAGAGCAGCTGCTATTTAAATAAAGATAAGTCAACGACAACAAAAACAGGCGATAAGGAGACGTGACGGGAAACATGACGGAGATGGAGATGGAGATGCCTACCTTTACCCTGTTTGTTTGCATGATGTGATTTCAAAAGCTGTGTTGGAAAAAGCAAATCATATTAAAAGGACGTAAAGTGAGCATACATGTAAGACATGTACAGGCGCTGTGACAAATGGCAAAAAAAAGGCAGACATAGAACTGAGCCACATGGGGTTTTTTTTTCTGTGTACCTGCTCATTGAACTTCTCCAGTTTCTCCAACTGCTCTCTCTGGTTTTTCTCCAGCTGCTCCATCTCCTTCTGATGCTTCATAGCCAGCTGCAGAAACACATAAATACAACCAGTTAGCTCATTTAAGAAGAGCTGCCATCATTTTAGGCCTAATACTATGGGATGAATTGAAAAATGGGTTTAAATCAGAGTTTTCTCCAAGATGAATTTGCAAAAGTTGCTCTCAGACAACATTCTAAGAAAATCTCATTTGGATTTTCTTGTGAAACTTGAACCTCTGGATGAAGCAAACATGGTTTTGCTGCCTCAGCATTTTCTCTGTGAAACTTGTTTGCTGCATAGCCTGAAAAAGTAACTTTTTGAACTTCTTAAGATGCTCGAAAGTTCAGAGTTTGCAGAAAATAACACAATTTCTTTTTATATCTAATTATGTTATCAAGCTGCAGTGGATGCAGTTGATGTTTTTTTATAGCAAAACAGTGGCTGTGAAAGTTCTGGCTTATTTAATCAACAAATGTAAAAAAACTCTGTATAAATACAATTAAATATAAATAAATATACAGTAAATCTGTATTTGAGACAAATCTGTTCTGTAAAGGATTTTAGGTGACCTGCTGAAAAACAAACAAAAACACAGTTCGTCACACATGTCTGTAACAAACGCTGAGCATAAACAGATTAAACTCATTTTTTTACCTCTCCTAGAGCGTTCGGCGTTTTCTAGAGCTGTCCGAATCTACAATTCCAATATCAAGTGCCTAGAAATTTCCCAGAAGTCTCTGCGATAAACCAGTGTGCATCGATGCTCAGTAGATTGGCAAATATAGACCACAATGCATTGCGTCAGAACAAATTTTGCCAAAAAAATGTATTTCTTAAATAAACCATCAACACTCGTATCATGTCGACTTTAAATTTGTGAAATCGATGATGTCATATCCGCTGTTTAAAAGAAAAAGAAAAAAAGTAGTGAGCGTGGCGTCCGAATTGCTTTTGAAATGCAAAGCACTACATAGTTTTTTAGGAGTTAGAGGTCAGGGCGGGAATTCAGACACAGCCTTGGTTTTTGTAGACATAGAACAGAAAAGTGTTTAAAAGACAGCTCCAATGAGGTTTTCAGGGGTCTGCAGGTGAAGTGACATCTACTGTCCTTCAGTTGTGATAAAAGTTTGAGTTACTTTACTTAACTTTTTTTTGACTTCACTATCAACTTACTTTTGACTCTACAGTTACTTTGCTTAAAGAAAAATATCTATTTAACATTCAAGAGAGCCACAAAGAGCTGCAGGTAGCAGACCCCTGGGTTAGACGGAGAGCCACGAGAGACACAAAAATGAATGCATTTTGAAAACATATTCCTGACACCTGGTCGTTGGGATTTGGGTTTTCTTAGAGACGTGGTCATTGTGGGCTTCAGCGTTCTGCAGAACCTACCCGTTTCCTCTCATCCAGGAATTTCTTGGTGTTGCTGCTGTTTAACTCCCGGACTCTCCTAAATGACAAAAGCAATTATTGTTCATGCAGGTTCCTCCATCCGTGAAGACGGACACCACCCGCTAGATCACCTTTCCCGCTCCGCCTTGTTCTTGATGGTCTTGTCCTGGTTGATGGCTTTGCTGTTTTCCATGGAGACTTTGGCCTGGTTGGCACGCATCTCTTTACTCTGCCTACGATCAACAAAACGCCGTCAGCCGTCTGACCTTGGGCCGTCATCGGTCCCTCGGGGGGCCTCACCTATCGTGGATGAGTTTCAGCTGTGACGTCTGCTGCTCCTGGTTGTTGGTCAGTAGCTTCTTGAGGAGCTCGCACTGCTGCATGACGTGACCGTCCTTCATCTCCTGCTCCTTGTTGCTGTGGCCGCTGATCAGCTCGGACCACTCCTTAGTGTGCTGGGCGGTGATTTCTTTCACCTGCACGGTAGCACCAAAAACCACTTTAGGTCAGAAATCCACAGCAGCCGTGATGTCATCAAAGCGCTTTCTTGATACCTTTGCTTTATGATCTGTAACCAGCGTTTGGATCTTATCTTCTGTCTCCTTCTTCAACTCCTGGCAGTTATTCTCACTGGAAATGACACGCGTTTGTTAGAAGAAGACAACCTCAGACGACCAAAAACTCCAGATATGATTATTATTTTTAGTACAAACTAAGCTTCATGCTTCCTGCATCTCACTCCTTTATCATTAGATTATAAAACCATTGTTAAATGAATCATACAGATTTCTGAGACCCTTATCTCATTAGCATGACCCAAACTTTCCTTATAAACTCATTGGATCGGAGGACTTGCTCCATAGTTTCTGACCTGTAGTTCATCATCATTCCACTAGGGGCAGCAGAGCAGCAGGAACTAATTAGAAATTCACCTCTGAGTTGTGGGCGGGACTGTCGGAACCCCCCCCCCCCCTTCCTTTCCCCATTGCAGAGAGCTCAGAGCAGGGAGCTTGTGACCCTTCGTCACAAATAGATTCTTTTTTTTTCTCTAAAAGTATTTTATGTACTCCAAATTCACAATGATTTGAAAAAATAAATAATCAGAAATTTTCTTATTCTATGTTCTCCAAGATGAAGATGTTAAAAACACCATTTTTATTGGCATGGGTCTGCAATGTTTTGCTTTTCATCTTCCCGACACCGTCGACTGAGTTCAGTTTGACTAAAAACCTCCTCACCCTCGTTTCTTGAAGGCCTTTTCCAGGAGTTTCTCCAGAGTTGACTTCTCTTTTTCGTGCAGCGACACCATCTTGTCCACCTGGGTGCAGTGGGCTTTCTGCATTATATTTTGCTCCTAATTGCAGGGAAGAGAAACATGCACTACTTTAGCGTTTGGTGCTGCACAGCTGCAGCTGTCGTATGCGAAAAAGATGCTCAGCATTGATGCTCAACTCATTGAAATGCGGCGTTTACGCAGCGACAGACGTGTTCGAACGCAATAACAGGACATGATGCTGTGATAATGAATGGGTCTGTGTGAAAGAGCAGCCACCGTCTCCATGGCGAGAGCTCATCAAAGGAGAACTTTAGCAAGTCTAATTTCTTGTGAAAGGTGGATGGTGTACTGGAGCTCCACGCCTTTGCGGTCAGCGCAGGATGAAAGGTTTGTTTGCCCCCCACCCATGCTCTGAATCTGCAGTATCAATTAGCAGGATTTGCACCTCAAGCACCACCTACCTTTGAATGCTTCTTCTTTAAAACGTTGAGCTCCTTCTGCTGCTTTTTCATCAGCTTCAGGTAGGCCTAAAGTGGCAAAAACAAGGACTTTTTGTCAAAATTCTGCAAATATTTTACATTATATTATATATTTTACATTATATATATATATATATATATAAAAACCTTTAAGAAAATTTGACACCAACCTTGGTTTGTTTTAAATCCTCAATGCTCGCATTAGGCACTAATGTTGCATCTGAACAAGCAGAATCAACAACAAATCAGATCAAATCACGGATCTAAGTCTGACGTGTTTGTGGCAAAGCAGTCCTTTTTACCCTTTTTGCTCTCGGACAAGTTGTTCTGCGCTGAGTTGGAGGTCTGGGCCATGTCGGAGCTGGCCTGGGGGGTCACGCTGGCTTTCACCGTGTCTCCTTTACCCTTCCCTTTCTTGTCATTCTTTGAGTTTCCACTGGGTACATCCGCAATGTCGTTCTGTGGCATTGAAAAGAATCAAAAGGTGAATTTGTAGTTTTGTTTGGACGTCTGGAAGTATTTTTTCACTTGGACGTACCGTGTCAATCCCCAAAGCCTTCATCTGGTCTGCTCTCTTCTCTGCGATGGTCAGGAACTTCTTTGGGTCGGACAGAGCGTCCACGATGGCTAGAAAAAATGAGGAAAAAAGAGATTAAAAATGATGAATCCTGAGCTTTGAATGTTGGTTTTTAGCCATAAATCTTCCATAGGAGCGTTAACGCTCACAGTAACGATCTGTGTGAGCCCCTTGGCTTCATTTAATGGCATCTCCAATTGTCCTGCTCATTTGTATTCCTGTGCCTGCGTTACACTGTCTGCAAAGTCATCATCATTTGCTTTGTGCCGAGACTTCACAAATGAAGCCACCATGAGGCAGACGTGTGCTGAAGGGTTTTCCAAACGGCGCTCACCTCCAAAGCCGTCTGGCACGTAGGTCTTGAGGATGATTTGGCAGAAAACGGTGGGCAGCGACAGCGGCTTGTTGCCCTCGTTCCTCAGGGAGATGTGCCGGTAGCCGGCCTGCAGGCCGTCCAGGGGCAGGATGCGCTGGCCGATCAGCTTGTTGTTGTCGTCGTAGACGGCGATGCGCAGCACCGCCAAATCCGGCAGGATTACCTAAGAGGTAAAAAAGGAGGAAGAGTGAGGCGGGGAATGAAAGGAGGAAGAGGGAGGGGAAAGCAGGAGCCTGAAAGTCATCTGTGCTGCAGGAAGCTGGACTCATTTGTGCTCTTTATTTTTAGATAAAGCAGCGAAATGGGTCTCTGAGAAAGGGGAAGGTCAGAGACTGAACTGCAGGCATGAATGCAAAAAAAGTCTGCAGGAGAACAGATCGGCTCTGACGGTTTACATGTGAGCAAAATAAGATGATCCTATGAGGAAAGAGGGCTGGCAGCGTGAAAACGGCCCTCTGTGTGCAGATAAGGAAACATTAGTAAGCAGGACTATTAATCCAGAAGTGCAGAGGATGAGATAAGAGGAAGAACACTCCTTAAAGATAAATGGGAGGAGACACTTTGTGTCCACGCATGCAGCCTTGCTGCAGAGCTGAGAGCTGCTGAGCAGCGACAGCCGGGCGTGTGCGCCGTGAATGCACGGCATGAGGGCGTCTGTGCGTGTGGAGTCTCTCCAGCAGCTCGGGTTATGATGCCCCTCTTTGATAGCATTGTGTAAGCCGGTGTGTGTGAGCACAGCGGCACTGCGGCAGGCTGTGATGGATGGTGTGTGTTAGGGAGCTGGAGTCCCCGTCATGGCTGACAGACTCCCTGGATCTGCTGAGAGCAGCACAATAAACCACATGTTTGGTTCATTTTCTCCTAATTCTTCCTTCCACTTCTACTCCTTTTTTCTCTTTTTGTTCATCTTTTCTTTATTTTCGAAGAATATTTCCAATCTCAATCAGTTTTTGTTTTAATTTCTAACCAGCGTTTCTGTTTTCCTCCCATCTCCTGCAGCTAAACAAACATAAACTCTTGATTTTCCGAGATTCCTGCTCCCATCCAGACCCCGCTCCTGCATCCTTTCTGCTGCAGATGCAATAGCTGCCGAACCGTCACAGGACCCCGCTCCTGCTCGTTGTACCTTTCTGAAGACAAAGGGCTCCTCGTTGTAGGCGGGGTTCAGTCCGTTGTTCATCACCATGCGTGTGCGGAACTCCTTCCGGATGGTGTCGGTCGGAAGTCCATACATGTCCACTTCAACGTACGTGCCGATCTTTTTGTCAGACAGGAACTGCCCAGAAAAAACCTGTGAGGAAAACGCACACTTTAAAGACAGATTTAGGAGCAAAAATGGGAATAGAGCTTCAAAGTGAACACATGGGGGCGCAATACAGTTTTTAATTGAACTATAGAACGCAAACGGATCTGTTTTAGCTTCACTTAACATTTCAACTTCCTTCTACTTGCATTAGGGACAGAGGTGCCCGTTAAGTGGATCGTGATCTACCGGTTGATCACAAAGAAAGTGCGAGGGTAAATCACGGGCCATCAGAAGTAGATAAACAAAAAAAAAACACTTATTTAAATGTATTTAATTACTATCATCATCATGTATTTCTTTATAATAATAATAATAATAATAATACATATTATTTCAACTGCCTTTCAGGTCACTCAAGGTCACTGTATTTTTTAATGTAATAAGTAAAACTTATTAAACTCTTAATGAGTAAAACATCAATAAGAAATAATAAAACAGGATGGAAAACAAAAGAATAAATGAAGTTGTGTTAATTAAGGTGGATAATTATGGATTAACTGTGTGATTGTTTGAAGAGATAAGTTTTGACTTTGGATTTGAACAGAGTCAGTATTGCGTCGATCGGTTGGAGGAGAATTCCACAGATGTTATAAAAGACCAACCAAGGAGGCCCAAAGTGCTGCACACATGGAGAGCAAACAAACAAGACTTGAAAGCGTAAAACCAAATTCAGCATCGCAGAGACATAAATAGAAAAAATAGAAAACATAAAAGCAAATTAAAACATTTTAAAAACAAAAATACCAAGAATAAAACCAATTTAAAAGAAATTAAAACAGGGCTAGGCTGATGCTAAAATGGAGGAACTATCAGTCATTCATTCCCCTCAAGTATTTTAGTGTTCTAAATCTATCTTTGATGTACTTGTACAGCACTTGGTCTGCTTTGGCTTTTTATAGGTGCTATATAAAGCAAACTGATTGATTAATTGACATGCAGGACGACCAATCAAACATCCTCAGATTGATGTCGCTGCACATGCGTGCTCCCACTAAACTGACCGCCGCTCTCCGCTAAGAGACCTGGAGGTTTTCCTTCCTCCTAACCTTCAGAAAAGTTTAGCGTGTTCAGCCTCAGACTCCAAGCTGTGGATGTAGCCGTTAATGCGCCTTTATTTTTCTCAACAGTCGGTTAAAAAGAACCTCAAACAGAACGCACAAAGGAAAAACTGACTCATCATGTCATAGTCACCTAAATTCATTCATTAATAAAGAAAAATCCATGACTGATTCACTTAAAAACCTGCTTTTCATAATAAGTTTGTGAATTTAAGTTTATAATGTGATTTTCACCCCAGGCCATTAGATAGTGTAACCAGCAGTGATCAATGAGTGCCTTTGAAAAAGGAGGAAGAGAACCACCAGAGGGCAGTAGAGAGGCCAGCTCAAAACTGACACGATTGGCTGAAAGTCCATTGGGTCATGAGGCTTGTTCAGATAATCATGGAATCCATTTTCTGTAACTTTGGCAGAGTTAACATACTTGTGTTGAATTTGGATCGTACTAGTAAAGGAAAGAATGAAAGATGTCTTTGGGTTTTTAGATTTTGGTGAAAAAAGGGAGAGAAAAAATTCAAAATGGTGAACAAAAGTTGGGCGATACAAACTGCTAAACGTTTTTGTGTGTCCAACAAATCAGCAAAAGGATTTTACGGTGACTCACATCCGTTGGTAAATATTTAGGATTCCCAAAGATGGCAGAAATCTCACCTGAACGCTGCAGGTTGCTGCGATGACGCCGTCCACCGGCGTCTCAGAGAAGGGGTCAAACATCCTGTCTGACCGCCGCATGAAATCCGGCTTGAGCAGGTAGCTAGGAGGAGCACATGCAAACCCAAATCATGCTGACAGTCGAGCGTTGTGTGCTCATCTCATCAACACACACACACACAGCAAACGGCAGCAACTGTGCTGGTGACTAAATGATTTCCAACATTTGCAGTAAAAGCTCTGCCCCCAGGGGCAATATTAGAAAGAAGGATGACGAATACGGAGAGACGAGAGCTTCCTGTTCCACAGCGCTGCGTGGCTCTGGGGGCAGATTGGAGCCTCAACAAAAGGAATGTGGGAAGCTGTAATTGATGAGCTTTGGAGGAGGTGGAGGGATGAACACGAGGAGCTCTCACCCGCACGAGCCGTTGTATTCAAACTTTCCCTGGTTCAGCTGCATGGCCAGATCTGAGGAAGCACAACAGAACCCATCAATGGCGTCGACCACAGGAATCAGACAATGGTTCCTGACATTTCAGTTTTCTTCCCACTGAGCCATTTCTGCGGCAGAATCTGCCCCTGGCTTGTAACTCCCCCTCAAGCCCTGCACATGCCCCATGCTCAGCGGCCATATGGTGCAACCCCCTCCGCCTCTGGACATGAGGCAGCAGCTGTTCTTCAACAGGCGTCCACCCACAATATTCCAACACACGCTGAGGAGACCGTTGACTGTATCAGAGAACTGGAGCGAGCCAGTGTGATGTCACCCGTGGAAAATGACTCGCTTCCAACCGAACAAAGTCAATTATTTTTCGCAATACGGACGTATTGGGACTAGAAAGTAAGTAAGCAGTGATTGGTCTTAGTCGGTCTGAGTCTACGGTTTTTATGGCAACCAACAAATCTCTCTCCAATCAGGAGTGAGCTTGTTAGAAGACCACACCCCTTTTTACCTAAAGCAGGACCGGGAGAATCTGTCAATCAAATACTTGGTCAGTTTTTGACTTGAATAAATTGAACTACATGAAAAATATAAAAAAACTAATGAGAATTATCAAGAGGATATAAAAAAAAGTATCAGATCAAAAACGGTCATTCTGACCAATAGAATGACAGAGGAACAGCTGTTTATTTCTCTTTAGAAGTCTATGGGATTTTAGCGTCTTGGAGCCAGCAGGTACCCCCTGTTTGGAACGACGGAGGGGGGGGTGCTCACTTAGTCCACTTCCCATATACAGTCAATGGTTGACGCTCATGCGAGGACTGTGTCACAAAGCTGTGCACAGTGGACTGACTGCGCCCTTAAGATCAACGGACATCAGGTCTTGCGGTGCAGATGTGAGGCTAATGCTGTGTTTACAGCGGTCCGTTGGCCGTGCGTCTCTGTTGAGTCGCGTGGGGAGTCCATCTCACAACCGTCAGTTAGTTCACGCCGTCTCCGGTCCATCCAACTCTCACTGGGTCCTTGTAAAATGCATGATTTGCGTCATGAATTATGTTTTTGTGCTTCCAACATTAAACCTTTTATCGTCGTAGGCGAAATTGGACAGCTATGTTATCCGTGGTGTGGGCACGTCACCTTAAGTTTTATTTTGAAAGTAAAACAACTTTTTATTTTTAAACCCCAACCTTTTCTTCGCATTCGCTGGGGAGGGACGGACGTCAGACGCAGACATGCCAAAGGCGATGGAAACATTCCGTTTGGTTGATGAAAGTTCTATTTTTTTGTGTCAACGGAACAGATCAGTGGATATCAGCCTTTAGTCCTGTGTTGCATGCTGGGATACCTGGGGTCTGGAAGTTGAGAGAGACCATCTGGCAGCCTGCGTTCCAGAAGATTTGAGGCATGTAGTTACTGGAGTCCACCCGGCCTCCTTTGGGGTAGATGCGACTCATCTGACGTTTGTTGTAGCTGAACAGACGCTCAGGAACATGTCAAAAGCTTGAGAAGCGTGAGAAAAAGAATTGGAGTATTTGTGCACGTTTGTGGGAGAAGAAGCAAACTGCTTGGGTGAAGCGGTCCCAATGGAACCGGGCTCGGGGCCTTAATCTCCAATGACACAGAAGGAGCACAGCTATCAGAAAGACGTCAGACGTTAGCTGTGATTTCATGTTCATGCATGGGACGTCACGTAAATGTGGCACAAGTCAGCTCAGAGGATACTTGACAAACTCGATGGCGTTTGTCTTCAGGTAACCCAACCCCACCGACTCGTTAAAAGATGACATGTTATAGTGGATGTTCCTCTCTGAAAAACAGGAGAAACCAGTTTCAGTTTGTGTTTACATCCAGAAAATAAGCGGAAGTTTTACAAAAAAGCCCAAAAAAGGAAGCGACGCTCACCTTCCGCCACGTCAAAACTCTGGAACTTGACGGGTTGTGCATAGTTGACCATGGCTGAGAGGAACGGGTGGATGTTTGTGGTGGCTCCCTCATAGGTGTACTGAGCTATCAGAGCCTCCTCGGAGTCCTCGGCCACTTCTCCTGCCTTCAGAGACAAACACGATGAGCAGAAAGTACCGACGTCCCGCTGACACAGAGCCCACAAGTCCCTGCCTTCTTGTTGTTGTCCTGGTCGGAGGCTTCAGAGATGTCAGTGGCGTCGGTGGCTTCCGATATTTCTGTTCCGTCATGTTCAGGAACCTGGCAGCGGGAAAAAAAAGAGGAGAAAACATTGAATGATGGACAAATATTTGAGTGGGAAGGGGGAATATGATGAGTTTTCCTTTTGGAAATGTCATCCATACTTGTAATTGCTAATAAAATTAGGGATAATGCCAGGCGAGGCGTCTATTATCAGAATTACATGAAGGCAAGTAAATTAGTGTTTTTAGAAATAGTTGCATTATTAATGAATGAAATAAGTTGTTTACTGATTTACATTGAATTATCAGTTAATGGAGGATATTTCTCTACTCAAAGCGATCTAGGAATTGTCAGACACTAACCTTTACTTAATGAACACCTCAATCAGAATCAAGTTTTCTGGTTTTTTTTAAACTTGTCCTATTCAACAGCTGAGCAAGCAGATCAGAGGTGAAGGCCTCCTGTGTCGGACAGATTCTTACTGTTACAAATGGGGTTTATACAGTCCAGACCGAAGGTTGGGACACACTTTCAATCTGGACTGTAGATCGTCAGACAAGGGCAGGGGCCTGCTCCGCCCCAAGACCCTCCAGGCCCAGACCCAATGCCCGGACCACAAGAGACCTGTGCCAGCACCCAGATGAGAGAGAACCAATCCCAAGAACCAGAGGCGAGGGGGACTCAGGCAAGCACCCCTCCCAGGCCAGGCGCAGCCCCGAGCAGCATTTTGGGTCAATCAAGTATTCCCCCTGACCACAAAGCAACATTTTCAGGCGAGGACAGCACAGGTCCTTCGGGAAGTTTTACCTTCTTGATGCTATTGCTTTGTTCTTCTTTCTTCAAGCTGACGGTCTCTTTTAAGGAAACGTCGTTGGCCTCCTTCTCGCTGGTCATCTCAGAAAGACAGCTGGGAGCCTCGGAGTTCAAGTCTTTCTCCTCACCTTCTTTTTCACCTGAACTCACAGGAAAAACAGGAAACCATTTGTGATCCTGGGCGGGTTTCTCTTCCTTCACGTTTGCAGAAATGTCTGACCGTTCTCCATGTCGTCCTCCTCTCCCATGATGATGGCGGGGGTGTTGGTCTCTCCTGCCTCCATGTGCTTTTTAAAGGCCTCGAATTGCTCTGGGAAACAAACGATTCATGAAAATCAACGCTTAAAGCAACATTTCCCAAACATTTCCCAGACGTCCTCAGCGGCGCACAGTACTCTGTTCTACTTCAGGTTTTAACCGCTTGTTCTTTATTAGAATTTTCCTCTTCAGGTCATTTGGGGAGGGTAAGGGCCGCCCAGGTTCGATCTGGAAACAGAAGAATAAATCTTTTTTTTTTCTTTTTTTAAAAAGAGCACTTTGTTAAGAAAAAGACGGAGGAGGAGAAAGGTCTCACCGGGTGGCTCTCCAGAGGCTGTTTGAGGAGCAGGTCTCCAAAGATCTCCTCGCAGTACTTGGCCATCTTGTACTGTTGTGGTTTACTAGGGAGTGGACACAAAAAGGCACATGCTGCTTGTGTACATGTCCCAAAATGCAAAAATCTCTGCTGCACATCTACCTGCAGTGATTTTCAAAGGATAAAATGACCGGATAGTCTGACGTGACGAAAGCCGTCTCCTTGATGGCCTGGATGACGTCCTGTGATGAAAGGGAGAAGAAAAGACAGCATTACCTGATATGTAATGTCACATGGGAAACACAAGGGGGCAGACTAACATTATGCTCTTACTCCACTCTTTCTTCTAGTTTATTCCTCAAGAAAAAAAACCAAAAAAATGAATCCCACGCTTACCTTGAACAGGATGTCTGTGCACATGGCCTTGCCATGAGTTATGATGGGTTCCTGGTCTTCTCCTTTGCCATCCCAGCAGTCCAGCTCCACACATCTAAAGAACAGAGCGGATAAATCGACTGTTTAGACTCTGCTAATGAAGATGGAAGAAGCGCAAAGACCATAAGAATGTAGAGGCACCTGCATCCAGACAGAAGAACCTGCCGATACATCTCCACGGACGACTTCCCTCCAAACTGTCTGCCTGTCAGATACGTGTTGTGGGAGGAGCTGATGAAGTAGTGCGCCAGCGGCTGGTCCATTTCTTGATACAGCTCCAGCCGGTCCAGGAACACCGGAGCATTTTCGTCAGACATTAGATACCGACAGAATCCGTCGCTGGACATGCGGCCTGGAATAAGAAGCACAGGAGGGGGCCACATTTTACCCTGATGACATATTTGATGACATTTTTAAAATCTTTTTTCAAAGTGTTCACAGAGGCCTTTTAATTAGGATTTTGCTGTTTTGAACCTAAAAAAAAAAGCTGGCATAATTTCTCAAGTTTTAAACTGCATTTTTTAATCTGCTCCTGATTCATCTGCTTAAAGAAATACTCAGAAATACAACTTAAGGTTTAAATTTTCTTTAAATCGTCAGAAAAACGCCACAAGATCATTACAATTTTCATTCGAGTTGGTCTTTCAAGAACGTCTGGCAATGTTGCAGGTTCAAGGCCTCACAGACAGGTGGCAGCAGAGGCTCAAACATCTCCTCACCTTTCTTCTTCAGTTCTTCATCTCTTTCATATTTTTCAATGATCTGCATGGCTCTCTTCGGGTCGTAGAACGGAAACAGAATCTCATTTAGCCTGGGGTCCCGTTGGTTCTGGAGAACAGCACAGAGGTCATTTGGGTCCCGGCGTAGCGCTGAACACACAGCTGATCAAGCACAAACAGCAACAGGACAGGAACTAAAGAGCCACCAGGTGTGTGTCAACATATATGTCATCTGTGGGGAATTGATTTCAATCTGTGTCGTCATTTTGTTTTTAGGTTGATTTATTGGGTGCAATGATTCCAAAATGTTAGTCAAATCATTCAGATGATGTTAGTTGTGTTGTTAAAGAAACTAAATTTGAGCAGAGATATATGGAGTTAATTCAGTTTCAATTATCAGAAATGCACACAACCTGTTTCACAAATACACACGATCTGATTCACAACTGTAATTTGATGCAAACGTGCAATATAAAATTGGAAATGCACACGTTGTGTTTCCTACATACACACTAAATATTTCACAAATGCACAATAGATGCTTCACAGACATGATTTTTAGGTAAACCTGAAATATGAACTCACAGCTCATGCAAATTGCAGAATGTGCATTTACAAAACCGCTTTCATTTGTGAATCTCCCCACATGTTTGAAACAAACCCCAGCTGGGATTCTGATACTCTCCTGACGCAGCAGGTCAACTAATGCCATCATTGGCTAATGAATCTGTCAATCAAACCAATCAGCAAAGCAGGCATATTCACCTGCAGCCAATCGAATGGCCCCAATAAATCTGAAACTATTTTGTGTTTTTGTGAAACACAGCATGCACATTTGTGAGAAACACATATTGTGCATGTGTGAAATATTTAGTGTACGTTTCCAAATGTATGTTGCAAGTCTGCATAAAATTCTAGTTGTGAATCAGATCGTGTGTATTTGTGAAACAGGTTGTGTGCATTTCTGATTATTGAGACTGAATTAACTCCATAGAAATATGCAAAAACACAGAGTGCTGGGCTTGATTGTTGCTTCAAAATAGAGAAGTCATTTGTGTGGGAGGCGTTGAAAGCAGCTCTGACACAAAAACAGCATCCAGACATCATACTGGCCGCTCTCGGAGCCAGGTGGGACTTAATCTGATTGTGTCCAGAGCCTGAAGCGGTGCACGTGTGACTGCACAGCGGCGCTGCTAAGCAGGAACTCAGCCACAGAACACAGAAACACAGCAGGAAACGAGATGAACCGAGCACGACACGACTGGATGGAAACCCCTTCCCTCCGGTTGTCATGGCAACACCAATCAGAGAGAGGCAGGCGAAGCCACGCCAGGGGGAGCACGGGAATGGGATGAGGAGGGCATGCAGAGCGGGGGATCTGGTGGAAGTTGCCCTTGCAGGCTGACTGAAAGTTAAATACTGTGTTTTTGCTGCAAAATGGAGATGCAATGACAGCAGCCGGGCTTTAGGGCAACTTCTACCCCAAGAAGGGGAGGGGCAGCACAGGAGGGCAGGAGCAAGGCAGCTACACAGACACGTTAAGGAATGATAAAGAGCTTACTTCATTCAGAAAGCTGACTAAATGGTCTACAGTTAAATAATCAGTTTTGTTCCCATTGCTGCAAAGAAATTGATTAGGAGAAAAAAAAATTACGCTTCTTAAAACAGATTCCCTCATAATTATTCACACAGTTAAATTTAGAAAGCAACATTTTTCACAATTTATATAATTTTTAAGTGTTGAATGTTGTCAGTCGGTTGAATGTAATTAAAGTTTGAACTGTGGAAGCAGGTTAGGCTGTCCAGGCATAGTTAGTGCAGCAGATGCAGAAAAACATCCATAATAAAAGCTATATGTGTCACTTAAACTGAATTATTGTTGTTTCAAATGACCAATCAGTGCTTTGATGTCAAAAAGGATTTAAAAAAAGGCACAAAATCCCGAAGCTCACATTTTCTTGAAGAGCTCCTCTATGTCTGTGCGAGGGCAGATCTTCTGCGTCAGGGCGTAAAACATGTCAAAAGTGAAGTCTGAAGGTTCGATCTCGTCATTCTGTGGAGGAAAGGAGGCCAAGCGGTTGTGGGTTCTGAACGAAAACTGAACCGTGCGACTCCCATCGGGGACTGACCTTTCCACTGGGGAGGCCAAGATCCTTCAGAGCCTGGAAGATCCCTTTCTCCGTCTTTCCTGATGCAAATGTTCGTGTAATGCTGAAGGGGCAAAGCGTCACGACGAGTCACAAAAACTCAGTGCGGCAGAGAAATGACCAAACCTTTAGAGCTTCGTCCTACCCTCTCACTGGAATCTTTCCATTTATGTTTGTCAGGAAACACATTTTCATCCAACTAAATAAGAAAAAAAGCCAAATTAAACATGAGGAGAGTGAAGAAAAAGCAGGAAAACCAAAACTTCTGACGCTTACTTACTGTTTCTTTAAGCATGTCATTGGACAAACATTGTTGGCTTTAAAGTTGTGGATAACCGACCTCAAACCTTCGATCCACTTCTGCAAGAAAATAAAAAAGTCCTGACTGACCGGTGCAGAGCATGTGGAGAACATAAAAAAACTAACTGTGTATAAAAAAGGAAACGTAAAATATATTCCTAAAATGGTTTCTTCAATTTGTAATCATCCTATGAACTTTAAGATAATAAATAATTCCCTCAAATATGACCACACACAATGTCGAAATGAATTTGAATTGTCATGTTACTGCATCTAGTTTTGCAGAATAACTCCAGGAAATCAAACCTAATGCATCATCTGTCCTTTATTTATTACAATTAGATTTTCTATGTAATTATCTTGAACAAAAAAAAAATGACAAAACATGTGAATCACTTGACTTACATTTATGTAATCTACTCAATTATTTTAAAATATGCTCATCTTTGCTGTTCAGTGTGATCCAAAGTAGGGGTTTTCACCAAAAAAAAGATATATAGGTGTAAAATATCATTTTTGATCAAATATAAATATTTTTACAGATGTTTTAAGGGTCAGTGTATTAGAGAGTACCTGAAAAAACATGTTTACTTGTGAAAAAAGTATAGGACTGATATACACTATAGTAGCTCTACATAATAAATGAAATAATCCTAACAAAATGCATTTCTAAGACTCATTTCATCAACAGGACACAGTGAAGTCTCCAGTCCCTGCAGTGTTTTCTGCAAAGCCTTGGCTCATGGCGGCAAACAGATTGAAACAAGGTGAGGAGTTAGTTATAAAATATTTATAAAAATAAAAAAACACATTTTTTATTGGTGTTTTTCCTGCTTAATACATCAATCTATTATGAAAAGATTTTTTGTGGTTTGACTGAAGGCTTTACAAGCATTTTTCTCAGTGTATAGAAATTTATTACTTATTTATGTTTAGTGTTCTGAAACGAACACCACAAAGAAAAAGAGTTTTTATGAAACCAACACAACTAAATAAAAAAGTCAAAGTACTGTCAGACAAACATGAAATGTTGGTACGTCGCTGCTGAAGGAGGCGGGGCTTACCCTGGCTGTTTCGGGATTGTCTGCTACCATGAACATGAAGCTGAGGTTGACTAGGTCGGCCCCGCTGCAGATGCAGATGATGCACCCCTCCAGGTCTGCCTCCGTCTTCCCAATGCCCTCAAACGAAGACAGGATCTTTGGGTCCTTTGGGAAGAACAGGAAATAAAATATTGCAACACTTGATCGATGCAGGTTGGAAAACTGGGGCTATACCAATTTACCTGGTATCCACACAGGTACACCTCCGATTTTCGAGAGGTAATTAACTGTATTGGGGTGGCAGGCGCACATCATTGGGTGTTTTCCACATAATGGTCTCACAGTGTCTGACTTATTGGGGCCACAACCGAGAAATTCTAAAAGAACAGCCTTTGCAGGTTCTTTATTCAAACAGCCATGAACACGCGACGATGCTTAAAGGACGAGCAGCACCATCTGGCCATGGCGCCTTCAGGTTGGTGGCAGACAGTCAGATGTTGTAGGTGAACTTGGTGTGTCTTAGAACTATTGGCAGAGTTTGTGACAGACCTGCGAGTGACAAACCACAACCATGACCTTTGCACTCAGACGTGGTTTAGCAAACGCCATACAGCTGCAGGCCCATTTACCAGATGTGAGGACTACTAGGGTGTCTAGGCAAAGCTTTCATAATTGTCTCCACCGCTTTGACTTGAATGACAGACGACTGCAGCGCGTGACTCCACCGACACCAAGACATTGCCGTGAATGTTTGCAGCACAAGACTGTGTGACCTGGACAACGCAGCAACGGTCTACCGTCCTGTTCACTGATGAGTGTCAGGTCACCTTGAACAGAATTGGTCATAGAATCACCAGCACGCCCCAACTTTCTGTTCAGAGCTGATGATACTTCACCACATTGTGTCAGAGTTGGACTTCAGGAAGTGGGAGCAATGACCCCTGACCTGAACCCCATAGATCACATCTGGGACCAGCAGAAGCAGAGACTGGATGATTGAACCCCCAAGTGACCAGAGAGAACTGCAAATAGCAGTTGTGAAAATGGAACGTCTTAGAACAACATTAAGAGGCTGGTGAGGAGCATGAGATATCACTATCCAGCTGTCATTGTAGAAAATAGTTGAAGTACATCTTATTGACATGTACAATGTTTGTTATTGGGGCTATCTTTATCATTGTCTTCATTTTTCATATCAAAAAAGTAAAAATTGTATTTCTTCTCATTCATTAATAGTAATTTCAAAGGGAACTTTTATGAAAAAAACTCATTAAACTCTAGACCAAATAGGAGAAGCAGTCATGTAAATAATAATATCCCCAATTTATAGTGAGTGGTGTAAGTTCATCCGGATTTATTTTAATGTAAAACTTTACAGCACCCATCCCAGATATCTAACAGTTTGACTCCAAAACATGTGCTTATATTTTACATTTAGAACTAAAAATGTGCTCAGAGGTGAGACACTTTGATTGACAGGTGACCAGGACTGCAGCTGTATTGCTGGGTGTGTCCCAACAGCTGTTAGGCTTGTTTGTCCCACCTGGGACCGCATAGATAATCAAAAATAGCAGGAGTAATGAGGCTGAAACGCAACCTCAAGAAGTGAGTGACAGCACACACATCTGTGCATCTATATCACATGATTTAAACAGGGAACGGATCTGATTCCTGTATGTTTCCCTTCACAATCATGGTAGATAATAGTGATGATTATATTGTTCTGTAGAGAGGAACAGGTTATGCAGCTTCAGAAATCTCGCCGAAATCATGCAATCGCATTGATTTTTTTCACTCATGCTTGTGTAACAGTGTCCTCCTCTGATAAAAGCCTCCCTTTAACTAGTGCGCTGGGTACTAAACAGCCTCTGAGCAGACGGAACGAGCTGCTATCAGGCGGCAGGATCTGTTTACGTGCCCTCCAACAGGCTCCATCCTGCTGTCAGCAGCACGTATGCTATCTGCCAGCGCTTCAGCCTTTCAGGGCCTTTTTGTCAGGCGTCTAAATGCTGGTATTTTTATGGGTTTGCATCCTAATTAGTACCCACACGAGTATCCATTAGCAGCGTTCATTATTCAGACCAGCCAAACACAGTTACAAAGTATGTTATTGTCAATGCTGCACAGTTTGGATCAATATTTAATACAAGAGAAAGGCCTGCAGGTTTTTGTTTGTGTGGATCTTTTGATAAATCACTAGCAGTCTGCTTTCCAGCAGAAATTATAAAAAAAAGAAAAGAAAATAAATATTACTTCTCATTGTTTCAGGTGCGTCAGGATGACTTTTCATTTTTAGACCCACAGGCTCTTGAACCAGGGGTGTGAACTCCCCAGCAATAATTCTTATCATCAGATCGTCATATTTTCCATCCTCCCTTTTGGGGTCAAACACACAACCAGAGCAGTAAATAAAACTATTTTAAATGCAACCTGAGGCTAAATTGTCCATAAATATTGATGGGTTCAGATTTCATTTGTATCTTCTGCGCTGTTTCTTTTAAATTTGGTGTTTGAAGGATTGATGGTCAGGAATGATAACGGTAACTAGGACTTGATCAGAAATTGCGTTGCTTAAATACACTCATGTAGCTTTGGATTATATAAGCACGGTTTCCACATTTTTATAAAGAACTTGGGTAGTCAGTTGCCAAATGTTAAGTTCAATCTATATGCAGATGATACTATCATCTACACCAGGGGTGAGCAAACTACGGCCCGCGGGCTGGATTCGGCCCGCCTCCATGTTTGGTCCGGCCCACTGAACAATGTCAGAGAACCATGTTTTTTTTTTTTAATCTGGCCACACGATCAAGAATTAACATTTTATTCCCCCCTTCTGCAGTCTGTGTCCTGATCTGAAACCCTCTAAAATCGTTGTCAAACAGAACAGAAGACAGTCTTCCCTTTCTATGTCGCAGTTCATATTTCCCGGTTTAGGTCATTATTTCTGAGTGATCATATTGCTTTTTTTAAACAGCGCACCCTGTTCTGTGTCCTGATTGGCTGGAGACCTTGTCAATCATTCTCCTCAGTCCGTGCCGTGTCTCCTGTACAGCGGAACGCGTTACGCTGAGCTCTTCAGATCTACAGAAGTCTGTGATCGATGATCAAATCTTTGTCTTCATTCTAAGATCCTGGACCTAAATTCTATGAAGGTTTGAGAATTTAAAGAGAGAAAAGTGTGAACATGTTCATGTCTGTCTGAGAAAAGTGTAGAAAGTGGGCAGTGAGGAGTTTAACTGCCATAAACGTCTGTAATAATCAGATTCCATGCATTTCACCGATCACAGGTTATTTTAGAACGTAACTCCTGCAATACACGAGGGAACTCTGTACTGGTCAAAAGGTAACGCAGATATATGCATAGCTGCAGCAGGAGACATAAAAATGTGCTTTTTTCACATTATGGGATGAGAAACAGACACAGCAGGACACAGCAGCTGCTCAGTTTTAGCACAAACTGTTAGAGGAATGATGAGCTGCAACCCTCAAAGTCTTTATTAGGATTATGACTGGAGAGGATCAACTATTTATTTATTATTATTATTTAATGTATCAGTATATTTTTTCTGAATTTTTGTCTTTGAAAATCATAATGTTATTTGGTCATTGTTTTATTTAATACATAATGTTATTTATTTTATTAAAAGGATCATGACTGAATGAAACTTTATTCATATAGCACTTTACAACTCCTTGAAGGTACCAAAGGACTTCACAATAAAATAGATCTAAAATTGGAACAAAAGTTTGAAACTAAAAACTCTAGAATATTCTGTCTTAGAATATAATTTTTAATCAAAATGTTTTCATCTACATTCCATGTTATATCATTCTCACTCCACGCATCTGCTCCTGGTCTGGCCCTGCTATCGAATTTTAGAACCCAATGTGGCCCCCAAGTTCAAATAATTGCCCACCCCTGATCTACACCAAGGGTCCCCAACCTCTTTCAGGCTACAGAAAAAATGTTCACAAATGGGTTTGCACAATGCTAAAGTGGACTTGTGCTTTTTTTGTGCGCTTTCTCTCTGTGGTCCGGTAAAAACAGTCCCACGGACCGGTTAGGTTCCCAGCTTCTTCTATTTATCAGTTTTTTCCATCAGCTGAGGCTTGTCCTTAATGCAAAAAGGACCAACTACATTTTCTCCAGAGCTCATTGACAAAATGCATTACAGGCTGGTCTTCTAACACTGGAAGGTGACTGAAAAGTCTCTACAGATAGATATCTCAGTGTGTGTCCTTTCCATCTCACATTGAATATTTGTTGGAAAAGGTGAAGGTTCTGCTTGGTTGTCTGTACAGTGGTGACTTGTTCAGACCGCCTTCCTCTGGTTCTGGACTGTGGGGATGTTCTGTCCACGAATGCTGCCTCTTCAGCCTTCTGTGGATTATCACAGTTCCCTCTTCAGCCTATAGGAGCCATCACTGTCGGCTGTACTCTTTGTTTTTGTGGCCTTCGTTCAGACACTGGCTAACCTTCATCTACAAGGCCATTCTGGGTAAACTGCCCTCATGTTTGTGCCGTCTCCTATCTCCTGCTACTTGCAGATACAACTCCAGGCTTCTTCTATCCATTCAAAGGATCAGCACAGAGCTTGGATAAACAACATTTTCTGCTCCTCTGTCATGGAACATGACTCAGAGTGCTCTGCATCTGCAGGAACACGTCTCCTTAAGCCACGGGTGTCCAAATCCAGGCCTCGAGGGCCGGCCTCTTGCTGGTTTTCCAGAATCCTGCATCATCTGCTGTTGATTACCTGGATCAGGTGTGTTTGGCCAATAAGGAGCTTCAACAGCAGGTTGATTGGAAAACTATAGGACACTGGCCCTTGAGGCCTGGAATTGGACACCCCTAAGCTGCTTAAAACGATGCTGTAACCAAATTTTTATCATTTTGTCTTCATGTGCCAATGCCCTTTGGCCAGGTCTCTCTTGAAAAAAACTAAACTAAAGGTTAAATATAACCATAAATATTACTGAAGCTGTTTTAACCCCATCAGAGTCACATCAGAGGTATAAAAGCGGAGGGTTTATGTCAGAATTACTTTAAATGTGACTTTCATCAAGTCTTACCTTTGGGACGGCTCCAACCCGAATGCTGTTGATCAAGGAACACTCAAGAACCTGACCCTCCTGGAAGAAAAGGGTGGAGAATAAAGCAGATGTAGAATGATAGATGTTCACATAAACAATGTTTCTGAATTATTCCAAAAATAAACTCATGACAGACAACACTTTATGGCGATAGACAGACATGTGTTATTCCTCTGCAGGTATCTGCCAATCATTTGGAAATTAATGAAGAACTTAACTATATTCATACAACAAAGAAGAGCAGTCTGCATCAATCACACTGCAAACTATTTGATCAATGCAAACATTTCAAACCTTGTTTTATAGACATTCAAGATATTTTGCCAGGTTTTATCTTTGATCTACAGCTTTCCAAACTTTCCTGAAAATCAGCAGTCCTGAATTTTTTTTGTCTCACTAAGAGCAAGGCTCTGGAAATGAGGAAATTATTATTCAAATGAGTCCAAATGGATTTTCTTCATGTAAAATGTTTTCTTTTCCTATGTTTAGGCTACCTCTTTTGCAGTGCACAAGACTGGATTCTTAGAGCGTAAACATAAAAACATTTTTTTACAATCTAAATTACTAGAATTCCACGATTATTTACCAACCAATACGCAAAAGAAATTTAGTCAGTGAGAAGTCCTATAGTCAGAAAGGAAAAAGCAATTTTCACCCTCATTAGTGCAGGGTCTTTTTCAGATTTCTTTTTTTTTTTACTGATATTTTTTTCATTGTACTACATAACAATTCAACCCTAAACTCTTAACTTTAACTTTTAGCAGAAAAAGTTGAGATCCATTTCCTTTGTGTTTTTATAACGAACATCAAAACTATACAGACAAAATTAAAAACGAGTAGATCCAAAAACACAGCAAAGACAAGGTCCAAACAATATAAAAGACGTGTTCAAAAAAGTGCAAACTGTCACTAAGCTATGTGAGGGTTCCAAGCATTTATTCCAGAAACAATTAGGTTTCATGACTCGTGTTATGTTTGTCTCAAACCAAACATTTTAATGCAAATGACCTTATTGAAACTATCAGATTCAGTTTTGAATGAAACTATGCTAACGGTGGGACGGCGACTTTCCGGCATGAGTTCAGATACTACTGAGGGTTACACTGCCTCTTGAATAAGTTAGTGTGTGTCTGTGTGTGGGGTAAAAATATGGCATAATCAGGGAAACAAAACACATCCATCAACACTTGGATGCGTGTGACTGGTATGTGGGAATATGAGGATGGTGATAATCTGAACAGGATCGCAGTGATAACAAAATAAAAAAAGACATTTTATTGTGTCTTAGTTTATGGTGAGTGTTATGTTGATATATGAAAAACAAAAGGGGTGGGCTTAAATAACACACTGCCTTTCCAACTGGCCTAAACTGCTTTTTTAGAAACAAAAATGATCCTTTTTGTTCGTTGCTGTTGTTGTTTTTTCAAGAACAGATTTAGGAATGTTTCTTGTATGTTTTTTCGCTTGTGTCCTGTATTGCATGTTAGAAATAACATGCAACCTGATGCATACCTTTCCCTCATTCTTCCAGGTGATGAAGAAGCCAAACTCATCCACCCTCACGAGACAGTTGGGCTCAAAAAGGTACGGGTCCTGCAGGGAGCAGAGTAAAAAACAAACATCCAAACAAGGCTCCACGTACATCGATTTGAATAAAGAAATACTCAGAAATGCTATTTTTAAGCTTAGTTTTCTACATATGTGTCATCCATCATCAGAAGAAAGCCACAAGAACATGTAAAAAACACAATTTTCATTGGAGTGGGTCTTTCACTTGATGCATATGTCCTTTAACCTGTTTCTAAACAGGCTGTTTTTATCAAAACAGAATAGTCCTGGAGTAGACGGATGCGTGAACTCGCATGCATTAGTCCATAAGTGTCTTCATCTAGATATGATGCTGCAGCAAACGGGCCCTCCAGGCTGCAACAATATGGAGTTTTAATGTCAAAATGATACCTCAAATTAGCCGCTGACAAGGACTGTGTTTTATTCTGAACCCCATTCATCACACTTGTTAAAAAAAAAAAAAGCCACAAACGAACAGAGTTTAAAAATAGATGGGGCTGCTGGGTAACTCTCTTTCTAACAATAGCAGCAGCAGCAGCAGCAGCAGCGATGCACTCGCACACACTAACAGCCACGTCTGATTTATCATTTCAGGATGCTGCTGCCATGAGAGTCCCCGCTGGAAATGGGACGAGGCCTGAGCGCCGTTGAGCTCAGCCGTGACATCTGAAACTGCCGCCAAAACGCAGAGAACAATCCCCCATTTAGGCAGCAGAGGATCCGCTGTAAGTGCAGCTAAAAGCTCGTCTTTCTTTTATCTGAATCCAGGCTTCATTTTTTACAGAGCAGACGGCTCAGACTGACCAGCGAGAACACGCAGCAGGATCCTGTTCTTCCATTAGAGTACCAGCTCGTAAAAAAGGAACGACGACGATCTTTGAGGACGATTAGAGAACATTTAGTAAGATCTCGAACACGTGAACATCCTTATTGCCTGGAAGAGGGAACACAAAGGAGTTTTTTGGTTGGAATAGTTTCTGCATTTACTCCTAATCATTGCTTCCTGATAGGGGACATCATAACTAAATGCAACCCACTTCTATTAAAAGAAGAAACGGAATATTGTGTGTGTTGTAAATTGGTGGGGGCAGTTACAGAAAATCCACATAATGACTGTTTGTTCATGAGGCTTGGAATGATGCAGATGCCTGCACAGGCACAAACACTGGCACAGATGTCCCGGCCCGTTTCCCCGGTACCTGCCTCCACCATCTGTCAGTCACGAGTGGGAAAAATCCATGCCGCATGGATTTATTTAAATCTACGGTGACGCTGTCTGCAGCAGCAACACGGTTTACCGCACAGATGATCCTAAAATGTCAATAATCTGATCCGATAGTGCAGGTATTTCTGAGCGTGACCCTTTTGGGCGACCGGCGCGGACCGGCCTTGTTAGCATGTAGGACAGATCTTAACCGCATCCGGCATCAGCTTGGCTCAGATTCACAGCAGCAACACACCGAGGACTTCCTTCAGAAGCGCGGTGCCCCAGATTCCCCGGCTGTGCTCCGATGAGGATGTGACGGCGGCGGCGTCTCCGAATTAGCATCTATCGCCCCCACATTTTTCGGAAGGAGAGGACTGAGGGGATGTCCCGATGTGTGGGTCCATGTGGGTGACATACTTTGCCTGTTGTATGTCAAACTGCCCTACCTCAGTGTCCTGAATACATTTCTGAGTAAAACTGGGCAAAACTTCCCTGTACATTAACCCTGGCAGGGGTGGACCTAAAAGGGGGGGAAGGGGGGGGGGCACCAGCCCCAAATGCAAACCATGTGTTCTTTCAAGTTTGCCTGCAAAAACTAACCTCAAATCTTCTTTTAGGCCTCAAATATTTCGCTGCGCTTTGAATGCGTCCAGCTGTGGGTCTGCTTGTACCAAAGACGGATCAAATGAGTTTGTTAAAGCTTTCGTTTAGTTTAAATGACTAAAATTCAAAACTTCTGCTCACAAATAGATTGCCATGAAGTAAAACTATTAGCATAAAACCGGCCCAAGCTTGGGTGTTTATGTAAACCTGCATGTTAAAATAAAGCGATTGGAACTCAAAAATGGTGTTAAGCTTGAGTTCACAAATATGACCCATTTGCCTTTGCTCCACTCAGTTTTTCTGCACATTTAATTGGAAAAAGCCTTTATTAGATATGTATCAATGGTCAACTCAAGCATTATTTCACCTATCGGTACATGAAGTGCAACGTGTCGCATGCCCTGTTCAATTTTCACAAACTTTAACGCAAAACTTTAAAACATAATTGTGTTCCATCATAGTAAAGTGATCACAAATCAAAGCAAACCAAAATTTGAAGGTTCTGGCAAATTGTTAGGGAAATTAATTCCCAGTTGGAGAAAGTAGATAGTGAGAAAAGCGTTGGTGAAGCATCATAGTCACAGGGTTCCTGTTCTTTAAAAGGTTCCAGCCTCTTTAAGGTTGTGTCACACAGCCACTACGTACATTTTGTGTGTGTTACATGGATGAAAATTGGTCATACATGAAAGTATGTGGAAAAAGTGAGAAAGGTTTTAGTTATTTATGTAGATTTCTCACAGATGTATCAGGAATGAACCACGTTCAAACCAGAGAAGTACAATAAACCACACAAAGAACACGTAAACCAACGTAGAAAATGAACCGTGCGTGATTAATGTGCTGTTTATATGCAATTCATCAGTAATTTGTCCCTCAATTATGTAATTTTAACGTGATATGTGCGCCATTTACGAAATCTAAAAATTATACATCGGTGCGTAAAAAGTCTGTTAGACCTACGTGGAACGGTTGTGGAAGGCAACAAATTTGCGTGTGCATCTCACAAAAATCATGCACAATTGCATAAGATTTACATAATAATTGCTAATAAAATATGTCGAATATGCATGAACTGTGTAATTCTCAACCAACCACAAACTTTGAACAGCTCAGAACCAAATCCACGTAAAGATCCGTCGGCCAAAACCCTCAACGGACATGTGCGCACATCGACGAATGATGAATGCAAGAACCAGGTATCACGTATGGATCAGGAAATACTGAATGTTCCAAATGTACGTAGTGGCTGCCTGACACGACCTTAAAGCTCAGTCATCCTCTCAGAAATCCTTTTCAAGTGTTTTGTTACAGTGTTTTACTTAAAAACGTATTTTCTGATCATCCATTTCCGTGAGGTCTTTCCTTAGTGCCATCCTCTTATGCTGATCTGTGCCCCCCCCGTTTGCCACCCCAGGAGAAAAAAAGCTCCCCACAGCAAAACTGTATATAATTTCATCTTTGGCTTTTTCTTACTGGGAGTTTCTCGTTGACAGTCCAAACTATTTCCAGTTTTGGAAAAATAGAGTTTAATCTTCTCCAGCTGCACTGCTCAGATTTTTTTTTGAGAACTGCGGCAACGGTGCTGCAGACCGGCGGCCCAAAGTTTCGCCCCCTCCCTCACCGCTAAAGGCGAAAGGACGAGGAGCGTTCTTTAACTTATGTTGTCTGGTGCACACAACATAAGTATTATGTACTTATTTTAAATAAGTACATATTTAAATGCTGATATTTAACTATCCTCCAAATGCAAAAGGCCTTTGGAGGAACCAAACGCCTTTTGGTTCCTCCAAAGGGCGTTTGATGACCGGGACAAGGGTAGAGAGTACAGTACGCTGGAGAAAGATCATCACTCAGAGGAGTTACAGCCCGAAACACAACCTTCATGGCTGCACCTGCACGCAGTTCAGGAACTAAAAAAATCAATGTGCGTTTACGTTTACCTCATCGAATCTGTCAAAGGAGGCTCCTTCCTGCATGAACTCGGGCAGGTGCTTCTGCCAGTTAAACTCGTAGCACTTGGTCATGGCTGCTCACAAACCTGAAACAACAAGAAAAAAGAAGCAACTTTTGCATCTCACAATACTACCCGTTTTCATCAGTTTGGTTTAATTCTCATTAGGTTATTTTATGCCCAATAAACTTTTCATTTTAAACCTGCAAATGCTCAAATTATCACTGAAAGCTGTTGCATCTGAAACAGGATTTTAGAGATAAAAAGACATCAATCAGTGAAAAATTTGAATCTGTCAGGTTGATAGTTATCAATTTTTTATCTGAAAAGAAAATATTCAGAAGAAATATAATAATATTCATAAACTCTTAAATACTAAAGAAAAGCCACAATTTTTCTTATTGAATTTAGGACATATGATTACCTGAATATCATTTTATATCTTTATCTTTTTAATTTGTAATTATTTGTTTCAAATTGTTAAAAAATATATTCGTATAGAAGGACAAATAAAAATCTGCAAATCCCTTATTTTAAAGTTACAAATTGCTGGACAGGAAGTGAGTGTATGAGGGATAAATATGGTTTTAAAAGATGCCAATATAACATTTTAAAGTTCATTTCCTTGACTTAAGCCTTAAACAGAAGATTCCGAGCCGACACCGTCCTGGTGCCGTTTTCGTTTGGTGGAGCAAATATGGGAAACCCGGAAGCTGATCTCCAGAAACTGTGATGTGGATCAGAAGCAGACCGGCCAGACTGAGGGATGCCCCACTGCGTCCCAGGAGACTGGACTCCAACTACAACACATCTGGGAATTCAGAAGCATCTGGATTTTCAGGACGTTTACTTTTATCTTGACCTGAAACTACATTTTGTCTTTTTTGGACACAAAAACAGAAGGTTGAGTTTGATTCCTGCAGCATGCAGCAGTAAAGGGAGAGGTCCTGAGGATTTCTGTCAAATATAGGAGGTGGATGAATGTAATGGACAGATGTGGGACATGCCATCTATACAGGGGTTTAATAGGTATTTACTGGAATCCTACTGAGGTGAGATTTGTCATAAATTAGCGGTGACCTGACCGTCTCATTTCACAAAGACGTTTGTGTTTGGTGCAAAAATCCCACATTGCAGACCGAAAACAAGAACAAACAAGCTGTTGAGGGGGGAGAGTACAAACTCTGAAACAGGAGAGCTGAGAACGAACGGGAGAAAGCAACGGAGCCGAGAATGAAAGTGACGCTTCAAAACCACAGAGGGGAAATGAAAGGGTAAACAGAAAAACAGAAAGGCGGGAAAAAACATCGACTCCCCAAACGAAGAGGAAGAAGCCAGCAAGAAGTGGGAACAGGTGACAGACAGAGAGATGTGACAAAGAGATGAGAAGTGGGGAGATAAAGGCAGCCAGCTGTGTGTGTCAGAGGCTGAGCGCAGCGGGAGCGGCGGTCTGCGTCTGATGGCGGGAGAACGGATGACAGGCAACATCAACAGAGGTTACAAAAAGCCAGCGTGGGGGGGGGGGGGTGACAGTACGCTGCTGGCATGACAAACACAGATGAAGGAAGGGTGCAGAGGTGTTTACAAGATGCCCATCCCTCCATCTTTGAGCACACTTCTTCCTGTTGAGGAGCCTGTTTGAACCAGAGTCTAACCACCTAGAGCTAACCATGACACTACAAAGAAGCCCCGCCCACAAGATGTCAGATTTGACATAATTTAGTTTACAAGCAAACTGAGGTTCATAGACAACAATTTTAAAACAATTAAATTAATAAGAAAAGGTAAAGCTGGGGTTTACACTCCACCCATCCATCCATCCATCCAACCATCCATCCACCCATCCATCCACCCATCCATCCATCCATCCACCCATCCATCCACCCATCCATCCATCCATCCATCCATCCAACCATCCATCCATCAAACCATCCATCCATCCATCCATCCATAGACATTTCAGGGACATGGGTTGCAAACTTCACACAGAACGGACTCATCCAGGATTCAAACCAAGGCCCTCTCTGCGAGAGCGCTAACCACTGCCCCACTGGCAAACCTATGTTTTTTAATATTTAACTTTAGAAGCCCAGAAGAACATTGCTCTTGGTTTCTCCAGGGTTGTGTTTTCTTACTGCTGATTGATTATCTAAATCTTTTTAAGACTTTTTAAACTCAAACTTTACTTATTTGTTTAGCGTCTTTCATTCCAACAGAAAACCCAAGGTGCTTTCCATAAAGGCAAATAAAATAGCCATAAAATATAAAAATGAATGAAGGCAGAAACTACAGGAGAATCACACACCCACCCACTTCCCCCAGTATAACCCTGAACAGAAACGAAGAACTGCAGCTTAAAGAAAAAGTCAGAATCATTCTGCCAATAAGGTGGTTGCTAAAAAGACAGTACAGTCTTTTTCCGGAAAAGGAGAAAGAGATTTGTAAGTATTTCATGTTTACTGTGTCCTGGAGTTGTTGTGGTTTCATGAATGCCATTGTGAATAAAGTTATGCTTTTATTGTTAATGTGTGGTATGGGGTTGTGTTATCTGGTGACATCAAGGTTTTTAAATTTTATGTCCACAAAAATGCCTTAGTTGCATGGGGTCAATTTCAACATTAAAGCTCGGTGGGTTAGTCCCCGCATACCTTGGCTTTACACCCATTCCAGCTGTTTAGGTGCTAATTAAAAATAAGAATGCAAGGTTATATGAACTTGCTGTTTTAATTCTATTTTGTTTTTGTTGTTGAGAAGAATATGTAACAAACTTTCCCTAAACGGTTAAGTGAAAACCAGACAAGAACTGATCCACACAGAAAAATTCACAGCTCTAATTTGAACTAATTGGGTTGTGCTGTCATGTCAGATAATAGCCTAGATATCACCTCACTCAACAGTTTGCATTAGATAACATTTTTCTCGGTGGGATAAAAACCCGTCCAATGGCAGCGCAGAAGCGGAGGTTCTCTGAGGCCACGCCGGCCTGCACGCCGGCCTGCTGAGCGGCTGGTTGTGCGAGTGGCACACGTGAGGAGCCTGGGGAAGTTAGCAGAAGTCAGTGAGGTCCAAGCCCATCGTCCAACCCCTGCCAGAGAGATAATTACCAGAGAGAGAAGCCCTGTGAGGAACTGCCTTTGCAGCTTCCTCATCTAAAACGGCAGCTAGGGTAAAACCCAATGGTCCCACACCTCATAAACTAAAATTAGGCTCCAGTCACAGCAGTCAGCTGTAGATGGGTGTGTGTGTGTGTGTGTGTGTGTGACTGGGGACGAACTTAAATGGAGGGAGAAGCACATGAGGCCCGACGGTCACGATGACCAGCGTTCCACTGAACGTCGTCCAAAGGCTTCAGCGGACTGGAAACAGCAACATGAGCTTTCATTTCTATGGTGTTGGAGTTTTCAAATTAACTGTAGTTTTGTGCGATTCAGGGAAACAGACGTTTGAGATACCAAGTAGACAAATGGAGGTGTTTCTGATAAACGTCATATTTGCTGGATAAATAGTCTTTCAGTTGCCGTGGCGCACATGGACCATGAGGAACTCCACCTCCGGCACATTCCTTGTTTATTTCTTTAATGTACAACATATATTGATATTTTACAGTAAAGTTTTGGGCAAACAAGGCAAACACCTATTAAACGTTATTAGCAACAAATAAAAAAAAACTCACAAGCGCCATCTTTGTTGAGGCAGAGCTACTGTCTGGTTCACCTTCTGTCTTTTTGTGCAGCTTTATGTATGATCTGAACACTAAATATTAATTAATGTAATAAAACGTAATAAAAATGTTTACAATGCATACATCTCTTCTGCATCCAACCACCTTCATATCCTCCTCTTCATCCATGAGCCTCCTCTTTGGTCTTCCTCTAGACCTTTTTCCATCACTGTCTAGTAAAACCCCTATAATTATTAAAACATGTATTCAAATTATGAAATAATTGAAATATGGGCAAAACAGTATCCATCAAAAGGTGGTTGGCTCCAGAATATTTGGAAATGAATTGCACTACAAGGTAAATAAAAAAAGGGGATGATGTGTTTGAGGTAAACTCTGTATTTGCCGTCCTCCAGTCTTCACAGCTAATTTCTTTTTTGTCATTTCAGACTTGCCAGGGGCCTTTTCTGCTCCATCATTCTGATGCTGAGAAGCAAATCTTTAAAAATAAATGTTTGCAGCACTCATTTGCATGAAGGTATGCGCTTAAAACAGCTATCACCAAAGCACAAACACCGCACCCTGTGGCTTGACATTTCCTCCAGCCGGAGCCCATGAGCGCCCAAGTTAGTCAAGTTTCTAGAGATTGGCATTAAGAAGATTAAAAGAAGAGAAATGAGGGGAAAAGCAGAAAGGCCACAGAGGAAGAGCGCTAACTCCTGTAGGCAAAAACTACAGCTTATTGTGTTGCATAAAATCCACATTATGGAAATGTTCTCCAGGGGACAGGGAAACCAGGACTGACATATAATAAAGCTAATAAGTCGGAACATTACCAACAAAAATGCAGGATTTTGCACCATAATGCTGAACGCCTGACCCTTTTTTTAAAGCCACATGGAAACGTTTTCCAGGTAGGATAAAGCCATTTCTGTTATGATCACAGAACTGAGCTGCACAAACAGACAAAAGCTCAGAGCTGCAACAAGCTGCCGCTCTGAGAAACGTCGGGACAGATTACAGCAGATTACAGCATCCTGGTGGTGGCAGGTTTGTTGAACTCAATTACTTTAAATCTGATTAAACCTTCCCCTTTATTCAAAGAATGAATCAACCAAGCAGAACTTTTTTTTTTTTGTCTCTGAGAGTAAGATCATAAAACCTGAGTGTTGACAGGGATTAAAGTGCTCTTTAGTTCAATGACAGACTTGGACTGAGTGTTTTTTATGACTCCATTCTCTCAGCAAACATTACAAGGTGAAATCAATGCTAACATTGCCCACGCCTGCTTTTTTTTTTCATAAAACAATGATGAGTAAACGTGTGCGCAAACAAGGATGGACATCCTGTGTGCTCGTCTGCACTCATATCTGATTTCGCCGGGGAGTCTCACGTCCGTCTGCCCAGCTGGTCAACGTGGGACTGCGTTGTGTCGACGGAACAAAGAGCGCACGACTGATGAAAAATGAACGCTCCAGGTCGGATCTCTAAGTTTACAAACTGGAGTCCGAAGGTTTCCACTTTTTTTCTTGAACTGACTGAAGAATCATTAGCTGCGTTTCCATCACACATATGCGCAAAACTTTATCGAAATGATAGAAAACACAATTCAACAATTACACAGTTTCCATTAAATCGTAATTATCACGCGATACGTCATTCAAAATCATGGTGACAGATGTATACAAAACTTTGATTGACAGCAGATACATCCAGATTTCTGCCACGGCCCTAGCACTCATCGTCATCTATCAAAGGAGACGGCGGCGTCTTATTCAGGCCATTGTGAGGCGAGCTCCTTACACCTCCTCCAGTTCAGAATTTTTTTTTTTTTTTTTCGAAAAATGTGAGTTTTTCTGAAATTGTCCTGTTTCCATTAGGCAAATGTATTTACGCAAACCCAGTTTACACAATTTCATGGTCATTGGAAATGCAGCTAATGTTCATCATGAAGAAGGTGGTGTTAAATTACAAGAGGGAGCGAAGACTGAAAAGGTCTGCGAGAAAATCCTCACAGGCCCCAAAGGGCGAGCAGATTTGTGAGCTTTTACCACATTTCAACAAAACTTCCTCGACCCTTTAAACCAGATGAATTGCTGGTAAACTGTCGGCTTAGTTTCAGCAGAAACTCGTGAACATTTTTTCCTCCACAAGTTATTTTAAGAGAGGAACATCTGTCTAATTGAATAAATTATGAAGCCTGGATTTTGATTTGCAATCGAGTTATCGAGGCAATAGGGCGGCACAGAAGTGGTCTTAAAATAACAAACCTTGTGGATCATTTGACTCAAATCATGAAATCCAGTCAGCTTCCACTTTTCCTTCATTTCCTTCTTCTTCAAAAAGTGCCTTTAAAATCATTCAAACACATTTTCTTTCAAATATAATTTAGGATCATCTGACATGAAAGTACCTTTTAAAAATGCATTATTTTATGACCTTTTTTATCTAATTCAAGGTGTTTGAAAGCTGCTTTTGCTAGATAAATTGTTAGATAAAGAAAACTTTTTTATTTTTTACCATCAGACTAATCCCAACCGCTAAGATTCACAGCTTCTCCAATTAGATTGTATGGAGATGTACATTTGTGGTTTCAACTAAACTGGGTCTGTCAGGGCAGTGGTAGCAATCAGAAGTGGGAAGTGGGGTGATGGGAAGAAGATGCTTTCACTCTGCATTAAACCAGGTTCAGCATGAGCTTGATTTCATCCGCCTGCGCTGCCGCATTGATATGATTGGTAATAAATGATGATGAGCAGATGCATAATGTGATTAGTGCTTTATTTTCTGAAAGTGCAAGCACTTTTTCAAAACAATTCCTAATGACTTCCCAAACGATTCTTTCCAAATAACCATTTGGCGAGCCTGATAATGAGGACATCTACGTTGTGCAACGTCCATGATTGCACAATCATGCCTGGATTCATTCAAAATGCTGGTCTGACGGGGAATTTCTGCTATAAATGGTCCAATCTACCAACTCTCTAATGTAAGGGGAAATGATCAAAGCATTAGGCTAATGTACGCTTTATTGGAGCTATACATTTATGGTATTGTTATTACTGTTTATTTGGGAAATCCATTCTAATGTGAGTAAAGAATAGAATGGGATTTTTTGAGCATCTTGACCTTTTAATGTCAGGTTTGTCTTACAGACACAACACAAGACAGTGGAGGAATAAGTCTTTGAACCCCTAATAACGATTACGAGTTCTGGTTCACACAGACCAGTTAGACTCTGTCGCCCGAATTGAAGACACCTGTTTGAACTGATCACCTGTAGAAAAGACACATGTCCACAGAATCAGTCCATCAGTCAGACTCCAAAGTCTCCAACGTGGCAAAAAACGAAAGAGATTTCATAGGATTCAAGGGAGAAGATTGTAGACTTACACAAGACCGGAATGGACTACAAAACCATCAGCAAGGAGTTGGGGGTTACCATGACAACCGTGGTGCAACATCACCATCAATCCACCTTGAGGTCTTGGGCTCCAAACCAGATCTGACTTGCTGGAGTTTCCATGATCATGAGAACAGAGAGAAATGGGCCCAAAACGACACGGCTGATCTCAAAGCGGCTGGAACCACAGTCACCAAATAAAGCATTGGTGATGGTCAGATGAGATCAACAAGGAGCTCTTTGGCATCAACTCAACTCGTTGGGTTTAGAGGAAGAGAAATGCTGCAATGACCCCAAGAACACTATCCCTACTGTCAAGCATGAAATGTTATGGTTTGGGAGGGTGGATCGGAGGATAGGAGGCTGAAAATGGATCTTCCAACAGGATAATGACCCAAAACATACAGCTAAAGCAACCAAGAAATGTCTGAAGATGTAGCATATCAATGTCTTTAATCGTATAAAAAAACCTATGGAGAGAGCTGTTGCTAGGCAACAAATCTGAATAATTTAGATGCAAAGACGAGTGGACTAAAATCCCTCCAGAAATCTGCCAATCACTGATAAGAAACGCCTGACCTCTGAGGGTTTTACCAAAAAGTACCAAGCTAGAGGGTTCAATACGTGTTTCCCTCAATGAAATACAAATAAATGCTTGTAAATTCTTTAAGGTGGATTCCTTGATTTTTGATCTGCTGAATGTTCAAATCAGGAAGGGATCAAATACTTGGTTCCTCCACTGTGGAGGCGCTAAAACACATGAATCTGTACAGCAAACTCTCTCAACTTCTAAAACAAGAAAACCCTGAACCTAAGATGAAGTAGAGCAAAGAAAATCAAACGCACACATTTTGTAACACCAAAGGTCAAACATGCAAGACACACTTTATGTAGACAACTCACAACTAAACAGCATAATTGACAAATACATTTGAACTGAATGAATTATATAAATTGAGCTCATTACAACTTTATTAATCCCTAATGGAATTATTATGTAAGGCTAATGCAGTAAACGGGAATGACCTCCTGTTCAAGTCGTTACTGGCCCACAGATGAGGAAGCCTCCGCCTCTTTCGCCGCTTTGATTCAATAAGAAGTAAATCACAAGGTGTGCAGTGTTAACATTATGTGGAGAGGCTGCTGCGACACTCAGCCCGACGGTCCGCCGCGGCGGTTTGTTGAGCTTCCAGGCGTCCCGCCGGCTCTGATGAAGCTCCGCGGCTCTTTCTACAGAAAACGTGTGGATGACAGGAAACTGTTTTTTTAAGAACTAGGATCTGCTGCGCCCCTTTCTGTAAACCAAGTCTTTTCCAGTCTGACTTGCTTGCAGACTTAACATCCAACAACTCCACCTTTTTTCTGCGGATCATGTAACACCTTGTTAAACTATACACATGCTAACTCACTAGGAAAACTGTTCAACTTTCTTTCCAAATAGTTTTTTTATTTATTTTAATCTTTGCCTAAATAAAAGAAAAACACACATTTTTTAGGGCTAAAAAAATTCATTGGTTCTACTTTTAGTTAGTAAAATTGTGTCTCAGTGATTTGTGGATAAAATGATAACAGTAAAAACTAGATATATAGTATAATATATATATATATATATATATATATATATATATATATATATATATATATATATATATATATATATAAATTTTTTTTAAGAAAAGTATGCAGTGGAGAAAATCAGCTAAATTTAGAAACACAATTGTCCTTCACAGATTTCTTTCAGTCTTGTATGCATGCTTTTTTTTCTTTTTACAGGGCACTGTGTTCTGCATCCTGATTGGCCCTTGATCTTCAGGGTTCAAGGTCTGAACTTTGAGAGTTAAAAAAGAGAGAAAGAAAAATGTGTGTAGTGGAGAGTTGTCCCACTTTAAAACATCTCCGCTGGACAGATGGAAGGACGTGTTGCTGGAAGAGGCCAGCTCCCAATCAGCAGGCAAAAACAAATCAGAAATTCTTAAAATGGTTTGTTTTTCTTTAACTAAGCCAAAATAAATAAGTAAATAAAACTGCCAATGGTCTTACCAAGAATTCTCATTTTTATTTTTTACTTTGCCTAAGCAGATGGACAACTTTTTCTGTTACAGTAGGGCTGGCATGTCCAAAGTCCGACCCATGGAACAAATGTGGGCTGTGTTTCAATTTTTCACTCTCCTGCTATAAAATCAATCAAATGCCCTCCCCAGTAGTGTGTAGGACTTCTGAAGAGAATAAATGACAAGCCGTTGTAAACCTGTGGGTACTTGATCTTTGCAGCCTCCAGGGCCAAACTAGAAGAACCGATTTGTTTCTGTGATCAAACCACTTCTGATTAAGATGATTATTTGAGTTTATTTCATGTTCACGTGATTTAAATCTAGAAGTTTGTAGTAAAGATTTAATACTGAATAAAATGTAACACATGAACCCAGGTTTAATGTTGATAAAAGGTATTTTTCCAGACTTTTTCTTATTTACTTCTGGACTTTAAATCAGAGGTTTGCAGTATTTTTGGTAAAAATGTATGTAGATGTGCTTCTGTTTTATGAGAAGGAATGAAAAGTATCTCATAGCAATTATGAAATGCTTTATTTGCCTTTAGTCTTTTTAAAAGGGTTCTTAGAACATGGGCTGATTGGTCGGCCTGCACACTTTCACATCACCATATCTGACCCTCTTTGCAAAAAATTTAGACACCCCTCCAATAGGTGGTATGTATATTTGGACACGCAAGGAGTATAATTGTATGAACCTCTTTTGTATTCTAGGCTAAAATGCATTTATATCCATTATATTTGAAAACATTTCATTTTCTGGACCGGATGGAAAAGAGATGAGACAGAGAGAGAGGGATATTAAAGATGGGGGACAAAAAGATTAAACGAAAGCAGAAAAAAAGTATAGGAGGGGATACAATAACAAAAAAAGCAACAAGTGTCTCGCGGTTTATCATTATTACTGTCATTTGTAGATATTTATTGAAATGGTTGGGCCTGTCTGCATCCACCTTTTTTAAGAAAAAAAATTTGTGCAGTTAAAAAAATTATTTTGTTGAGATTGATTTTCTTGCAAGACAGATAATGACTTTTTTCTTTTTAACAAAGGTTGTTTTACTTTCTAAAGATTCAGTTTTTGCTGTACAAACGTAAGAATGAAGTTTGGGTTTTAACACGACAATACCAGAACAGCAAAAGCCCGATAATTTCTCAATAAAGTTAGGTAACTGGCCTCTGCAAAAAATGGCCTGCAGAGAAAGAAATACCAAGTTCTTCCAAAATGACTGTCTTACATTGCATACTGGAGTGCACCGTGCACCTCTGAGCTATGACATTCTCATTTAGACTGGATTAGAAAGTCAAAAGTTCATATGCCCACTTACTTTTACCCCAGAGCTTTCCAAGGTGCTGCCAAACATGGTCAAACATGCTGAGCATATGTACCAAATCTCCCTGCTGCTTACCAACCTCTGAACTGCATCTGAACAGGAACTAGAAAAAAAACTGGAGCCTCTGAGGCTTCAAAGCAAACACAAACATCTGTAGACAACTGAGAGACAGCTGCACAGGATGCTGACAGAGGGGGAAAGGTACCAAGAAACGGATATGTAAAAGGAAAACGTGAATTTAGGGAGGAAAGTCGGTCTGAGAGGAAAACTGGACCATCACAGCACAGAAGGGAGCGCTCGCGCTGCCCAAATATGTACCTATCAGGAGGGCTTGAGCCCTGGTGGGCTTCGGACACGCGGGAACCGGCATAAAGAAGTTGTAGAAATAGAACATGTCCATATAGAGAGGGAACTGAGGAGGGAGGGGGCAGGAAGGGCCAGGGGGTTAAACTTTTCCCCCCAGAATGTGAGCCTTTCATGGCCCAAGCTCCGCCAAAAGAGGGTCCCTATTGACTGACACCCCCTGAGGGGCTGGACTGAGCATGATCGAGCAGCTGTGATACACCCCCCCCCTTTGAGAAAACACTTGTTTTATGGGCTCAAACGTTGATGTTCTGATCTCCTCAAACACTGCCGGTCTCCATGGCAACCCTGCTGACCAGTAATAGCCTCCAGCTTACAGGCGAGCACGCAAATTAAAGCTCCCGAATGGGATTCCGCTCTATATTTGTAGCAGCACGGAGACCCACCCAACAGTGCGAGCCCCTGGGGCATTACCAGACCATCAGCCTCTGTCATTAAAGCAGCAGCAGACACACACAAACCCCCACCAGCAGCTGCAGCAAGCCCCTCCATCCAGGCAAACGCGCCTCTTAATTGGCTTAAGCAGATAACGGGAATCAGATAAGCTGGATAATGTATAAAAAGACAGAATGATACTGAGAAATACAGAAAGTTTTTTATATATTTCTGCTTTTACGGATTAGGGGTGCTCCAATTTAAGATTATGACATCCAGAAGTTATGAACCACATCAATTATTTGAGCAAAAACTGAAAAGCAAAAAGCTAAAATAAACTCAATCAATCAGAAAAAAAAAGATCTTTGTATGTATTTTCTTCAAAAAGCTTCTTTTTTATTGTCATCTTTGAAAAATAACAGCAGGGACTAAAAAGTGTGCCTCAGATGTTTCACGCTGTCAAGTGCTATATACGAGGGCGACTTTAGACAATCACTTCCATCTACATTAACCAGAAATTGCTGTCGGTTTCATAAAGGTGACAGCAATTTGCAGCTCAACGCGGGCAGTGAGCTGATGATTACGTAAAGGATTGGAAAGCTCTGAAAGCTGCTGTGGAGGCTGAGGGAGATGAGGCTGAGAGTACTTACCAGGTGACTGGCACAGGCACAGAAAAACTGCAGAGCGGGAGACTCTGGACAGCACCGAAACGCTCTGAGAAGAAAGAAAAAGCAACAGCTTTATTTGCGAAAGTCTTCTATTTTAGCTTTAAAATGACACTTTCTTTCACATGTGCAGACAAACTCTGACTGCTTTGGTTCAAAGAGCAGATTTGATTTCTCGTGCACAAACGTCCATAGGAAGATCCTTAAAGAATGACAGAAATCAACAAGGAAACTAGACAAGCTGTAGCTTTTGAGTGGCAGGTACAAGAGCGGGAATAAAGAGCTAGAGAGCTTTCAACGTGTGTGTAAAGTACAGACCGGGTCACAGATACAAGCAGAGAGACGCTTTGAAAGAAGTGAATGATGGAGGGGAGGCTAATTCTCCCCCTGGCAGGGCATCTCTCACGCTGAGGAGCAGACGGAGTCCTTAACATTTGTTCTTTGCAGACACAGAGGCTCTGCTTGTTTCTCTTCACCTTGTCATGGCAGCTTTGACTAGCTAGCAGCAGCAGGGCACTAATGGCTTCTTTATACAACCACTTTACAAGATAAACCTCGCTACAAGACGGTGCATGGAAAATTTCCCCAACTGACTCTGTTTGTATATGTCCTATTATAATTGATTATCCCGGAAATTACTGTGGATTTTTACTATATCCTCACGTTTGCTGAATATTGTTTGAGATTTCAGTAAATGTTTACTTCCAACGCGCCTTTCTCAGGGAAAATCACAATAATAATAGTGAAAGTGAGCATAAAACCAAACTGAATACAGAAACAGCCTAGCGGGGGGGGGCTCCAAAGACAAGGAGCAACCACTTGAAGGCGAAATCCACTATGCTTTTATGGTAAATTTTGGTCATAGTTAGAAGCTTTTGGTTTCTGAACCTCAAAGGACAAGACCCAAGAGGTTAAAAGGTCAACATTGTATGCAGGAGATTTTCTGTGAAAGGCTCTAGAAAGTAGAAGTAACGTTTTTAAACCCATTCTAAATTTGACTGAGAGCAACCACTGACTGTAACTGAGTAAGTGTGACGCCATTTAGAGGCAATTTTGCGTGACATGGACACCGCCATGTTGGAGCCAGACAACGTCAATTAAACGTTCGGGGCGTTTGGGGGTCACCTACTTTTATTGAAGCCTCTGATTGGTCATTTTATAACGTGAATAACTTGCGACAAAGAAGAAAATATGAAAAAAAGAGGATTAGCAAGAACATGTTAAAAATAAGGTATCAGAGCAAGAATGGTAACAGCTGTTTATTTTTCTATAGAAGTCTATGGGATTTTGGCTTCTTGGAGCCAGCAGGTACTTCCTGTTTGGAATGCCAGGGGGAGGAGTCACTCTGTCCAATCCTCATATACAACCAATTGGAGCAACTGTTATGAAATCACATTGTACCTAAGCTTTTGGACATACAGCAAAGGACCTCATAGGAACAAGTATCACTTTCAAACTTTCATATAAGTATATCTGTAAACATTCAGGCCATTTATTGAATATTGGACATAACTGTAAGTCATCAGCTTCCCATTGCTGGGGATCTATTAGGAACAACACGCATCCCTGTCAAAAACAACATTAACCTGAAAACAGTTAATTACTGACTATGACTGTAAACATAAGCTTCACAATCGATTAGGAACAAGTAAACATTTCAAAAATAGTGTTTCTGAAAACAGTCAGAAGAATGTCGTTAGATTTTTTTAATATCGCACAGATACCGATACTGACACCGATATATCGTGCATCCCTACTCAAAAGTAACTTTATGCAGAAACAATTGCAAACTTGAACTGTAAAATCCTCATAATTGCTGTAGTCACATGCACAATATGCATGCATAATATATAATAATTCATCTTATTTTGGAAATAATCAATCATTTCTTTGAATTAACAATATTCAAATCAGCTCAATCGCAAATAAAGACAATAAACCACTTAACATTTTATCTGAATTTGGCTGTTAAAGCTTTTAAATCAGCTGAGATCAAATGACAATTGGCAACACAAGTGTAAGTTAAGAAGTAATCAGCACCAGGAAGCCAACGTTGAAGTTGATCATAATAGTCATAATCATCCTAAAGCCGCTTTTTTTTTTTACCATAAACACGGTAAAGTTGAACACGAATGAATGAATTCATGAATCCCGTCACTAAAGTGGGTTTGACTGTGCTGATCTGGTCTGTCTAAAGCCATCTGCATTCTATTTCCCTCCCATCTGCTCATCATGTCCATATGAATCCACCAAAGTGACAGCTTCTATGGATCAAATGCTTTACATGTCAATTGGCCCCACTCGGCAGGAGCTGTTCGCAGGCCTCTTCAGCCAAGGGGAGAGGATGGATGGGCGCTCTCCAAGCCAAAAAAGGGAAACTATGTCACACATGCAGGGGGACCAATATTTAGATTTCCCTGGACAATTTGACAGAAGTTCAGCTGCCACAAGGAATTTGAAATGAAGAAGTCACTTCTTTAAAACTGTGGGCTCTCGCTATGTCTAAGTATTTCAATAAACGTAAAAGTAAAGTTTTATAGTAGCAAATGGCGATTAATGTCTTTATAGAAAAAGACATTAATGCAGCATCAGGAGTGTATTCTGAAGTCCGATGAGATGTTGATGGAAGTGCAAAAGCAAGGAGGCACTCTCAGCAGAAAGCCAACTTTTTTTTTAATAAGCTGAGAAAACAAGATGGAAAAACAAAGGAAAAAGCTGGTCAAACGACAAGTGAACACTGTTTCTTCCATTATCTGCCTTGTTTAACCACTCCACAAACCAAATAACATCTTATCCAATAGAAAATAAATTAACTTCAAACTGCAAGTGGCATTACATGTCCCACAGGCCACCAATGACCCGCCTTTCATGTATTCAAATTTCAAAATATCCTAGTAAAGGATGTGCAAGCATCAGGAAAATGTCACTTAGGAAAGAAGAATTGCGAAAACAATCTGGTTCTTCAGTCCAGGACGGCTGCAGGACAGAATTACATGATAACGGGCCGATTCAATTTCTGAACACAGTAAAAGAGCAGCGGGTGAATATTTAAGCCTACAGTAACAATGAAAATTTTCCCTGAAAGAAGAGCTTAAAATCAGTTAAGAGGTTGTTAGTATTATTCCCTAATAGGCAAACCAGGGGGGTATTCCAGGAAGCATGTTTAAACCCCCCTGACTTTAACCCTGAACTCTGGCTGAAATCCGCCTGAACTTGCTTACTCTGGGTAGGTGGATTCCAAAAGACCGGATATGAGTTAGCGTAATCACGCTTCACTTGGTAACCCTGGGTTAGTGCACGTGCACGGCAAGTACATAAAGACATTCTCAATGGATCGCCGATGGAAACCATGGAAACGTGTGGAGAAAAAAAGAGAGCGCTATACTTCAGGGAGACGGAGTCTGAGATTAATGACGGCGTATGAAGATTATAAGGCCATCAAAAAAGTAATATGACTGCATCATCAGCAAAAGAAAGAGTTTCTGCTTGGAGAAAAAGAACAAAGTAAACGCACGAGTTTCTGATCTTATTTCCATTTTCATCACCAAGAACGCATATATATAAATAACTTATCCAATTTTGCCAACTTAAATGAATTACTTCTATTGGTAACAAGTAATTGACAAGTAATTGAGTTAAATGTATTTGAGTTAAATGTATTTAACCTAATTTCTTACTTCTACAACTCAAATTTACATAGTTATCTAACTAAATGTCATATTACTCCAATTCAATTAAACTTTTTTCCATCTTAATTATAATTCTTGAACTCTCATACTCTGAACAAAACATTGATTATGTCCATTTAGGAATCTGCCAACATTATCATTACAGTGTCATGTGGTAGGGGTGCTATATAAACTCATCATCCTCTCCCTCCCTCTCACTCATGGTGCAGAGACTTAAGCATAGGACAAAATAACTACACAAAACACAGTAAAGCATTTGGTCAAAAACCTACACTTAAACCCAAATCCATCCAGACAGGCAAAGGGAATGGTATCCCACAATTCCTTGCAGTGCCGATCTAACAGCAGCACCAAAGTTACACCTACTTAATTGAATTAATTTGAATGAAAGTAAATAAACTGCTTGATAACTGTGTTATTTTTAAGCTGACTTAAAAAAAATTAATTTATCTTAACTGAAGCAAATAATTAAATCAGATAAAAGTAAAAAAGTTTATTTTTCCAACATCCATATATGGTCTTATCAGCCTCTCACGGTGGAAAAAGTATTATCTGAGCTTCTTCATCCACTAAATCATCTTCAAATGGACACGCCATGCTGCTTCACCTCTCTCAAAACAAACTAACCTTCAACTAAACCTGCTGCAGACCAGGTTATGTTCAGAGCATGAGTTGCTATGGCAACTTGACATACCCTGAGACATACCTCCATTTCTGGAACCAAAAGCTGAGGTTATCAACTTCCTTAGCCTCAAACTTACCGTGGGAGCTAGCATAACCTGCTTTCTGGAATACCCCCCTGCCCCAGTCCAGGGGAGATGATCAGAAAGGAGCGCAACATATAAAAAACGGACACCAGAAAGATGAGGAACACAGTTTATTGGATGAATGACTGAATGAATCTGTCCTGTAAACCAAGAACAAAAATAAAATCACTCTGCTTGTTTCAACAAAAGCCAAAACGAAGGGATTGCAGCCTTGGCCAAACATAAAATAAGTGAGAGAGACAGATGACCCAGCTACATTGACCGTCCCTGCAAAGGCTGTCTAACAAAAAGTAACTGATGAAAGGAAACAAACAAAGCCCACAAAGAAAGACTACCGAGGTCCAACCCCAAGACTGCTGAGGACCAACAGGGGTAAAAAGAGAATTAAACCAGCACAGCTTCAACTCAAACCCCCACTGCTCCTCAGCCTCCTGCTCTGCTCTCTCTGCATGGCTACCCTGGTTGAGGCCTCCTCTGACTTAAATACCTGGCAGGTGCTGATCAAGATCATTGGCCACACCTGCCAGGTGAGCAGAATGTCAGGGGATGGCAGCTTCATCTATGCTTTACGGAGGTCATTACTGTAGGTCCTAAAAACCTGAGAGGTGCTCCGTCTGACCAGATAGTCTCCTTTTCTTCTTTTTTTCAGGAATCCTTTTTTGAAGGAGTTTTTTCCTTACTGAGGCTCTTGTGAGTTCAGTTTAGTCTAGAGTTTACCTATTGAATTATATGACTTCATGATAATTATGATTTTATGTTTACTATATAATTGCCGGAACTGAATTAAATTGAATTTACATGCTGCAAATGAACACCTATCAAATATAAAGCAGGAACAGCACTTCCTACTGCACTAGCTGACAGTTCCCCCCCCTTCCCCATTTCTGTTTATTTTAAGAAACGGCTATTTCAGGTAGCACCCTCACAGCGCTGTAACAATGCCTTTGATTATTAGGCCAACAGGTAATCCCTGCCCTGCCTGTATGAGGATATAAAGAGGGTAAACAGAGGCAGGTCAGCCGTCATCATCATCATCATCAGTCCACAACCGACAGCTCGGACAGAGAATCGCATGATTAACAGCAAGCAGACTGGCGCTTATGATGGGAGAAATCTTCCCAGGAACAGCCCAGACTAAAGCTTTGCTATGCCTGATAATCATTTAGTATCAGATCCGTTTCTCAGACGCCAGTGGCAGCCAAACGAAGATGTTTTAGAAGAGGATGGTGACAGTTTCATGGTTGACATCTACCAACCCATTGCTGTAGCCACAGTGAAGGTCAAAGGTTCCAAACTGCATCCCTGTAGAGACCAAATCCTGCTAGTTTTGAAAAAATCAAAGCTTCGCCCAAAGCTGATCATCTGGGTCGTTTTGCCTAAACGATGCTGTAAAGTAACGGTTAGCTGAAAGTTGAGTTCTCCACTCAATGCCTGCTGCCAGATATGGAGGATCCATCAGGAAATCTCCTCACGTCTATTGCCATAGTCAAACGCATGGGGCTTGGGCCATATGGGGCTTGACTCATATGGGTGCTGTAGGTTTCTGGGTTGTCTGGGCTCGTGGAGGGTCGTAGAGAAGAGCCACTCCAAGGAAACGAGTGTCTTTGACATGTTCTTGGTGATGGAAGACACATCTAAAGAAAATTAAGCTCAAAATGGTGTTTCTGAGAATTTCTTTATTGAAATTGTTGTCAAGGAGGAGCAGATGCATTTTAAAAAAGATTCTATTTGTGACGTAGAAAATATGCTGGGTAGGCCACAAGCTTCCTGCTCCACTTAACGGGTCTTTTTGATTAATTCGCACATCTCTGAGTATTCCTCTAAAAACTTGCGCTCTGAGCACCAGCCCCTCCCAATCCTTGAAAACGAGTGGGTTCTCACATTGTGACATGACAAAGTGAGGACAGCCCCTTCCAGGAAGAGTCTGCGCTGCCAGCCCCGCCCCCAAGCTAACGCACACACACACACTTTATCTGTGGAGCTAGTGGTAATCGGCTGAATGCTTTCATTTTATATGCACAATATGCATATGTGCATATGTTGTTCATTTTCTTTGGCGAAACGCAGACACGCTGCCGAGGCCGACGATAAGAGGACTTCTTGAAATGGGCGGCACCCACACAGAGCAAAAGCTAATCGGGAGCAAACTGAGCCGCTAAAAAAATGAGTGTTTCAGAAACAATCATTCTATTTTGTGTCAAAGGTATTAGATGATCATATATATTGTTATAGTTTACTCTTAAATGCTTAGGAAAAGCATGATATAGGCCCTTTAACAAAAAAAAAACGTCATTAAGTTTTATCTTGAAAGCTACAAAGAAAGTTTTTATTTTGAAACCCTGACTTGTTTCCGGTTCCCTGGCTTTTTCCTGCGACACTGATGTGACAATAACAACGTAAAGCTTACGTAGCGGTGCGGATGGATGGATGGATGTCAGCTGCAGACATGACGGAGGCGATGTAAACATTCCTATTGATCAATGACCGATCTGCAGAGACGCACCACAGACGAACCAATGGAAATCAGCCTCAAGGCTTATGAAGATGTATGTCTTGGTAGATGCCATTGACAAGATTGTTTGAAAAGTCATCCTTTCAACTAATTTGAATTTAGCTCATTCGGTGGAGGAGCTTTGTGACCGCTTACTAAACGGAGTAGAAAAAGAGGAGAAAGCATGTTTCTCAGCTCTGCTGTCGGTGATGTTATAAACATCCGAGGGAACCTCTTGAGTAGCCATGACTGGTGACTTCTGTTGCAGCTAAATCCCTCCCTCGACTGTTGCTTGGCTACAGGAGCGTTGCTTCAGGCCCGGCTTGATGGATTCTCTCACGATCATGATGTCGCATTCATTGCAAAAATCCAACTTTCTCACAGACGGCAGTGAAATGATAGAAAAAAGAAAAGTCCAGACAAAAGCTTTGGTCTCCCGGGAGACGTGAAGAATAACACAGACAGATAACCAGCAGATGCACAAGCGGCAAAACACTTCACCTACACTTTGACTTTTCAATTTCATCCTTTCTGTCGGAGGTTGTGAGGAGCCGGCTCCCCGAGGGCCGTGGGAGACGGGCGGCCAGAGAGAATAATATCCAAGAAGAGAGAAGAGGTGAAAAGGAAAGTTTTCTGCTCTGTGAGTCACAGGGACAAAGCCTGGAGAGAACATTGCTCCTTTTACCTCAGAGAATGGTCCTCCACTGTCTTTAACAAGGACAAAATTAGGTCTGGGTCTCTCAGCAAAACCGCATTCCTCGCACACACCAGGATAGTGCCGCTCCTCTTCACTATCATGCAGCCTAATAAGAAGATTACATTACTAAATCATGGAGCCATACAACTCCTGCTAATTCTTCTAACAAAGAATCATTTCATCGTGGATCAGAAACTGCAGCCTTGGACGAAAGCGAGTGACATTTAAGGTCTTCCTGTTGTGCTAATCTTTCTGTCCAAGTCATTTTATTGTGGCTGTTTGTGTTACATAAACTCAAACGTGACGTGATCTTTGCAGATGGAGCAGTAATTCACATGCCATATGAGGCCCGAGCGTGACTGCACCTCCCCAGGCCTCTCCCCAAACCATGTTTGCTACAGATTTTGTACATTTTTCCTGTTTCTGTTGGAGCATCGCTTGGCCAGGGGCGGGAAACATTTGGGATTTTTTTTTTTTACAACTGGCCCAAAGTGCCGCCGTCCAAAGTGAAAAATGGAATGAGAACCTGGATGTTCTCAGTTCGCATCAAACTGGGTCACAGAGAGAAGGAAGTACCGCTGAAAGCCCTGTCATTTAGATGCAGCTCCTACAGTAGATTTAAAAAAAAAAAAAAAACTATACAGTTAATATTTCCATGTTAGGATGAATCTAAAAAGCTGACGGTAGCTCCTCCCACACGCGACGGGAGCGCCTAGTTTGTGAACACGTTTTTTGGACGAGCATTGAGCATCAAATTTGATTCAGACGCAATTTTGACACATGAATGGCGTTTGGTGTGAACCCAGCACCACAGGCTGGGCCTTTTTATACCAAAAGTGCATCTTATAGTCTGGATTGACTTATATGCTTTCTTTGTTGTTCGTCTTTATTATGCTTTTTTTTATAGGAAAATACACAGTTTTACTCATATTTTAATAATTTCATTATATCAAAGAAGAAGAAGACAATATTAATGAACTCACCCTCTAATAGTGTTAAAGGACTTTGGGCTTTTTGAAAATAAATAAATAAATAAATAAATAATAGTGTTAAAGGACTTTGGGCTTTTTGCCAGAAAGCTTCAACTTTGAAGGCAACAAAAAACCTGACGCTTCTATTCTGGTGAGAATTTAAACCCTGGAAAGCTTCTTGTTATGGATCTGAACCATGAAGGGTTCATTTTCCAAATCCAAACAATTGCCAAATTGCAGTGAATTCATAGGATTAACACAATGAACACTGGAGATAAACTGGGTTTGACCTTCAAACTGCAAAATAACATTTCTATTCCAGCTCAGACGTACGTGGCTGGACGGCATCCTGAACCCAGTGGCAGATTTTCCCCCTTCGGACCGATCGAGGTGGCAGATTCAGGCTGGAAGTGCTCACAGACAAGGTCACAAATTGAACTGCATGAGGGAATTGATGCAAGAAGTAATTAGAGAAGATTTGCAGGTTTCTATTGCAGCTTCTCTGCAAGGTATCCAATGTGAGCTCTGCAGCAAACAGCTCTTCAGGCTGTGTTCAGCATCAAACAGAGAATTCTGTGTTATAGCCCTGGTTTATTCCGTGTTTTGCAGATAATGATAATAAAGTCACTAGTGTCTCAAATAATTTTATCAAAATTAGCAACAATGTTTTTATTTATCACTCTGATCAATTTTCCTTTTCAATGTTTTTTAGCCCCAAAATAAGGGAAAACCTGTGTTGTTTTCTAGGACATAATTTCTGCAGAGCGGTACTATTTTATTTGAAATTCCCCCCGAGCTGTGGACAGTTCTATTGGCATGTAGCAACCCCGCCCCCCTTCCCCGTTTACTGCTGAGAGCTCTTTGTTTGCACCTTGTCCCGCTTGCTTACAGTCTCTCACAACCTTGAAATAAGATTACTGGTGCCACTAAAAAAAGGTGAGCGAAATCAGAGCTATTCAGACGTACAGTAGAAATCCAGATTCCAGCTCAGATGAGGAAAATGAAGACGTTCATACATCTATTTGTCTGTAAGTGGATGCATCGGAATGGAGCAGAGCACGGAGGTTGTGGCGTGCCCAGTCTAGCTTCTGTCACAAAAACAATCTTTTTCTAAACTACCTTTTTTTGTCTGACAAATCAGATGGATTCACAACGATTTGAAAGAAATATTCAATTTTAAGTTTAATTTTCTTTATAAATGTCCTTCATTAGAAATATGCCAAAAGAACATGTTAAAAACACCATTTGTTTTATCAAGAGTGTGTCTGTAATTGGTATCTTTAAGTGGCCTCTGGGTAAACGTGTGTGGTTGTGACTAGCTACCTGACCTTCACCAAAACAGTGGCTGGGATAGGCTCCAGCAACCTCATGGATTTTAGAACCTCGGTTTGTCAAGAACTTCCCATCTAACATGGCATCACACAAATCTACGTTTACCAACTGATCACTGAAACTATGGAAATATACAAAATAATTTGTTTACGTTTTCCACAGAATTTTAGGCTGATTTTACTTCCTCTCATATGTTTTAATTCTTTTTTTTTTTTTTTACTTGTCCTGTCCAACAGCCGGTTAAACAGATAGAGCTAAAGCTAAAAACTAAAAGGTGTTTGATAGACTTTACTGTTACAATAGCAGGTTAAGAATCTAAGGACACACGAGGTGTACATTTGCATAAGCCCCTTTTGTATTTGAGGCTAAACCGTATTTATATTAATTATGTTTGCCTAGATTTCTTGCTGGACCGGACAGAAAAGAGTAGAGAGACAGTTTTCGGAGTAACTCAGAAAATCCTGAAGTGGTTCTTGAAAGGTGGATGAGCTCCAGAGCTTGGAGATCCACTCCCAGATATCTTCAGTTGTGGTTAACTCTGCTGCTGTTTATGCACCTCCAGCGTTTGTTTGTTTTCTAGCCTGCAGCTCCAAACTGAAGTAAACACTGAAGAAAACCCAAGATAAACAACATTAAAATCCACACTCATTTTCCCCAAAGATAAAACAAATAAAGATGTGCATTAAGCTCATAAAAATGTGCGCGTTCCACCCTGAGATGTCTACGGAGATGCAGGCCCTCCCTTCCGGCCACTAAATTACACAAGCCAATAATAAAATAGAGAGGTTTGTTCTCTGAGGGCTCCGTTTCCACCGAGCACTTCGGCGTTACGTAACAGTCATCTTCTTGTACAGAAGTGTGCGGACTGAAGAAGCTCTTCTGACAAACACACGTCAGTGTTTCCGTCCCCTCGGCTTGCCTCAGTCTAACCCCTCAGTCCCGAACGTGACCCGGACCGTCCTGCACAGCGCGGCGGACGGCCACATGCAGAAAACATGGACCAGAACAAAGCTGCTGAAAGAGGAAGAAGCAACATTCCAGCTGTTTATCTAGTCATCTGATCTGGCCAGCGAGTCATGTGTTGGAGCTGAGTAAGAGGCTTGGCAGGCTAAGGTTAGCCTGCAGTACTCTGTTTGCTTTGCTGTTTTCCCTCTTTCTTCAACATGGCAATTTGCTTTTGCGGTAAATAAGCAAACCCGTCATCCGCACTAAATAGGAAAGACAAAAAAAGATACTTTCTATTTCTGTTTTGGAGTTCATAAATCAAGAATGCATCAACGATCTGATCAGATTTGAGCATTTAAATGATTAAATAAATAAAAGTTAACTATAGTAAAAGGCGTAACTTGCTGACATAAAGGGATAAAGATCCACTAAGTCTCATAATAAAGCGGTATTCTCTCTACTATTGGCCTTGCTGGTAATAATAGGTATCCAGGGAGGATGGTGCAAAGTCAAGTTTTTCATTCTGGAGCGAAGGTCAACAGTTTAATTGGAAGTGCAAATTGCGTTCACATGTAATCCCAACGTGGATTGGGTGAAGTGAGTGTGAGCGTTTAGCGGGAGGAGGAGGAGGAGGGTTAGCGGCGACATGATTTTGGACTTGCACGTGTCACTAAATCTTCCTTGCTGAAGTGGGAGTCTCCTGTCATGTGCGTCTGAATCCATGAAGTCTTTCTTAGGAAAGAGTCAATATTGACTTGGTGACTGCAGCTCCCATCTGCTGGCGTTACAGGAAGCATCTCACCCGTCTTTCGTCTGCTTCGGTTTCAGTGTTTGCCTGCCGACGAAGACGATCCTGTCATTGGATTCGCCCTGCAGCCGCATTCACCCTCGCAGTGAAGACACAAAAAGCATAAAACCGGTGCAGCTGTATTTCCCTGCCATCCGTAAAAACACACTTCTGTGAAGGAGGTGGGGGAGTCCACGCAGCTGAGTGGACGGGAGGAGGTCATCAGCGCTGAGAGCAGACACTGACACACAGCCAGCGTCACGGGCCGAAGAGCATCCACCATGAGATGGTGTTGGTGGCTCTGGAGCCTGTTGGTGCACGAGTTAGCAATGCTGGATGCTTCTTTGCATGGAAAAAGAAAGTTCTGGTCAGCCTAAATGCTCTGAGGACTTTGATTTGGACTTGACAACAAAAAGACAGATTCTCCATCTTTTACATAAGCTGCATAAACAGGAGTCCTTTAAAATATTATAACATTATCTTATTAAAGAAAGAAGAAAAATAAGAAAAAGGAATAGGGGACAATGTTATGAAGGGGTTAAAAATGCTGTCTTTTTACAGAATAAATGAGTTACAATACAAACAATGAAATCTGCTCTTGCAGGAGTAACTCATAAACCCATTTATTACAGGTTAAATAAAAAAAGAGTTTCTTTGGAGTCTTAATTGATAAATTACTTAATCTATCTTGAACTTTTCCAAATCCAGATACAAACTTTATCTATAAAGCATCTTTCAGCAACACCAAGTGCTTTTTGTTTCATTAAAAATAAAATGATAAAACACACAGAATGCCCTAAACCCTCCCGACCCCTCGCACCCAACAAAATGAAACATGAAATGAATAAAACTCAAAGTGTCAGTGGAAATAGGAACCAATGCGGAAACCTGGCTTGACGCTGAAGCGAGGAAGTGATATTTTGGGGAACTGTCCACGCCAGAGACCGACCCAATCACAGAGGATGTCACCATGGATCGAGGCAAGCACCCAGACGTGGAATAGCCCACAGCAACTACAACCCTGTTCAACGAGAATGGTCGTCTAACACCTATGACTGGTCCTGGTTAAGCTAAAAGGAATTCTCTACTGTCCCTGACTTTAAGTCTAAAATACAGTTTAAAAATATGTTGACTGACTCTTCGTCCTCAGGAGTGACAGCGATGTAGAGTTGGGTGACGTCCCCAAGTGGCAGCATAAATACATTAAAAAGTAGTGGTCCTAAAACTGATCCTTTGGAAACCCCACAATTGGTTTCAGAGGCCTTTGAGGAGAATCTATCCATGCTTACATAAAAATGGAGCAACATCAGTTAAGAACAGTACCAGAGAGGCCCAAACTTCTAGCCTGTTAAGTAAAATATTGTGATCTACTGTATCAAATGCCGCGCTCAGATCCAGAAGCCTCAGGACTAAGAGTGTCCGAGAGTCCAGTTACATCAAATATCATGAACTATTTTTGCAAGGGCTGTTTCTGTACTCTTTGTGGTTGGTCAAAACCAGCGACACGGGGGTCAACGACTCGTTAGGGGACTTTGTTGGCCATGAAAGGGCTGAAAGTCCAAAGAGGAGGACACATATCTGCAGCTCAACACCAGTCGGCTAGAACCGAACAAGCTGCTTGGATGAACCAGAAATGGGGTCCAGTTGGAAATGTTTTAGAACTTTTCATTTCTGTGGTTTGTCCTAAAACCAAATTTATACTTTTCGAAGATATTACTTTAATTTAAAAACACACTTAGATAAATACAACTTTCTTTGACCATTTGACTTGAAAATGGTAAGTTGGATACTGGTCGATGATTATTAAAGTTTTTAGGATCCAAGACAATTCCAAACCAGCCATCTTAACAATGGGTTTTTTAAGATCCCACCATGTGCTGTAGTTTTATCTCAATCTTCAATTTCCTGAACAGTGTTGGAGGTATTGGAGCGTTGAAAACAGCACTTATGGAGGCCTGGATCTTCTTTGAAAATGTCTTTAAACTGGGGAAATCCCAGACTTTTTTTCTTTTTAATAAAGAGTTTGTTTAATGTCTATGGCTCTTTTACCTAATTTAAGCCATCTTTAATTGGCAGTATGCTCTTTTTGCACGTAGTTTAAACAGCAGATGCGCTCCCGTAAAGTGACACTTCATGCACCCGGGTGCAGCCTGGAGTGACTGTCAACATCCATCATTCCTATGAATGTCAAGGTCTGCGAACGCCACTGATGAGGGTGCAGACGTCCAGAGCGCCGGATCGATGCAAATATTTGCGCTGGGAGTTGAGCTGTGTTGACTCTCGTCTGCTGCAGAACCTGAAGTGTGACTCCTGCTAATATTTTTATCTGATCAGCCAAAACACACATGAATACTGGGAGGAGAGAATTCCCATTTGAATGAATAAATCTAGATAAACAAACTAATATAAATAAAGAGAGGGAGGTAAGCTGGAGCTTTGGTAAAGCTAAGGGGGAACCATAGTCTCAGGATGAGCTTTTATTTTGACAGTTTAAAAAAACAGTACATGTAAAATTAACCCTAAACAAATACTGAGATGAATTATCATTATTGTTAATCATAAAAAAGAAAAAACTGTATAAGAAAGAAAGTATTACATTTTTTCTTGATGCATATATATATATATATATATATATATATATATATATATATATATATATATATATATATATTTAATATAAATTACTCCACTTGCAGTTAGAATAAGCGAAATTTGTGATGTGCATGTTCAGGTTTTAAATTCATATCTAATGCATCATTCTTTTATGGACTTTCTTTTTAGCAGCATTATGTACTGAAGTCACTTATTCACCTTTGTTATTTCAGGAAAATATCCGTACAAATATTCCTGACTGGTCTTGACAAGTAAATCCATTTTCTAGGTTTTTCTAACAGAATAAATAATGTTTTATATTCATAAAATCTATTGTTTTTGCTAAACGTTTTACTTATTTTGTAAGAAAGTACAAATAAATCTAACATGTTTTACTTTTATTTTTAAAACCTAAAAGTTAAAGTGCAATTATAGTAATTTCTCTCTTTTTAAGAAAATACACAACAAACAATTCATATTTAATTCAGTCTAGAGTTTGATTTTTTATCAAGGATCTTTAAAAGTAACAATTAAACAGAATTTTAGTTTTTGTGTTGCTGTATAAAAGGCATTAAGGAGGGGTGAGTTTTATTTTGAAGTTCTGCATACATGACTTAATGTTTCCTGTTTGCACAGACCAGTCTTTAAAAACCCTTTAAGGAGGTTTTCAGAAGTCTTTTGCAGAGGCTATCTGCAATCTAACCATTTTTACAGCAGAAAAGTCACATTTTAAGATCTACAGTTTAATTCAACATACCAAACCAAACGGTTCGATTTTCTATGACAAGTAGGACCTGACAGTCATTACTGGAGGATGTCAGGTCAGCAAAATGTAGAAAACCAAGAGGTAAACAGGAGAAGAAAAGGGGATTTACTAAAGAGGGTTCAGTTTCCCTCACAGAAAGACGGAAACAGCTAAAAAAAGAAAAGAGCAGAGTCTTCAGCAACCACAGAGAAGTCTTTCCTCTGGTTGCCATCGAGTTGTAGAACGGATTCAAAGCCCTGCTGTTCATCAATCACAGACAGGGAAGTACCAAGGACTTCCTGCAAACGTTTCAACAGAGTGACATCCACAAAGCTGGTTTCTGTTTTGCAAACCGTTGCATCTGACTTCCAGGAACGGGAACTGAACTGTATCGACGGGAAGAACCAAACTGTCAATGAAATGAAATTATTGGGCCCAACAGAAGCAGATCTAAAGATTCATGGAGTTTACGACACTCACATAACGTCAGCTATACTCCCAGCTTAGCGAGGACGACGTAAATGAAAAGCATGCCGTTGAATGATCTCCCTGCTAATTGAACCGAAAAGGTTCATGAATTCTTCCAGATAGTAGTTTAGTTTGGGGAGAAAAAAAGGTCCAATGTGCCTGGAAGAATAAGAACTGCATGGCTGTTTATTATGGACAAAAGCTGAATCCTAACATTCATAAAGAGTTTATTTATTATTGATGCAACGATTCAATTTATCCACGATTCAGTTCAAAACCTCAAATGTTTTGTTTCAGTGTGAAATGTGTCTATTACAAAAACAACAAGTAAAATTTCAGATTGACTCAGCTAAAAGTTGCCATGAGAAAAAACCTTTAAAGTCCCACTCTGATCATCTTCTGGTCTGTTTTAATTTGTTTTAATTTAATTTTAATTTGTTGTGCATTTCCAGTGATCTTTCGATTAGGATTAGGATTAGCATTATGCCGGTTTTAAGCTAAATCAAAAGCGTCTGGCGGTTTTTAGGTCATAGTTTCTGCAGGGCGGCAGAAGTTTATTAGAAATTCATTGAAGGTTTGAAGAGTTAAAGTCCCATTATCTGTGTGAAATGCCCCCCCCTCCCCCTCCCTGGGGGAGCGGTGAGCTGCAGACACAGCCGCGCTTTGGAACCATTTGGTGGTTCAACCCTCCAATCCAACCCCTTCATGCTGAGTGTCAAGCAGGGAGGCATTAGGTCCCATTTTTAGAGTCTTTGGTATGACTCTGCCTGGACTTCATTTGGATTTGACCTTCCAGTCACAGGGCGGACACTACACCACAAGGCCACTGAGCTTGTTAGAAAAGGAACGTTACATTTAGGAGGCCTTCTATAAATGGAGCGTGGAGGACATAAAGGCAGGACGGGCAGGCCGCTGATCCTCTGTAGATCAATCTGCACAACACAAATGACCTGAATGTCCACTTCATCTTTCCAAATCTGTTTCATTACACAAAGCTCACATTTAAGTGGCTGCTTTCAATAAGAAGTCTATGATTGTGTCCAAAGTCCTTCCTTACTCACTATTTAGTGCTTTCACCAAGTTGTAATGCTGTCCGAATCTACCATTTCAAAATCCAGAGCCCTGGAAACTTCCCAGAAATATAGAGCATCAATGTTCACTAGATTGGCGGATATAGACCACAATGCATCGTGTCGGAACAATTTTTGCCAAAAAAATGTAAATTTAAATGTATTTTTTTAATAAACCATCAACATTTTTATCTTCAGAAGACACTGGATTCATAAGTAATCGTCACAAAACGCTCATTTCAATTAGAATTTAACTTTGTGACGTTTTTGATGACGTCATATCCACCGTAAAAAAAAATTAAAAAAAGAAGTGAGCGTGGTGGCAGAATGGCTTTGAAAATCCAGGGCACTACATACTATAGTTTTATAGTAGTTAGGGGTCTATGTTAACAGGCGTTTCGGACCACTGCGTTTTTCGCCTGCTGCTGATTCACAACAATTTGAATGAAGAAATACTCAAAACTTTTGAACTTAAATTTCTTTATAAATGTCCTCCATCAGCAGAAAAGTCCACAAGAACAAGTTAAAAGCACAATTTTCATCACAGTGGGTCTTTCAGTTGGCTTCAAACAATGTTAAATATGTTGAATTTAGCAAGACACACGCGTGTGACACTTTTAATACAAACTTATGCAAATGTATTGCAGCGATGCAACAATTTACTCTCCCTACAATACGGTTTGAAGGTGTAACATCCATCTTAGAGATGGTGAAACTATCACGGCAACAGTTTTATTTAAAAAAAAAAAAAGTTAAACTCAAACGTGAAAAATAAATAGAACTTGTGGTTAATTAATGTCCCCCGTACCCCGTAGAAATGCTGAAAATGTGCTGCTTCGTTTGTGAAATGAGCGGCTGGAGGCAAGTGAAAATTAATCAGACAAAGCATTCCTGCTCCGAGTTAATAATCTGGAGGATACAATTATAACAGAGCACGTTACGGAGAGCAATCACGTGTCAATTTCATTACACTGTCAGGTCTACATGCAGGGACGCGGCGGCGGCGGCGGCGGCGGCAGTAGCAGATCTGCAAACGCTGCAAATCGAACTCAATGATGCAGAGTAAAATGAGCCTCGTTGCTTCTTTTTTATTATTCACTACTAATCCAATAAAGGTGTGCGTTATCTCCAGATCTCAGTACAGCTGCTCTGCAGTGTAAAACACTCAGGAGCAGAACGTGCGTCCTTTAACGAGGCCTCCTCAGTGAGGAAGGAGACGTAAAGATCTCCTTTGTTCGTCTGCAAACGCCACCTCAGAATGCAGGCGGTTTGTTTTAGGGACGTAATGAACCGTTTCATCAACCGGTTTAATGGAGTCCAGGTTATTAACATGCAAGTATGCGCCAGATGGTCTTCAGAACGGAAACTTCTGCTGGAAACTGGCACTATTTTTAGGTTCTGTCTGGCAAAAACCCGAGCAGAACTGAGTAAAAAAACAACAGAAGAACTCACCAGTTCAGCATCCGTTCTGTTCAGAGGGAGAAGCTCATGTCTTCGCCTGCAGAGACAAAAAAGGACAGAACGTAAGAAGAGACTTTTATAAATCACAAAGGCTTGAGTATGGACTTATTTGGCCAAGGTCTAAAATCATCTAAAATACGGCAAGAAGGTTTACGCGCATACCACAGACCGCGACTCCTTCAAAAGGAATAAAATATGACACCCGGAGGAGGCAGAGCTGTCCGGGGCTTGAAATTCTCAACGTGCTACCACAATATTAGACGCCTCTGTTTGCCCTTTTTCCTTTCTGATTGTTGAAGTTCCTGCGTAAAGAGAGCTGCTGAAGACCATCATCCAGAGGGTTTTGCTCATCAACGTATGGAGGGTTCCTTGAGTGCAAAGAAAGAGCGTGATCTAGATATGCAGCTGTCAATTTCCCCAACCTAGCTGCATCGCTGCTGTGCGGACGTGCGTTAGAATACATGACCCTGAGTTTTTCTGTCGCAGCTACAGTTCTTTTAGGATGGCGAGATGAGGCAGCATCAGTTCTTTTTACAAAAAAAAAAGGTTTGATTCCTGATTCTCGATTCTACCTTCCTGTCATGTTTTCCTACTGGTTAGCACGAAATGGGTCTTAGAGTAAATACCGATCAATTCACATCCAAAAACTCTCTGGCATTGCAATTTGTACATTTTGTGGTGCTTTGTTCACGCAGGACTCGGAAACGTGCGTTTCAGTGGCCGCTTCCAGTGAAAGCTCTACATAAACGTGCGTTCCAGGATTCCTGTGTCTGTGGGCTCTACACACACATTCCCAGTTAAGTTCGGTCGAAATTGACCAACCAGGAACCCGGATTTGGTAATGACATATGGATGGCGTTCCTTTTGATTCACAGAAGTGCCAATTGTTTGAAATTCAATTATTGGACAACTGCGAGTACATACGTTAGTATCAGGTAACGACAGTCCAGTGTGAGCTGTATGATATTTGCCCAATCAAAAACCCACATTCGGTGCGTTCTTGAACACACCACACAAAAGTCCTTGTGTGACAAAAGACCTTGATTCATTTCTTTGGTTGGGATTTACAGGTAAAAAAAACTTTTTTTGTGGTCATCTGATTATGTTTCTGTCGTCTGGAACTATTCCTAAAAATTATTATTTCATTACCAAATGAAGGTAACGATAATGAAGTCTGTGTGAAATGTAAAGATGTTGTATAAATGTGCTTTTTAATTGCTCCTTTTTCATCAGCAAAGCATGTTATGTAACCAGTAACTTACAGCCCAAACTGAACAGAGTTTCTACACTCATCACCAACGCAACTTTTATTTATCCTGCAATGACTGGGACCTACCCAGAATGCTTTGCAGCTCGCAGTTGTTTTTATCACTGTGAAACAAGGAGCACTTTTTGGTTGGAAATGATCATTTGACCTCCTGACTGATATGACAGGTATGAACATTTTCCCGAGGCCTTCTTTCTAAATTAAGTTTTCATTCCTGGAAATCTTCTAGAAGTTTCTACGGAGCGTTTCTTCATACCTCCCTTACCCCTGTAATCAGATGTGACGACCAGCTCGTCTTGGCGTTTTTATTTTGAAAAAATAATTAAAATGAACAGTTTTTGACCTATATCACTTTAGAAACCTTTCTAGTAAATGCTGCAAAGTCACATTGCTTTATTACTGTGACACACAACATGAACTAGACCTAAACTATTCTGACCTGTGCAGCAGCACATTCTACGTTTCTGACTCCAACTCCTAACTTTGAATCTCACTTTGGTTCATTTCATTGACCCCTGAAGCAGCTGTGGAGGACGGACGCAGCCAAAAACCCCACAATTGTAAGAAAAAAAATCATAAAAATGTCATATTTTACATATATTCTACTAATGCCAGATATTGATAGGTCTACTGTCATATGTAACTCTTACGTTTTTATAGATTCCTTTGAATAAAAGATTTTATATGGTATTGCTTTGGCATGTTTGAAAAACTTAAAAGAAAAGAAGATGCACATCTGTCATCTTCTGTCATCGATCCGTTCGTGTGGTCTCTGCACATGGACTTGTTTGTTTTTGACGGCCAATTTCCAGAGTGTGAAGAGAAGAAAACTGTGACATTGCCGTACAAAAATCTGTCTAGTCTAGAAAAAAGTGAGGCGGAATAAGCAAAGCATTTTTTTTTTTTACAATCCCAACATCAACAGCATTGTATAACTGCTCCCACTGATCCCATTAAATGAACATCTTCTACTTATAAGCTTCACAATAAAAGCCTCATTTAGACATAAATAATAACATTAACTCACAATAGAAACTTTTTTTTATTTAAACACTAATAAATAAAATACATTAAACATTTTAAAAATAATGATTGCCTTTGAATTTTAACCATACATGTATTAATTTTGCATCTAATAATCTACATGATGAGTATTTTTCCATCTCTGACATGTTGGCAGCCTCAGTCCTCCATAGCTAGCCTCCCAGCCTCTGGAAACATCAATAACCTGATTTGATGAAGTTTGCGCGCAGCAGCTGCGCTCCGCTGTGTCACATTCCACTCAGTCAAATAGAAGCTAAAACGCAGAAAAGCGCACCACAAAATGCCGCATTCGCCCTCAAAACGCGCGTGTGAACCCGCCTGGCTCGCTAGCTAGCAAATGCTACGGTCCCCAGCTGTGTGTGCGCGGCCAGCCAGACGGACGCTATGTGATGTCTGAGTGACGGGAGCGGGATTTGGACCAGAAGCAGGCTCCAGCATCACGCGTCCGCGCGCAGCTCCGGACATTTCCGAGAGCGTTCCGCCGGTTCTTACGTGATCTCGGTGTTGTGAGGAACGCTTTGATCCGGCGGCGGCGCGGGAGGGGGTGATGCTCGGTGGAGTACGGCTCGGGATTTCTCTTTCTCCGGAGTGGCTGCGCTGTCCCGGAGCGTCCCGGTGCTCCCGTTCCACTCGCCCTCCAGCGGAGAATGAGCGGCCCCGGAGCGCTTTGATCAGGAACCCCTTCTCCAGACAGGCAGCGCGACCCCCCCGCCTCCCTCCCTCCCTCCCTCTCTCCCACGGCCTCCACCACAGCCAACCTTAAGCCCCTGCGCGTACGCGGTCGTACTCGTGCGCGCACGGCCTTGCGTGTACGTTTGGAGCGGTGCGCAAATGAGTGAATGAGTGTGCCTTGGGTTGACAGTGGAGTGAGTCATCCAGCAGGGCTCCACTTAGCTCCTCCCCCCCGAACAGCTGACTGCTTCGGCGTTCATGAAGACAAACACTGCCCCCCCCCCCCCCCCCCCGTCATGTTTTTACAAAAACTATTATTAGTGCGCTTCTTTTAGCCTCATTCTAGATTTTGAATCCTATTTTAGAAACAATCTGCTGTTTGGGTCTACTTTCAATGTTTTAGAGAAGAAGAAGAAAATATGTGAAATGTCTGTTTATGAGGACATGCCCAACATTTTCATGTCAGGAATATTCGAATAATGTTGCTCTTGTGAGAAAAGAATGAGAAAATATAAATAAATTAACAATGGCCCAAACTTGGCCGTTCTGACATATTTCTCCTAAATCCATGCCTAGTTTCCAATAAAAACGATACAATTATGATTTTACTCATGTGCACTGCAAAAACAAGCCCGTAGAAATAAGTTTAAAAAAAATCTTAAAATTTGAAAAATGTCTTTAAATAAGTAAAAACCTGCCAAAGGGGTTAGAAAAACGGTCCCACTACAAACTTGAATTCAAAGAACAAAATTTTAGTCACTGATACTATTTGTTAGTACAATTTTTTTCCTTATTTAATAAGATTTTTTTTCTCTTGAAACAAGAATCTTTTAATTCTTTAATACTTTAAGATTCGGTTTCTGCAGGGTACCACTTGTTCACAGAACACAACAAACAAAATAAAACAGAAGCAAATGTGCAGCAGTATGGAAGCAAAATCAGTAAAAGTGATGAAAATCACTCAAAAGAAAACCAAAACAACAAAATATATTTGCCTTTTAAATAAATTCTTTAGGATATGAAATCTCAACCGTTATCCTTTTGTGGTCAGTGATGAATCAGATTTCATCCAAACCAGAATACAGTTAGGTATTTCTTTTAGATTCAGGATTAAGGCTGGATTTGGCTTCTAATGGGATAGTTGGGGCAAAAAAGAAGGGGTTTGGGATTGAATTTGGGGTAAAAACAGAGACATGTCACTACGTGTCTTTTAAGCTATTTGTGTAAAGGCTCAGTGTACTTGCTAAGTATGTTTATAATCTTTTCACAATATTTCTATTATTAGTGCTGTTCATTTTGCCAAATTCTCAATTTTTATTCCTGTTTTAGAAGCAGTCTGCTGTTTTGGCTTCCTTTAAATGCTTTGGAGAAGAAGAAATACATAAAAACTTTGTTTATAAGGAAGAATATTTTGTATTGTTTCTCTCATGTAAAAAATCTGAAAAAACAAACAAACAAAAACATAATAAAAGTGTCCAAAACTTTGCAGTCCTGCAGTGTTTCTCACTTTTTTTCCCTGATTGATTCTGTAGTTTCATTTTTAACTAAATTAGATGTAACACATTCATGTTTTTTTTATTATTACTGTACTGCTATTTGACCGAATGCAACACACTAAATAAGATAATAACACCCAAAAGAAAACAAACAAACAAACAAAATGAAATAACTTTTGCTTTTTAGGGGAATTAGTTGGATTTGAGATTCATCCTTTTGTGGTCCTAAACAAATCAAATTTAATCCAAACCAGATTAAGGTTACGTTTTCTCTATAGGCTCAGAATTAAGGCTGGATTAGGTGACCAATGGGGTAGTTGGGGCAAAAAGGGAGGGGGGTTGGGATTGAATTTAGGGTACAAACAGAGTTATGTCACTATGTCTATTTAGGTATTTGTGGGATGCCTTGGGGATTACTTGCCAAGTCGCTCACTGTGGTCCTCTCCTCTTCTGCCACCTGGTGTGCCTCATTCAGGCCCAGTTAACGACTCCGCCTCTCATCTCCTCTGGCAGATGGACAGACACGGGGGGGTGATAAGATTCCAGCGTTTGGAGGGGCGTCGCTGTTTACATAACCCACAGAATCTTATTGAAAACGTCCGCTCTACATTTTGGCGTTCATGAGCTCACGTCCTAGCTGTGGTTGTTATTGACGACCGGGCCGGTTTGATCTCCTGTTGGGGGGCTGTGTCAGAGAAGGACAAAGTGTTCGTGAAGTCTGTGAAGAACACACAACAGCAGCGCACAGCGGTAATCCGCCCTGAGGAGGAGCCGCGGGCGAGGAAGGGCCCGGACACGCGGCCGGCGCCAAGTTTGTTTTGCATTTGCAGCAGATTAAAATATTCTGATGACACGCTGAATGCAAACACAGAGCCCCCAGGCATGGCTACATTTAAACAGCATAAATGAAAAATAAGGAGTTGAATCCACTAAAAAACAGCTACAAATGCAATAACACGCAGATGCATTTCCTGAAGAACTGTTTGAATGAAGAGGTCAGTCATGAAGCCTGTCCGTCGCTTTCTCCTTCAGCTGACACACAGAGCATGCACACACTCATATGGCTCCTGCTGCTAATACACCATTTAAACACGGCCAATTCTTTTCTCAGTAACACAAGTCTATGAAAAGCCCTTTAAAAACTAACAGGAAAAAGAAGGACTGATCATCTGCATTTGTGATCCAACAACGAATCGCACACAAACAAGCAAGAAGAAATGAGAAAAAAACACACGGATGGATGAAAAAGACTCACATCTCCACTCAAGAAAAGTACAATGGCCACATTTATTTAAAGTGACAAGTTCCCTTCACACTGTACTTGTCTCAACTTCGTGTTTAAGCCGTACATACATTTACACTTCCAGGTACATACACTTAAAACTGGGTGGGGGGGTCTGGTAAGTTAAAAGAAAAACAACAGGTCTGTCTTCCCTCGTCCTGCTCATTCGAAGCATTTCTCAGTAGTGGTTCTGTAATAGAAGTGCACACATTTATTTAATACCAGACAACTTCATGGAGTACATTACAATAGCAGTTTAAACAGTGCTGCATTTTACACATTCAACATCAAACATGGCAAACCCTTTCAAAGGCACGAGACTCTCACATCAGTGTCACTGTTTTGACTGTACTAACCAGCAACCCCTTTTTAAGAGAATCATCTTGTATGTTTTCCCATGCTCTTTGGGGGAGCGGGGAAGAGGGTGGCGGCACCGGACAGGCAGGAAGTCTCAACGTCTCACTCTGATCATCTTTTAACTATGATCATGCTGTTTTTTTGACCCAAATCTGAAAATCTGTGTCGTTTTCTAGGACATAATTTCTGCAGAGCGGCAGCAGTTAGTTAGAAATTCCCTTCTCATGCTCACGTTCGAATGCAGCGTGTGACGTGCATTAAATGCGCGTCTCACATGTCACTGTATCGGTCGCTATCCGATACCAGCGCATGGCCAGTACCTGCAACAGGAAGAGGCTTGGTGCCAAATGTCAAAGGGGTGTAAATCTGGGGAATATTGCTCTAGAGTTCTTTCTTTTTCAGCTTTATTCCGATAAATGAAAGACTTGGTGTCATAGAATTCCGGCTGGGCACAGCTTGTTTCCTCCATGATCAGTTTTCAAACGGTTGGAACTTCCGCGAATTAAAAGAGACGCCGTCCATACATCACTACCAAATCAGAGTCCCTGATTGGTCAAAATCCAACTTGGTTTAACTTTCGACACGCGGTTTGTACTTAGAGTCGTAAAACTTGCAACTTGAACGCGGAAGCTCGAAACGTGCATCTATGAGCGTTCACATTGACTTTTCACCAGAAGTGGTTGGTCAAACAAACATGGCTGAGGGCAATGTGAGCATTGGTTGAGTTGTGGCCCCCTTCCCCTCCTCATTGCTGAGAGGTCTCTGTGTACACTTACAGTAACTCACACGCCCAACCTAACCTACCAAAAACAGTGAGCAATATTGGAGATATCCAGCCGCACAGTTTTAGCCAGATTCCCGCTCAGACGAGGAAAACCACGACGAACACGGATCTATCTGTGTGCAAGTGAATGCATTTCTACGTCACTAATACGATCTTTATCTAACTGTGTTTATCTGGTCAGCTCTCGATTCACAACAATTTAAAGGCCGTGTCACACAGACACTACGTACATTTTGCGCATATTGCACGGAGGAAAATTGGTCATTCGTGAAAAAAAGTGAGAAAAGTTGTGGCTCTTTAGATGACATTTTTACAGATGCATCATGAATGAACCACGTTAAAGCCACGGAAGAAGTACAAATAAACCCCGCACCTACATCAACATAGTACATGAACCGTGTGTGAATATTGCGCTGTTCATATGCAATTCATTAGTGATTTGTGGGTCAATTTCGTAATTTTAATGGGATTTGTGTATCGGATACGTGATATAAAAGTCATACATTGGTGGTACATGCGTGAAAGGTCTGTTAGACGTATGTAGAAATTTCGTAGAAAGCCACAAATTTCCAAATGAATCTAGCAAAAACCACGCACAATTGGGTAAAATTTACATAACTATTGGGTAACTCTCAACCGACCAAAAAGTTTGAACAACTCAAAGCCAAATTCACAGAAAGACCCGTCAGACGAAATCCTGGACGGACGTCTGCACACATCGCACTTATGATTTATGTATGCTACGCACGTATCACGAAAGACGTGGAAAAATCACAAAATGTACTACACTCTGTGTGACACGGCCTTCAATAAAGAAATACTCAGAAATGCCATTTTCTTCATAATTGTCCACCATTACGAGTAAAAAGTCACAAGAACATGTTAAAAGGACCATTTTCTTCAGAGTGGGTCTTTAAGTTCACATGTTAGAGGGGAAGAAGTCCAGCCAAACGCTGACGTAAACTCAGCAAAAGAATCCCTCTGCAAATTCGAATATGTGAGCATGTGGGTTTAAGAGTCAGGTTGCTTCCTGAATGCACCGGTGGGTACACAAGGGAACGGCTACCTGTAAACCACAACAGGATCTGCTCGTGTTTGAACGTCCTGGTCGGTCTGTTTGAGTTCTGGAGGGCAAACGAGCAGCTAGAAACACAAACATGCCTCCGTCCTGTTCAGTTGACTTCACAGTGAAGCGCTGAGCCACAATGTCAACTGTTGAGCAGGTACAGTCAAAACGCACGCAGGAATAATGATTATTTACACAGATTATTAACATGTCTGCTACAGACCTACTGTAACATGTACAATTGTTCAGATACATGCAGACCCTGTACAGCACAATTCCCTTTGCTCCCGCTGGGACACAAATAATGCAAACTTGTTAAAAAATAAACATCCCAAAAAAAGTACATGTATAACTAAACTGTGCACCATGTTAATATGTCAAAGGATGGATAGAAATATTTAGCAGCAACACTTAGGATTAACTCTGAAAACAGAACCAGAAAGCCACTGGGTTGAAATCAATCTGACTAAGTTATGATGGTCAGTGCAAACACAAGGGACTGTAATGGTGGAGGCTGTACAGGTTCTACATCAACGGGTTCTTTACAGAATCTCAGTGGACTGAAGATTCACCGTGGAACAATCAAGACGTCTTGGCACGCCACATCTTCCTACAACATCCCGATGACAAAGACATGAAAAGAAACTAATCTCTGTGCAAAAGTTCAAGTAAAAGTCTTTTCCTGCAAGTAGTTAGTGCTGTAACACCTCCTGTGGCGGTACCAAAAGAGACAACAACGTACGTACAAATGCACAAAAAAGTTATTTACACCCAATGCTCCTCTGGACAAAATACCACAGAGAGGACCTCTACTCACCAACTCAGGCTCAGATTTCATCTAATCCTCCCATCGCTTACAATCTGGACTACATTTGTGGAAGTTTCATCCTCGATCTGGGATCAACCCGCAAATAAAACGTGGAGCAAAGGTGAAACCCCTAAAGGGCCGTGTCGTAGACGTGTTCTGACGAGCCCTCCTCGGTTTCCTCCTCGGACTGCGACGCCTTGTGGTTGAGTTTCTCGGCGGTCGAGGAGGAAACGAGGCTCCCGTGGATAAAGTCGCCGCTTTGTTTGGCCTTGCTGCTGTCCTGGACGAACTCTTGGATCTCAACGGGTAGCCGGCGAAACTTGTCCTGGTACTCCTGGTCCAGATCGCTCTGCAACTGAGGAGGAAGATGAGGTCAGTTAAGAATGAAACCATCGACTATCTAGACCGTCTGAAGTGAACGCCGGCTGGACATGAAACTGCTAGGAGTTCAGGGAAGCGACAAACAGATATCAGAAACTGTTTTCTGGGAGGCAAAGACACCCCCAGTGATTACAGATGACAAGATTGAATTCATTCCATTGTGATCCAATAATTGCTGGAATGCAAATCCCTGTTTAACTACTGAGCCAGCTCCCCAGGGAGGGCGGTAATTAAAAGAAAAAGCTGCTAAGATGAAGAGTGTCAGAGTCCCTCAGCTCACGTCAGCATTATGAGGGATCCGAAACACCTGTGAGTTCAGGGGTTTTACCTGAAAGACTCCCACCCATCAAGCAGGCAGGTTTTCGAGTCTTTCCTGGACACCCTTAGGTATCCATAAAGCTTCTGTGTGAATATCCGCCAGTGTTCATCGCTGACAGTGGAAACAAAAACGGACAGGTTCTGCACGAATAAAGGAGGAGGAGCATCATTTCTCCTTTAAAAGACATTTTTTTTCCGAAATGTTGCAAAATATTTGCTTCACAGAACTTTCATCAACAGCAGTGAAGCTAATGATGCTGAGCAGCTTCTATCAGCTCTATTTCTATAGCACCAAATAGTCAAGAATGTGAGATCTACCCATAAAAAACACAACAACTCAAATAAAGCTAGACTAACTTACTAGTAATTGTTTAGTGAGATGTTATAACTTGTTTTGGGGCAATACATCTTGAAGGTCTTGATCTTGAAAATGTCTTATTTGAAGGGATATCTTTGATAAAAATAGATTTTTTAAATTTACATGCACATTTTTGAAAACAAAAAAGGTTAGAGGTTTTGTTTCAGGAAAAAGATGTGCTCGATTTAAGCAACCTGGAACATTTTTTTTTAACTCATAATACAGATATAAAATGCATTTAACAACAACATGTTTCACAGTAGACATAAACTTACACATATGACTAATTTATCTGAAAATGTGTAACTCTTGGCTCTCTGTAAGAGGATTATGGTCTAGAAAGTCCCACTTTGATCCTCTTTTGATCTATTTCCAAACTGTTTCCTGGAGTTTTTTTTTAAATTATGAGGCCGTTTTTAGTCAAAATTAAAAAAATGTTGTCACAATTTTTGCAGACTGGTAGGAGTTTTTGTAGACATTCACCTCTGAGCAGAGTGGAAAAAAGTGACACAATCCTAGAAAATATAGTAAATAATTTCTACTTTATGCTTGGTGCCCTTTTATTTCCCAAATGTGTTTGCTACTTTTGTTTAAAAAAGTTCTAAAAATATTGTGTTTGGAAGAGAAACAGCAGGAGGAATGAGGCTGGTGGATGCAGCTCCTGCATCTCTGATTCCCTGATGCTATGGAGCAGCAGCCTGCAGCAGCTCAAACCCCCACCAAGCTCCGCATTTCAAGGTCACCTTCTCTGAAACATCCCCTCCTACTTCCTTCTCACTCTCTCTGGGGGTTCCACACAGCGGCCATCCTTCACGTCAAAAGCAGATGTCTAAAGACGCACTGCAGCGGGCTCCGCCTCCGCGCGACCTAATTAAAGACGGGACGCACCTTTTGTGCGCTGCTTGTGTGTGTGATGGGTTTGCTTTGACCTGGCCCACGGAGGCACAAACAGCACAATGATTGACGCTGACATCATTTTATCTTCCACATCAGGCGCCACGCTGACTCCTGAGGATAGGCTCCTCCCACAACAAATCCATGTACTGTCTTTGCAATCGACAGCACAGAAGTAAGTTTGGAGGGATGGGGAGCCGGGATGCTGAGCGATGGAGACAACAGTTTGCTTTCAGCAGAGGGGCAGCTAACAGTCTCAGTGGATGATGGAGAGATGCTGCAAAAGACGTCAAGCAGCTAACAGCTGTGAGATTTTGAGATTTTAGTTCTACCAGGGGACAGAGGAGGAAATTGAAAACCTTTTTTGTCATTCTGATTTCTTTATGACAGCAAGAAACTTTTATTTTTAAAGCGTATAGGAACTTAAGGTGAAGATTTGATGGTGGAATAGAGATGAACAAAAAATTAAAAAGGCAAATGAGTAGAAACGTTTCTGAAAAACAAAATTAAAAACAGATTATTTTGCAATTAAGTGTCATGCTAGGGTTTGTATCACAGTGGCATGGGGGTCGAGAAAGGATCAAATGAAATCTTGGAAGGAAACATAAGGGCTTGAGTTCCTGGAACAACGGGAATTACAAAAAATGAATGACCAAAACAACAACTACTTGGTTTTAAATGGCAGCATTTCTGTTGGTTTTATCTTCATTAAAAACCACTTTATATTTTAATGGCCTAAGGGTAAAAACAGGTGGACGTCATTTTTAGAAGAATCAGCAAAACTTACGTTTTGAGTTTTCTTGACAACGGAGGTTTTTCATTAGCCACGCCCACATTCCTACCAGCTTGAGCCAACATTTCATCTATTCCATTTTCACAATATTCTGGCAAAAAAGTGAGCAAGAGGGAAACACCACTTTTGCGAGCTCGCCATTTAAACGCCGTTCAAAATCTACAAACATCAAAACCAACATTTGTTTTCCCCCGAGTAGCTTCCCAATGATGCTGTGTTCAAATGTTGGTGAGTTTGAGTTTATGGAGGAGTGAAAACTTTAACATGAACTCAACTGAGCCGTTCATTAAATAATAATATTTAAGTAAATAGTTGGTCAAAACTCGATCTAAAGGGCTGACATTTTTTTAAGCTTTGACAAATGATTGAAAAGCATTTCATTTATTCACAAGCTTTTTAAAAATGTCTAAATTATGACAGATATGTCTTCTTTACTACCTTTATTTACTGCATCTTTAACTTCTAATCTTGTGTTTTTGTTGTTCTCTTTGGACATCCAGCGAATCCGTGCGTCACCTCAGAGGACTGCAAGCACGCCGCCAGCACACGCCATCTCCTCCACACACAGAGAAACGTGCCCATGAGCCAAACATGCGCACACATTTCTGCCTTTCTCAAAATACATCACTCAGTGACCTTCTTCACCAGCTGTCCTCATTTTGAGGATCTGTCCAGGGAAGCGCAGAGAGCCTCCGAAGAAGTTCATTCCAAATTCAGTTTTTGCTTTGAGCCGTGACATAAGGCCTTTTGCAGTTTCACTCCAACCAGCAGCTGGTCCTCATCTGCTGAACACTTCTTTTTCTCTTCTTCCTGTAGGTTTAAGCCCTCTCACAGTGTGTGTATCCTGAACCTCAGACATATCAACATGTCCAAACAGAGCCCAATTAGGCTAACACAGTGTTCCACGTCTGAGAGGAGATCCGTGGTCGTGGCCTCGTCAGCGATGCAGGCTTTTAAAAGGAAAACGCATTTGGATGAGCTGTGCACATGGAGGGGAGGGAGTAAAGGAGAATCACTGGGACAAAAACAGCACTTCTTCTTTATCTAGTGTAACTCTAAAAATTCAAGAAATACGTAAGCCGACGTTGTGTGACCCGCCCCTTTTTCAACCGCCGTCATCCGTTGAGAAGCTGCTTCACCCCCCTCACTCTCCCCCCTCTGCCCCTCCCACCCTGGTCAGAGCTAGTTTTGTCTCCATAGCAACCATTTCAATTTTAGATTGCCTGAGGGTGACGGACAGGTCTATGTGGTTATTTTAGAGGAATCAGCAAAAGTAAACTTTTGGATTTGCTTAGCAACAGAGTTTTTTTTCCGCCTTTTTCCAAAGGTGTGAAAATTGCCAAATTTCACACTTTGCCACATAATTGGCCAGCAGGCCGTGGGCCCTGTGTCCATCCCATAATAATTTGAAAACTTCCTTTGGATGTCCCTGACATCTGTGTTTTGGTCTCGTCGGATGTTTTGAAACATTTTCTAAGCCCCATTTTGTTTCTTTTCTCTCTGCTGTTTTCTCCTGCCGTGATGTCATAATTTTTTTAATTAATTAATCCTAATTAATCTTTTTACCCTAAAGGAACTAAATTTATTTTATAATTTGGATCCAAACTACAAATTTGACCAAATTGTTTGTTTATGTCCATAGAATCCAACTTTTACTCAAATGTTTCCATTTTCAGCCTGGATTAGCGACTCTAACGGGACTCCATCATCCGTCATCGGCTTTATTACCGTTCCTTCCTCACTAATGACAGACAACGGACACACATGAAAAGGTTGTAGTCAAGCTAGACTCCCCAGCAGTGCTTTTGCCGGTTGTCAGTGTTCCTCAGGGCTGGAGAGCTTCATACATGAAGGACTCTCACCGCTGATCTAAAACTGCAGCTTTCCTCAAAGAGCTCAGGAGTACCCGAGCGCTCCAGCGTGCACGCCGCATCTCACCTCCCAGTCTGTGTTTTTGTACTCTGTGTTCCCCGTGTGTGTTCCCGGTGTGAGTCTGTGCACACCAGTGCATTATTGATGTAATTGTGTCAGTAAGCAGTGATGCAAATTGAAGCCTGTGATGAGGGAACATGGTGGCCGCCTCTACAGCACCCGGGCAAAAACATTAGAAGTCACAGAGGAGTGGGTCCTTTTTCAGCTCTCCATCCTTTTTTTTTGTTCCCTCTTCTCCCCCCTTCCGCCTTGACCTCTATCCTCCAGATTTCACCACGAGGACTCGGTTCCAAATTAACAGATTGCAGAGCGTCACGAAGGATAGAGCGGGATATGAGGGCTGGGGAGGGGTGGGGGGGATCCGAGTTTCCATGACGACCGCACAGGACTCCTGCTTGATGAGGGAAGGAGGATGTGTGTCTGTTCAGGGAGTCGCACAGTCAGGAGACACCGCCAGATCAAGCAGAGAACCTGCATGCGCCCTACATCATAATCTTCACGGCCGAACACCAACGCACCATGTTGTGAAACATATTGCCTCATCATAACAACAATATAGACTTTCACAGTCAAAACAAGTGTGGAAAGGATGGTTGCTACTGACGACACAAGCAGTTAGACTCTTCCATCTATTGGATCTGACAGATGGAGAAGTAATCAACGTCAAACTTTGGGCCACATTTTGTAGATAACCAGACTTTTGACGACAAACTGTCACCATCAACACAAGGGGATTACGTTCTCTACCTGGAGACAATGTGACCTTAACATGAGGAGGAAAAGCTGCCAGGAGGTGTAATCCTGAGGTGTGTGGACACAGCTTTCCTGTTCACACTGGGCTCTGCCGACTCCTGCGGCTTGTTGTGATTGGCTCATTAACAGGACGGTGACACCGAGAAGCACATCCTGAAATCCCGCCACGTCTCTCTGTAGTTCAGTCCAGCACATAGCCCAAACTTTGTTAAGGCCATAGCCCCAACTTCCCCTTACAGGTGGATATGGGCTGTCTGCGGGCAAAACTACACAAGGCTAGTAAGGTGACCTGTACCAAATATCAAGATCGTAGACCGTAGAACAAAACCCTTTATGTGCTACGATCATGCAGCGAGTGACAGGTCGCAGTGAAGATTTATATAGTAACTTAGGGTAACTGACATATCACGTGCGCACCACATGCTTGCAATCAATAAGGAGTCAGTCCATGCACCTTACTAACGACAACAATGCGGTGTAAGGACACCTGTGCAACAGCATCACCCATAAGCCCATTATCCTGACAAACACTTCCCGATCCTGTGTTTAATGCAAATCAGAATTCAGGCAGATATTTAACTCAGCTTTTGTGGTTATTGTCCACATAAGAAGCAATCATCGCTTTTAGATTACGGTTTATTTTCTCTGATAAATTGGTTTGGGGATGATATGGGGAAGTTCCTTTTTGTTGGAGATCCCATCATTTGCAGATTCCCTCCAACACAGATGACATAAATTGAGGGTCTTGGTCTTTACTTAGGACTTGAGAGATAGCCAAAGAGGGAAAAACTCTACCCATCTGGTATAATAGTCCACACATACCAGAAGATACTGATTACTGGTCGAACTTCGTGATAAAGGACCCGTAATGTTAACTCCAAGCATCTCCAAAGGAGCATGTAGGAGCTTACCCGGGGGTTTCCGGTTTTCAGGTTTATGGATTTGACAAAGATGGCAGCGTTGAACATAACTAAATATATCCAAGCTCATCTTAGGCCAGTATACGATCTTTTATATGTTTTGTGTCTTCCAGATGGCCAGATAATGGATTGTCGTGATGATGATGAATGACTTGTAGTTGCAGAGAAACTAGTCACAATGTCTTGTCACTGCTTACCTCTGTTGATGGTCCATACTGTCTGTTTTCCTGTCTGCCTGTTTACCCTGTCAGTTGGTTTTGTTTTTGGTTTTCCTGCTCGGCAGTGCAACCCCCCCCCCCCCCCCCCCCCCCCCCTTGTTTTTGGAACCGCCTGCCTCCTGTCTCTGCATTTGGGTCCTTCACCGACCCCCATGACATAACAATGGTACTTCCGTTTTCATGACTTCCCCTGAGGGATGAACCTCAAGGTAGCTGAAAAACACACCTGCGCTCCCCTTAAAATGCGCTCTATGACCCTGACAACGCCAAAAACCCACAGGGCTTGTACGGGTGACTAAAGCTACGCTATGTTTTAGTGATAAGTGAACGTACAGATGCGATCTGAGGCACTTTGAGCATCGGGCACAGCAGCACAGAGTTCAAATATCCCATCTTTGGCAATGAATTTGCATCAACCAATCAGGAACTTCCGTGATGTGTTGATGATGTAATCAGTGGGTGGAGTCTGGAACCAACAAAGAGGGGAATCTGATTATTATCCTCCCAAACTTTACGTTATTTTTCTTATTTAGATGCAGACAATAATAAAATAAAAAGTTCCTCTAATTTTGTTTTTGTTTTAATTTTGTGCTCCTTGCACTAATACAGGATGGCAAGTCTTCAAACTGGGTCACAGAGACGGAAGTACGGCTAAAAGCGTCATTCAGATGCAGCTCCTGCAGTAGATGGTGAAGCTCACCGTCGTGGGAGAGTCTCTGAACGATGGACACATGAACGCCTCACAGTAAATAAACCTCATCTGGTTTAAACGCATTGAGTGGAAATGAGATATACGATCAATCCTCCCATGATGTGACCAGACTAAAAACCTTTGGCTGAAGCTCCTCCCACACACGTCAGACATATTTGGACAAGAGTCGAGCAGCAAATTTGCCGCATGAATCGCCTTCAGTTTGAACGGAACATAAGGTTTAACTTTGGACCTAAACTCAGTCATTTAGAGTGACAAGTGATTGCTGCATTTAAGCAACTTTCCGTCTTTGCAAACGCTTCCATCTGCAGTCTAGCCTTTAGGCTGATGCATGCGACTACAGACACGAGCACATGCTCATGCAACGGTAAAGGGTCATGCAGCACTCAGGGTTCCCACCAGGGATGGTTATAGATGTCCATTAGTGACTGCTCTGAGCTGAGAGAAGAATCTGGGTCAGAACTATGTCAGATTCAGAGTCTACAAAACATTTCCATATTAGCTCAGCTGTTCCATGTGTTTTAGGGGCGACAGTGGCTCAGGTGGTTGAGCGGGTCGTCCAATGATCGAAGGGTCGGCGGTTCGATCCCTGCTCCCACCAGCCAAATGTCGTTGTGTCCTTGGGCAAGACAATTCACCCTCCCTGCCTCCAGTGTGGCCTCCACTGGTGTGTGAACATGCATGGATGATCCCGGTGATGGTCAGAGGGGCCGTAGGCGCCAACGGGCAGCCACGCCTCTGTCAGTCTGCCCCAGGGCAGCTGTGGCTACATCAGTAGCTACCATCACCAAGTATGAATGACAAATGAATAAATAATAGACACAATGTCAGCTATGAAAAAACGCAGAAAAATCCAATCCATTATTATTTATCGGTGATGTGCCTTCAATGGAGTCAGGAGAACCGACTGTGGCTTCTTTATTCCAAATAACCAACTCTTTTCTGGCGCATTATCATCTCTTGGTCCCGTTTCAGCTTCAGTGACTCACTCACATGCTATTAAAAAGCGGCGCAAACATCAGAGCTAACGTTCACGTGAGGAACCAAAAGAGGTGACGCACGAAATCAGGACAGCTCCACACCGGCACAATGAGAACGTGGAGGTGGCAGACTGAGACGCGCTGCAGGGGGGGCGTGGGGAACACACAGCACAACGGAGCTCTGAATTCAGATCTCAGGGGAGACTTTGAGGCTTGATGCCACAATGCTGTGTGTCATTAAGCCATGCCGCCTACGCTTTTCCCCCCCAAACATAAATACAGAGTGAGGGCTAACACGTTCACCAGCACGCCGTTTGGTAATGTTGCTACTAATGGCAGCAAACAGGTAATATCTGTAGATTTACTCACAGAAGGAATCCACCTGATAATCTGATGATTAAATAACGATTTAGGACACATGACTGTTTGTGGACAGCATTTAGGATGTGTTATGATAATAATGAAGGCTGGTTTACAGAATTATAGGAGTCCCTAAGTCATCTTTGCAGGGTTTTACACATGTTAGGTGTTTCTCTGAAGACGTTTGATGAAACCCTAAGCGTGTGGGCTGTTGAGCTGCATGTCTGCTGCGTCGTCAATGCTCATGGGAGGAAGGAGCTGCCGCTTTCAGTGGGGGTGCATCTGCAGACAGACAGTTCTGCCAAACACCCACTCTGATGAAAATGGTGTTTTTGGTGTTTGTAACGTGTTCCTGTGGCATTTTTTCTGACCATGGAGGTCATATGTAAAGAAAATTGAGCTAAACATGGCATTTCTGAGTCTTTCTTTATTCAGATAGTTGAGAATTATTGTGGGTTTGCTACGAACACTCAGTCACAGGAATAGGAAGGGGGGCGGGGTTGCTCTGTGCCTGTCTCCTGCTGCTCTGCTATGTTCTAGAAAACAACAGGTTTATTAGACTGTGGCTAAAAATGACATAATCATAATCAAAAGACCTTTGGGAATGCTTTGAAAAAAGATCAATTGATGATATGAGTCTTTAAAAAAACCTTTACGTTTAGTGAACCTACTGCCTGCTCTTCATTATTTAAGGAAACACATTTTTAGCATTTAACTCCTGCTAAGCTGAGGTATCCTGGATCCATATTGTTTTAAATGTATTTAAAGTTTCACCTGAACCTTCTTGGTCTTTGAATATCCATTGTTCGTTGTTCCATTGGTTTAATTGTTCCAAAATGGGGAACAATACATCACATTTTGCACATTTTTGCATCTCGTTACCATAGGGTCCTAACTTCAAAAAGCAGAAACAATTTCTAAAAGAAACTTGAGCATCATAAGTGCTTCCCGTAGAGTTATTAGATTGAAGGACAGGGCTGGCTACGGTGGCTCTGAGGTCCAAATAACATCAACAAATCAAAAACCTTTTAAAGATCAACACTTAATTAAAAAATAAAATATTAAAAAATTTTAGAAGTCAAAAGGCAATTTCAGAAACCAAAACGTAAAGAAAAATAATTTTTAAAAAAAAACAAACTACCTTTTATAATCAAAATGAAAAGTAAAAAAATTAAGCAAAATAAGAAAAGTGCTGGGTATTATGGGATATCGCGTGGCCAGCGGCTTTAAGAAATATCTTTTGTTATAAGATTTGACCAAATAACCAAAAAGGTGAACAAACATCATCATGCAATAACTTTCACTGTTTCTTCTTGTATTTCAGTTTTAACTGTTTGACTTCTGGAAATTACTTTTGTTTTCCAAAGCATTTGTGAAACGTTTTGATGTCTAAAATGTAATGTTCTTTGTTTTAAATATCAATATCAATATCAATCAAAGCGTATCAAAGGGTCTTTTAATCAGGATTTTGCCATTTTTAGCCCAAATCCAAAAATCTGTACCGTCTAACATCTGAATTGAATATAGACATACCCAGAAACACAATTTTAAGCGTAATTTGTTTTATAAATGTCCTCCATCTTCAGAATAATGCCACAAGAATATGCTAAAGAAAAAAAAAATGGGGGTCTGTCACATGTTTTGGAATCAAGTGATTTGGACTTCAGGGCCACTGTAGTACTCCCAAATAAAAGTATTGTTTAGCATTTTAATGCTCTGGGGTTTTCAGCTGTGTTATACTCCTTATGAGGCTTCACTAACCCCTCTGTTGGGTATTTACTGGGTCAAATATTTACCTACAAACTCTAATTTAGGACAGAATAAAGAAGAGAACAGAACTAAACTCAGACTGTGTCCGTTAAAAATGAAACAAAGGAGGGTAAATGTCTTACAAGAAGACCCAGTCTCCTATGAAATCAAGCATGCCAATTCTCACATCAAAGATCCTTTTAAACCAGAGGATTTCAGCAGAAAAACCAACTGTCAAGTGAATAAAGAAGGTGTGAAGATTCAAAGTTCTTCTGTGGTCACAGGACCAGGACAGTTGCAGGTCGTGGACTTGACCATGGACTTCTAATCTTGAGACAGACCTGAAGTAATCTGGCCGACAGCGACAGAGCGGCTGAAATCTCCACATGTTTCAAAAGCGCAGCAGCAAATCTCTCTCCAAATGAGAAGAATGGAGGTGTTGCAACGAGCAAACTCAAGATTTCCCAACGATCCAAAGGCACCTTGTGACAAACCAACGGCCTGGAGCGCCCATGAACGCGAGTCCACGTAGCTCCAACCGCTAGACTGATGGAACATTTCAGAATACTTCAGATAAAAACTTGTTTTTAACAAATGGGATCTCATTACAGTCACCTCAATGAGCGCCATCTCATTTTTTCGATGTTTGAATCCATAAAACCTTAAGATGGAAACAATTGTACCTTCTTTTTGACATGACAGTTGGTTCTACCCCCAGGGGCTCCTGTGCTTTAGAAAAAAAAAGACTTGAATTGGTCTGTCTGAATGATTTATGTGCCAAATAGCTGTGGGTATGGAGAGGCTTGCCAAAGGAAATATCAGTGGAGTCCAAGCACACAGCCAGAGTGTGATCTCACAATACGCAGGCCAATCTGCTGGCCCTTATGATGTAATGATGCCATGCTGCACAGACTGCATGGATCACACCTCAAACGCTCAACACAGGATGTGCAGAGAGACGATCCAGCATCAGAGCGGCTTATGAGGCCGGCCCATGCGGGATGCTGTCCGGTTGTGATCGCAGAGTAGCTCAAGTGTCTTTTTCGCTCGTTCAAACCGGCACACTTTTACTCCATTAGTGAGTCACGCTGGGATGCAACGGTTTCCTTACCGCACTCTGCAGGAGCCCAGTCGTCCTAAAAGGACACGGAGAATGATGGGGTTACCGGAAGAGCAGGCCCGATGACCCTCTGAGCGCAAACCCAAGCCTCCACTAGACACTACAGCTTGATGGATGGCACCTGGACTCCAGTTATTACACCGCAGTCAAAGACAGAACAGCCTCTGAAGGCAAACCGAAGCCTCAACTACACCAGAGGTCTGCAACCGGAGCCTCCAGAGTCCCATGCTGCTCTTTTTGTCCATCAATTTAGGGTCTGTGGCTTTGAGGATAAATACAAATGATAATCATTTTTGCTATTTTGGTTCATAAAGTTTTGTTTTTTATTTTTGGATTTTAACATGTTTGATAACTGAGCTAAACTATGGTGAAAGGTTTAATCTACAGTCAGACTGGTTATTAGAATAAGCTAATGGATGGATGGATAGAAAGAAAAATGTGCATAATTAAAATACAAATAATAAATAAAAAGTGCAAAATTTGCACATTATTATACAAATAATAAATAAAAAATGTATAATTTGTACAGTCTAAAAATAATATAAAAGGGCTTTATTTGGCCTTTTCTACGAATAATATCTAAAAAGTGCATAAACTGCACGTTAGTCTACAAATAATAAATAAAAAGTGCTTCAGCAGAAGAGTCTGGATTTATTTTGAAAGAACCTTGTATTTGCCAAAGTCAAGCAAAAATAAACCTGTTAATTAAATTATAACACTGTCATTATAGAATAATTACTCATTATAATAATCATTGAAATATTTAAAAGCTACATTTAATAAAGTAAAAGTCACAAAAACAAAGTGTATTTTTTTAAACGGGGAGGTGTGACTTTTTATTTGCCTTTGGTCTGTAAGACACTGGCTCCAATGTCTCTTTTATTGTGAAACAGTTGCAGAACCCTCAACTAGACAATAACGTTTAACGGAATCCAGATCTAACACCACATTTAACAGCTGTCGATGACAAGAAACCAAACCAGTTCTGACAGGCTTTTGTTGTGAAAACATCTGGAGAAGTAAAGTGACATTTCCTGTCACGAGAACAATTGGCGTTCCAGCATCGGGAACCCCTATAATCTGCTGTAACAAAGATTCATAAGAACAGAGGAAAAAGGAAAGTAAAGCCATTTTCAACCTAAAAAAGCCTGACCTTTTGACCTCAGCAGACCCCCCCTACATCCAGTAAATGGCGTTTACACATATGGCGCTTTCTACCTTCCTCCAAGGTGCTTTACAGACTGCCCGACTGCTGCACCGTGGCTGCCCCACTGCCCTGTAAATGCCATCCAGGCTGACTCCTCCCCCCTGGTGTTCCAAACAGGAAGTACCCTCTGGCTCAAAATTCCCATAGACTCCAGTTCTCATGTACAGTCGATGGTACATCCAGCCTTCAGAGGAAACGGCGTCTCACCTTTGGCCGTTCGTCCAGGATTTGCTGCCGAATGTCCTTGTGTTTGTCCTGCAGCCTCTCCTGTCTTTTGCTCTGAGCGTCCTCCAACTGAACGAACATCAACAAACCAAATTCAGTGATAATTCATCAAAAGAAGGAATGGAGCGGCTTCATAACTGCTCACCCTCTTGATGTACTGCACCACCTCATTCACAAACGATCTGTTGATCTCCAACTTCTCTCTGCGGAGACCAACCAAACACACCTTCAGTCTGCACTGACACCTAGTGGTCACTTGATAGAACACCAACGTCCACCGCAACAGAACCTTTGGTTTTCGGCTCTACTTACTCCTCCGTCACATTCTTGTCTTTGGATTTGGCCTCATTGATCTTCTCTTGTCTTCTCTTGTCCATTTTCTTCTTGAGATCCTTCTTCTCTCTGAATGAGGACAGACAGGAGTTTAAACATCTCCACAGATTCTCCGTCGTTTGTGCGAACGGGCGGCCTTACTTTTCACAGATATCTCGGAGCTTTTTGAGCTGAGCACTCTGGCATTCTTCTGCTAAACCCGTCAGTTTTTCAACCAGCTGGAGAGGATCAAGCAGAAGAAAAAGCAATCCAACGTTAAAGAACAAAAACAAAAAGCCCAAAACATGCTTGCTCCAATCGGCACAAAGCTTATTCTGCTTGTTGGCCTCCGCTTGACTTCCTCTTCCCTGACGCCTCAGCTGTGTTCTCTGCAGATGCAGTGGAGCAGAACTGGTTTGTTTTTCCAAACCGTGCGAGACTAAATGAGCCCAAAGATGTGGGTCATCCTGCACAAGGACAAGATCTGGAGATTTTCTGGAGCTGTTGCAGCATCACGCATGTCTATGTGTCATACTTCTATAGAAGCTCATTTAATGCACACACACAAAAAAGAAAAAAACATTCGGCACACAATTCATGACCTTGTATTTGCTAAAATGACACTTGACACATGACACAGATCAACCAGTCTAAATTACTGAACTACTACTAAACTAAACTAAAGGATCGACATGCGTCACTTCAACAGAACACAAAGGTGGATTTTTTAAACTCTGCTCCCTGACAAACATCGACTCATTTAAAATGATCTTTTTATGAAAAAACACCCAACTTTTACACCGACTTTCACTGATTTTATGGAGTCTAATCCTAACATCTGAGGGTTGACTTTAATTCGGGTCAGCTGTAATCTGACCAGGAACCAGGAATATTTGTTCTGTCAGATGCTCCAACAGGGACTTCCACTCCTTCATGTCAGAATGGAGCCTTCACAACAGAACGAATCAACAACTGAACAAAAACACACACCATCTTCTGCTGAGACGCACACTGGACACTGAAAAGAGAGACTTGCTGTGAAATGTCACAGCGGTGCAAATCTCTATTCTGATTTATGAAAGACGTGGTGTCACAGAATTGCAGCCGCCATTATCAATTCCTCCTCCATCCGTTTTTCAACGGTCGGAAAATCTGTGGAATTGAAAGGTCGCCATCCGTACATCACTACCAAATCTGGAGGGCGGTGTGATCTTTAGAAGTGAAGGTGGTGCACTCGGACAGGATGGATGAAGTGTCTTGAAGTTTCTCTAACCCCACCTGCTTTATGTGCTCCCGTTTCTGGTACTTTTCGCTGTAGTATTGCTCCTGACGGAGGGTGAGGAGCTGCTGCTGCTGCTGCTCCTTCAGCTCAGCCAGCCGCTGGTTGCACTCCTGATCCAGCTCCGTCAGCTCTTGGTCCAGAGACGACAGGGAGTGTTCAGACTGACTGCACACAGACAGACAGACCAACCGGTTAGGATCGCTGGAACGCCTCTTTATCTCCATTGAAACAGAAGGGATAGAAAAAATGGCAGAGTTCAGCCTAGTTGAAGAAGACGAGGGGCACCTACCTTTTCTTACCGTCTCGCTTGTAACTCTTCTGCAGGGCCGACCTCCTGCGCTGATGCTGGCCCTGGAGCTCGGAGATGCGGGCCGTGTGCTCCTTGATCATCTCGCCTGTCTTGCGGTGGTGTTTGCGGACCAGCTCCTTCATCTCCTTGTACTGCTTCCGCTGCTCTCGAACGAAACTCTTCTGCTGCTTTAACTCTTCCACCGTGTGAGCCTCCAACTCTGGAGACACAGAGAGATCAAGCAAAACAGGAACTTGTCAGGGAAATAAATGGAGATTTATATCCACTCGATTCTCCTAAATATCAATGTAGGGTCAATAGAGATGAATCTAGAGGATCTTTACAACCAAACGACCATGTTCCTCCACAAAAACGACAACTTTACCCGTGAGGACGCTCTGTATGATGTCTTCAGTCTTCGCCGCTGGCTTCAGCGAACCTGCACCTCAGGAACACGTTTGCAGATTAACCGTTAAGCGAAAATAAAACATTCAACCTTTTTTGTTGGTAAATTTTTGCACCTGCAGACTGAGTCGGGCCGACCAATGACGGCGGTTTGGAGGCGATGATGGGCGTTTCCAGTCCATTTTCTGCAGCCAGCACGACCCCACGGTCCACTTTGGATTCTGAGGGGGCATCACTTCCTGCCTCCACCTGCTCGCCACACGAAGAATACAAGAGCAGCACATGAGTGTTGCATCTGGTGTTTTTGGCACATCTTTTCAATCTTCATCCAGGAAATCCTTCGTTGTACCCGAGTAAGTTTGTAGCTGTTGAAGCCCACTCTATGCATTCCTGCTTTCTTCTTGTACCTCCCCACACCTCCCCATCTTCTCCACACCTAACTTCATTGTGCAGTGGTTGCCATGGACACCACATCAAGCATCTCTCTGTCAGCAACCTGTAGCAATAATCCCATCAGCTGGGAAACCAGAGAAAAGACGACCCGCAGGGACGACGCTGCTTTTCAGGCTGCTCCACTAACAACATCAGTGAACCTGATCTGGGCTCACATCCCAAAAACAAAGGAAAAACATGGATTTCAGAGTAAAAGTCCTTGTTTCTTGTTTTAACTGAAAACCCAGCAGCTTTCAGCACAAATCCATAGTGTGTATTTATTTCAAAATAAAAAAAGGACAGTGAAAATGTAAATTAAATTCTCTACCAAATTAAATTAAATTAATTGCGTAAATAGAGAACTATACTTTTAATGGCTAAAAATGATGTTTTATTTTGCATTTTCCAATAAAGATTAAAAACCACCGACAAATTAGTTGAATAATTTTATTTAATAAAAAATATGAATGGTGTGCATCTGTCTAATTTTCCCAAAAACATTTTCACACAGACCAGATTCCATGTAATTTCAGAGATTTCTGTTCCTGCACGTGACTCAGTAAAATCCATTTTACTGCTTTTAAAAGTCTGAATTTTGGTCAAATTCAAAGTCAGCTGGGACTCGGTTCTGCAGCTAATCTGGTTTGAATTTGTCACGAGAAAAACTGATTTGAGATTTGGGGTTTTGAAGTGATGCTGCAGCTGCGGTTTACCTCCAGAAAATCCCAGACTGGGAATTCAAAAATGGGACAGACTGTTTGTTTGGTGTGGAGGGGAAAAAAGCCAACATGATTTTGGTTTATGATCTATCCTTTCAACATTCAGAAGTCTGGATTTTTCGAAAGATTTTCTGCACTTTCAGATCCATAGATTCTGCCCCGCAGCCGCCCTGTACGGAGGCCCTGAAGCGCCAACAACAACTCATTCGACGCAAAATCATTTTAAAGATCGCCACGACAAAATTAAAAAAGGACAACAAATATAAAAAAATACAGCATTACTATACATTTTAGAAACCAAAACGATAAAAGCAAGCAAAAAAACATTTTAGAAAACAAAAGTCATTTCCAGGAAACTAAATGAAATGTTAAAAAACGAAACACGGAGAAGGTTCTATGGGACATTGCTGACTGAATGATCTCCAGTATCACTTCATGTCAAGAAGTTCCACCTGCCTCAGGAGCTGCTGACCATCTTCTACACTGCAATAATCCAGTCAGTCCTGACCTCATCCATCACGGTCTGGTTTGGATCAGCAACCAGACACCACAGGAACAGACTACAGAGAACCATCAGATCTGCTGAGAGGATTATTGGTTCCAGCCTTCCCTCCATTCAGGACCTGTACCGGTCCAGAGTCAGGACGCGGGCTGGCAGAATTGTAAAAGACCCCTCTCATCCCGGACACTGTTTTCTCAGGCTCCTCCCATCAGGGCGACGCTTTAGGACAATACACACAAAACCACTTGCCACAAAGACAGCTTCTTCCCCCAAGCTGTCAGTCTGATAAACTCCTGACTCCAGACCAATCAAGAACACGGAACAAAACCACAGAGACTGTCACCCCAGCACTCCTGCTGCATTTTTACTTAGTCTTCTTCTTATTTAGTTATGTTTATTTATTCCTATATCTAACTTATATGACTTTCTTTTTTATTATGTATCCTTTTTCTGTCTTACCCCCTCACACTTTTTTATACCTTGCTAGTTTGCACGAGAGCACAAGACACCGAAGACAAATTCCTTGTATGTGCTGTACTTGACCAATAAAGCTGATTCTGATTCTGATTCTGATTCTGATTCCGATTCTGATGACCATAGTAGGAATGTGGGTGTGGTTAAAAGAAAAGCCTCTGTTGCCAAGGAAATGTAAAATTTGCTTTCGCTGATTCATCCCAAAAATACGTATACATTTTTTAAATTTGTCCCATGTGGGAGCTGTTTAGCCAAAGAGGGCAGGTAGAAAGGAGAACATGGGAGGGCTGTACGGGTACGCAGCGCCTGCACCGCACAACACCCCCACGCGGCTTTAACGTGTTGTCTTTTTAAACCAGATGTTTCATGAAAATGGGAAGGAAGGATTCTGTTCTAAAAAGCTGACAAAACTTCCCACTTCCGGTCTTAAATCCCACTGCAGAAACTCCTTTGGATCCGTTGAATCAGGAATAGACGGACATAGAATCATATGTAAAACATACACGTGTTTTATTTTGAAAAACCAAACAAATCTCTACAGTTCGAAGGTAAAATGCAGCAAAGGAAACCTCTTTGTCGCCCTCTTCCTCGCCTCCTTCCTCCAGAGTGAGAGCAGCCAGCTGATTGGCTCTCTGCTCCATCAGGTTGACGTAGCGTATCGGATTGGACAGCGCTTCTATGACGTCTGGGGAGCAGCAGGGAAACCTTTGACATCACAGATCACGGAAGGAGGAACGTCACCAACAATGGTTTATGAACGGCAACTCGCCTGCAAAGGTGTCGGGGACGTAGTCCTTCACTTCCACGTACACGAACAGGGACGGTAACGTCAGCAACTGGTTCTTCTCATTCCTCAGGTTGATATAGTGATAACCTGGAGGGCAGAAACGGTATTTGTCAGAGTCTGCAAACATGCATTAAAACAAAAACAGGAATGTGACTTTGGGGCGTGGCTACAACTTTCGCAACGAGGCAATTTGAAGCTTAATTTTCGTCATATTTGTCCTCAATCATCAGAAAAATCAGAACATGTTAAAAGGACCATTTTTTATGGGCGTCACGTTCAACATATCCACAATTGGGAATGTCTCCACTCGAGCCAGACATGCCCGTGTCAAAAACAAACCCATCTCAGTCATCACTGAAAAGCTCACACCTGCATCTTTCTTTGGTCTGATTCCACTCCAGCTCCAGAAACCAAACCAGAAACACAACCGCTATGGACTAATAATAAACTGAGAATATATCTTTTATGTTTCTTGCTGGTCATTGGTTACAAGTTCATTTTAAGAACATTTTGATGTGTTTGACATGTTAAGTTTAAGGAAATGATCAATTCAAATACTGATTTGTGTCTTTAAAGGTTTTCAACCTATCATGTTCATCCTCCATCAGACAACTACCTGCCAAAACAAACAGAAAAGCAAAGCAGACGAGCGATTGAGTTGATTCCACGTCCGTTGGGAAACAAGGTCTATGGAGTCGGACAGCAGCTGGAGGAGACCAAAAGACTCGACAGTTGGAGTAGATCTTTCATGAGATACATTAATATTTAGATGTTCAACTCCAACAACAAGTTTGTCACCTGGACGGATGGCAGATGCAGGAAAGATGCGGTGGCCGATGAACTTCCCTCCTTCCTCAAACACTGCGATCCTCAGAGAAGCCAGCGTGGGGAGGACAACCTGAAAGAAGGATCCCATCTTTAGCAAAAATAGATGAAAGGATAGAGACGGACGAGCTGCGGAGTTACCTTCTTAAACACAATGGCTTCCTCTTCCCAGACCGGGTTGATGGCGTTGCCCTGAGACGTCTTGGTCTTGAACGCTTTCCTCTTGGTGTCGACCGGCAGGCCGAACATGTCGATCTCCACGTACGTTCCTACCTTTTTATCAGACAAGAACTGACCTGAGAGGATCTGAGAAGGAAAAAAACAAAATAGTCTTATTGAGGCAAAACAACTGAAGATGTGTAGAGAGAGAAGGTTTTTCCACACTCGCACCTTAACCGACAGCGTGTTGGCGACAATCCCGTCCACAGTGCTCTCGGTGAAAGGGTCAAAGTGCTTATCCGGCCTCCTCATGAACTCCGGTTTGAGTCTGTAGCCGCACTTCCCGTTATACTCAAACATTCCCAGGTTCAGCTGCATGGATAAATCTGAGGAGGGCAAACACAACCTGACAAACGCTCCAAACACACCACCTATTTGTGTCAAACCTCTAGTTTCTTATCATTTCAGACTAACTAAGCAGTAACTTTCCATTAGATGTACCGATTAAAGTCTTTTGATTTGGTAAACATCCTATTTCAGGCAATATCTCTAAAGAAACACGGTTTTATTCACTATTTTAAAGCTAATGGTGAGCAGTCAAGAAACAGACTTGATTGATTTCGAGAACCTCGAACGACTAAGCATTTTTAGGACAAATTCATCTTAAATGTAAAATTCTAATTACCAGAGCAATATACCCAAATATTCCAGTTTTTAGATCATTTCAAGATTTAATTTGGGGTAAAAAATCTTGACTTATTTCTAAGGAATCTTCTTTTGCAAAGTAAAAAGCCTCCACACACTAACATGATGAGTTAAAGTGCTGCCTGGTTCACAGTTTTAGCCCGCAGCTGCATTTGATATTTCTAGATTTTCAAGTTCGTTTTGAGACGGACATTTTTGCCAGGGATGAAAAATCTACTATTTAATCCTTACAAAGATTTCAACTCTTGTTTTCAGAGGCTGAAGATATTTTTGCAGGTTTTATCTTTGCTCTACGCCTTTACAAGCTTTTGTCAAAATCCGTTGAGATTTTTTTTGTCTCATTCAGAGCTAGGATCTAGAAATAAGGAAAGTACTATTTAAACGAGTCAAAACCATTTGCTCAATACATTTAAGACAAAAAAAACCCTCAAACATTGCTGTAAATTTGGTTAAGGATGTTATTTTGTGCACCAGATAGTCGTAAAAATAAAAAAAAGTTTGCTTCTTCTCCTCCTCACCAACGGTCTGGAAGTTCAGCGCCACCAGCTGACAGCCGGCATTCCAGAAGAGCTGAGGGTTGTAGTTGGATGAATCCACCCGGGTGCCTTTCGGGTAGATCCTGCTGAGCTGCAGCTTGTTGTATCTGAGCAGGACTGGTTAAAGGCAAAGATCACATCAGCAAAGTGACTCAAAAAGATCAAACCAGTTCAGAGGGATACTCCACAAACTCGACGGGACACTTGGTCAGCTGCTCCAAAGCTTTGGTCTCCACAAACGACGACATCTGGTAACTGCGGTTGATCTCTGCAAACACAGACGATTAAAGCAACACGTGCAGAACTTCAGGAAGACTTTTTCTTCTTGTTTGAGGTACTTTTAGAAGTCTCAAAGCTGTGAAACTTGACAGGCTGGATGTAAAGGACCAAGTTGGACATTTCTTCTGTGGCAAAGGCCTCGCTGCCTGCTGTGCCCTGAAAAGACCAAACGCCGTTTCTTCAGACAACAGAAGGTGAATCTCAAAAGTCGGCATTGGGGTGCAGGTCCACCGACAGACGCACCTCATCCATCGAGCCTTTTTTACAGTCGTCATCGTCGTCGTCTTCCTCGTCACTTTCAGCCTCCACTTCACCTGAAATTTCACACTCAGTTTGATTTCAATCAACGCGATGACATCTTCGTCTGGACGCAAACTCACCGATGGACTTCCTGCTCTGGGCTCTCAGGCCAAGCTCAGCAGCCTCACAGGGCTGGGGGGGCTCTGCCAGCTCCTCTTTGGTTGAACCTGATGGGAAAACAAAAACATTTGTATTTCACATTCTCTTTGTAACACTATAATTGACTCGTTTGCTTTAATCTCAGATGGACCACAACGAAATATTCAATGTTTCAAGCAGCTGTGCTTTTTCCTTTCTTCCAGTAGGGGGCAGTATGCACCAGGGTAGAAACATTTGGAGGACAGTCTGAACACAACCTGAGTTTGCTGAAGAACTATAACTCGAGTTTTCTGTCTCATAAAGGCTGAAAAATAAAACCAAGTAAAGTCTGAAATTATCACAGGAGAAAAACACAAATTCACCAGGTCAACAATAATCTGACATGTTATTAGAAGAATACATTCTAACATTTTTCCCCCACTATATATGAAATTATGCAGCTTTTATAAATACATATTGTAAAAACTATTCAGAATGTGCAGCATTTCTCTGTAGAAAGATCTCCTTTAACCATCTCACAGCTTATATTTTATGATAAAAGATTTATAGAACTAAATCTGTATCATTTTATATTTAAGGTTCAATTTCTGACATGAATGCAGTTCATATTTAATGTTATTCAATTCTACTATTATTAATATGTATATTTTCAACTATACAAATATAAAAAAGCTTTTTTTGACAGAACAGACTCTATTACACACTAAATACTATTATTTATATAATTCACTATACCCCTGAAGAAAAAGATTGAATCTAAAAGTCCTATTCTGTATTTTTCTATCATTTCTTTTCATTACAGTTATATAAATATCTTTTTGGTAATACTTAAGACTCAAGAACAGCACCCAGAATGTGTTCGAGGGCATCAGCAACGTTAAAAATGACCAGAATGTATAGTTTTTGATTAGCAAGAATTATAAAAAATAGGAAGTTTAAAATGAAACAGAAATCAGGGCCTTTAGATTATTTTTTTAAAGTACATTTTTATAAATGTTCTGTTTTTATGGATCAACAACATCTCAAGTGAAATGGAAAGAAAAAAGATAAAAAAAAGCATCTATATAAATTCATTTCCATGATCCCTTTGAGACAAAGACTGAATAATCAAACGATGAATATGACAGATCCTGCAGACTTTCAGGTAGAATTAGCTTTTCTTCCAGGTGAACTTGCTCCTGACGAGATTAACTTCACGGGTGATGTTACCACGGCAACAAACTCAGATTAGGTGAAAATCAGGTTTCATTTCAGCCTGAATTTAGATAGATTTGCTCTTTTCTTTCTTATTTAATTGGACTCCAGCTTAATACAAAGTCAGACACACAAACAAAGGAAGGTGTGGCCCATATAAGTAGGAAGTTATAAAATGTAACCTTTTGCTCACGGTATTTAAATAAACAGTGTTCAATCATCCCTTAAATGAATTCATGAACATTCTTTGAATGAAGACCGTTAACCCTGCTACTGTTCTTCAGATGGATGCAGCTGCAGGCCATCTTTGGTCAGAGTGTTTTGGAGAGTGTGATGAAGGTGTGCGTACCCGCGCTCGGAGAGGACGGCTCACACACGCTGGAAGAATCGCTGTAGGTGTTAGAAACCTGCTCGGAGAGCTTTTTCTTGGTGCTTCCATTGGCTTTGTGGTGTTTCTTTTTGTTCTTGATCAGTATTTTTCCCATCAGCTCCATGGGGCTGGGCAGTGGAACTCCTGCTTCCAGCTGTGGGGAGTGAAGAAGCACATCAGACATTGACGAATCGAGGAGCGAGAAAGCGATGACAAATACTTGGACAAAATAGTGGCTAGCATCCCTATTAACATAAATTAGTCATTAACAGGTTTAAACTCAGAAGCACAAACTCTTACAGATAAACAGGCTAAAGTGAAGCAGATTCCTGATTTATTTATGGGCCACACTGCGTTTGGATAACTTTGTTTGGGACTATAAATAATTAATTTTTTTGCAGCAGAGATGTTGACTATGCACACAAACATCCACGTTATAGCTACAAGCATGACCAAGATTTCTCCAGCTCTGAAGAAGAATCCTGCAGAAGCTGGAAGCGGAGGGTTTGTGTCAGCGTTTCTGTTTTTCTGCACTCTTCAGCTCTTTATGGTTGTAGGAAGTGATGCAGAAAAAGATTAAATGTCCTGCTAAAGAAAAGTGGATGTGGCATTTACCCGTCCACTGTACGCAGATGCATCAATAAAAACTTCAATTATGAAGAAGAACGCAGCTGAGGCCGACCTTCGCAGATGCCTCAACTGTTTCCAGTCATAGATGAAGATGAAAAAAGATGTTAAGAGAGGTTCTATCATGACTTCATTAAATTGTTGCCTTTTTTCAGGAGGATCAACCTAATATTTATGCTCAAATGTTGATGAAGTTAACCAATTTTTCTTTGAAAGACCCAACGTTTGATCTATTTTCGAAGCGAGATCTTTTAATCAAGAAAAACCTGTGTCGTTTCTAGGACATAATTTCTGCAGAGTGGCAGGAGTTCATAAAATCACCTCTGAGTTGAGGGCGAAAAGTACCCCACTTCCCATCATCCATATGTTTACATGCTTTCCTGCCAGTCTACAGCCCCTCACAACCCCCATCTAAAATTAGCAGTGCACGAAGCTTTGCTACTCTAAGCATTCCTATATGTACATGTACCTTGAGAACGGCCTAAGTCACATGTACCTCTACGGGGCTGACTTGTCGCACAGTTGCTGCGAGTTTTTGGGTTGGAGGAGCAACCACATCTTAACCTCTTGTCGCCAAAAACGGATTAAACCTTTTTTGCTCTAAACTTACCTTAATTTAGCATCTATTTGAAAGTAAAAAAATACCTTTTTCATAGCTGGGAATAAATTCAGGCATCAAAGGATTAAGCGGAGTGCAGGTGTGTCACACAATGGCCCCCAAGGCTCGTACGACCGCCTCGTGGGATTCCCCTAGTGAAAATGCTAGTCTAGGTTGGCATTTCTGATCAAGTTGTGGCTTGGTTTGTTGATTTCCTGTCAAACAGATCCCAGTCAATACAAATATCCGACTCTACTTCTCCTGCTCTTGAAATCAAGAAAGGTGTCCCTAGTGTTCGGTTCTTGGAACTATTTTGCTCTCCATTTATATCAACAACACATGTGAAAACTTATCAAATGCAAATTTTTTATGCAGACGACACTGCCATTTATTGTTGCTCTCGGTCAATCACACAAGCTTTTGAGTTTTTACAGTCTGCTTTTGATGTCGTTTGATGTCTTGTCTGCGGTGACTAAAAATGGTCTTAAACGCAGAAACAAATCTATGCAACGTATTCCCGAAAAGCACTGCTCATGAAAACTGACAATGATGAACCAATAGAGGAACTAAAGAGACACAAGCAGGTTTTGTGCTTGATACAGATGTCTTTTAAATTTCATGTTGACACTCTGTTGAACAAACTAAAAGTTCTGGTTTTACTACATAAACAAAGCCTGCTTTTTGCTCAGATCTCACAATATTCTGACAGAAGCCACATTGATTAATTGTGGGGGTGTTCTGTACTTGAATGTCTCATCCACCTGTCTTCAATCATTGAATACTGTGTATCACTGCACCTGCGTCTCACCTACTTCCCCCTTACGTGCTGTTAAAGTGTTTTCTATGACCCATCGCTCGCAGCATACCCATAAAGAAAAATGTCCACGAACATTTTTTGTGTTAGACCTTGATAGTTCCTGCAGGTGACATGCATGACGGTTTGACCATTTTTCACCTGTACAGCCCGTATCCACCTGTAAGGTCAGTTGGGACTCAGGCTTTTTAGACAAAAGGCTGTAAAAGCAAATCAATTTTGTTGTATTGTTGGGCATCATTTGACAAAAGTGGGGCAAAATATATGCAAGAATAACATATATATGCGCAACGCAAATATTCATGCAACACACTTCAATACACACTTTTTAGAAACATCCAAAATGTCAGGAAAAACCTCCACTAAGTTGCCTAGTATAGCAATTTCCATTAAATCCCGATGAAATGTGTGTTAGCACATAACAAATTAGCCAACACGTAAAACATAATTAATTCTTACTCCAAAACTCAGACAAAAGCCAAGGGGTTGCGGCTCATTCTTCCTCCTTCACCTGCATCATCATCAGTGCTGTCTGCTGTCTGTGATAAACACATCTCACCTGTGCAGCTCCCCTTTATCCTTTCAGATTAAAACTAATCCTTTGATAGATTAAACGCAACACAAGATGAAAATCTGTTTTCCCGCTTTTAATCTGAAAGAATGTTTTTGGAAAACATTTGTTGTGTTGATTTTGATTAAAAACAATTTAAAGGGAAGGTGAAAAGAAAACCTTGGCGTTTAAAGAAAACCATAATCTCTTCTTATTGTAACACTTGACTGAGCTGGAACCAATCTGGCTATATTACCCTATCTGCCCCTGCCTCAATGGATTATGGGAGCTGATATCCCATTTGATATGGCGAATCCACGCTTGCCTCGCTGCCAGAGGGGAGTGGCTGTCATTGCTCTCACCTTTCCCCATTGTTACAAGTTTAGTGGAAATCGCGTTCCTCAGTGGCATTGCACTTGCTGGGGTCTGTCTCCCAGCATCCTTCACTTTCTCCTTTCGAAGGCTTCGCCCTAATACTACTTCAAAGTCAGACCCAGTCGGACGGCTGTAATACTCTGCGGGTTTTTGTCTTGGCAGGCAGCGGCGCCGGAGGAGCCCCCTGCATGCTGGAGATAATGCAGCATCAGGCTGATGGGAGGCTGTGCCGCCGCTCGCTGCTCTGCCAACAGGGACGACAATAACCTTGGTGGATGCTTGAGGGGATAAGTGATACGTTCGGAGTCATTTGTGCTGCATGTTTTGTTGATTACAGCAAAGGGCCACAGTGGGAGCAGCCTGAACGTGCGTGCTATAAGGCACAAAAAACAGTTTTTTCTGGGTGTCAGGCACAAAAGGTCAATGGAAGATTTCTGGTGGCAACAGCGGAATTGCAGAAAGACGTGGAGATGCTGGGAAATATGCATTTTAGGACGTTTAAAGCACTTTAATAACAGCTGACCCATTATGACAGTGGCCAGGAATCACAACATAATGCCCTGAAACGATTAGGCCTTGGTTAAATAGGCCTTGGTTATGAATCAATATTTTAAAAACACACTAAATTTGACTCAATTCTGTTAAATATATTAAAATTGATGTGTTCTTTGTAAATAAAAAGTCTACAATTAAAATAAAATGAAGAAAAGATAACAGTTAACATCCTAACATCTAATGAGTTAAAGACCCACTCTGATTAAAATGTTAATAAAGGAGGACATATAGAAATAAGCTGCATTTCTGAGTATTTCTTTATTCAAATAAATTAGGAACAAACAAACAAAAAAATGCAATTTGTGTCTTAGATTTTACACTGGGCGGGGCCACAACTCACAGCTCTGCCATGAAGGCGCGAAGAGTTAGTTCCACGCCAATAGTCCCGCCCACAACTCATCAGGTTTGACCTTCTTTTCTTTGCCCTACACATTTTCAAGCTTTTCTCAAAATCAGCACCAATTTTTGGTCTTATTAAGAGCTAAGATCTATAAATACGGACAATATTATTATTCAAAAGAGTCCCAATCCTTTTGCCTCCCACTCCCTACAATAAAAACAACTCGATTTAAGACTCATGAAAAGACAAATTGCACACATTTTTGGTTTAATAAATGTTGAGACAGTCATTCATTGTAATTATTTTGAAAACAAAATGTACATTTCATGCTAGTTTTAGATTTTATGATAATTTGTTAAGATGGATCAACTTACTAAGATTCTCCATTAATAGTAATAATGTTTTATTTGTAGCACCTATGAAAAAACTCTAGGACACTGTACATAAAAGCAAAAGCTGGTAAAATAACAAAAAATGGACAGAAATGACAAAAAAATGAACAGTGGAAATGCAGATTTAAACAGATAACTTTTTTAAATTTTCTTTTTTAATTTATAAATGTTTATTTTGTCATTATTTTTTTTATTTTTATATTTTTAATTTAATTTTTTTTAATATTTTAATTTAGTTTTTTTATTTTATTTGATCATTATTGCTATTTTTGAAATAATTAATTAATTCATTTTCTTTTTATGTATTTATACATTTGTATTTCTTCATTAATTTTTTTTCATTTAATTTACGTTTTTAAAATTTTAATTTAGTTTTTTAATTTTATTTGATCATTATTATTATTTTTATTTTATTTTAGTCGATGTTAAGCCCGTGCCACACAGCCACTATGTACATTTTGTGTATGTCAGATCAAAATTAGTCACAGTTGAATATACGTAGAGAAAGTGAGACAAATTGTGGTCTTTACGTGAATTTTTTTAATTTTTGGCCTCTTTTATCTGTGCTAGACCTTTCTGTTTTGGTTAGTTTCATCTTCATCCCCTGAGAACCCATGGTGACATCGGTGTAACTCAAACGTATCAGATATGTTCTGGGCTCCACTTCTTTGTGGTATATTCCACAGAATTGTATTTTTAAGGAAGGAAGTGTCTTCTGTTTTAAGCATTTTTGTTGTCTTTTTTTCTGGTTTTACCAACTTTACATTCAAGACTTGACCTGAATGTGTGACCTTAGACTTGAAAAAAAGTGACTCTTCTGAGATGTGAGTTGGTGTGAACCTGAAACCAGGACAGCGGCGTCTCTTCAAAGCACTCATCCATGCGGTAAAAGCGTGTTTCAGAGTTACCGGGTTGTTCATGAACGTGTGAATAAGACTGAGGACCTGCAGTGAGTCTTTCAGCATTTCATGGACCCACCTGATATTTCTCCAGAGGCTCCATCAGTAACGCGTCTCCAAATATCGACCGGCAGTACTCTGCCATCTTAGCCTGCTGCTTGGGTCTGAGTTCACACACAAAAAACATGTTTTTTTTTAAATGTCAATATGCTGCATTTGCATGTTTCCCCTCCAAACCCCCTCAGAGCTATCAAAGATGAAGCAGAATCTCTCGCCTCGCTGTGTGATTGACAGCTGGAGCGGCTCGCGTGAAGCGCTCGTCAAGAAAAAGGTCAAGAGGTGTGACTTATCAGACTCACGAGTCCACGTGGTTCTCAAAAGACAGGATGATGGGGAAAGGTGAGGTCTTGAAGGCACACTCAGCGATCGCTTCTATCACTTCCTGCAAAAACAAACATGAAGCTGATTAAACGCTAATCTGGAAATATGAGTGAAATCCTCCATCATCAGATCTCCTTCGTCAAAACCTTCATTTCCACTCGCTCCATCTTTTAAATAAAAATCTTTGGCTGCATCTCAACCATCCTTCACCCTTCCACTAATTCAGTTTGCCTTTTTCTGCTGCTCTCGTTAGATCTTAATCTACTAGATCAATCACTTTCCCCCTGTCTCTCGTGCTCCTTTCACCAATAAAGACACTATTTCTTCTTTGTTTTTCCACCGTTTGAGGCTTTGATTAATCACCCCTGAGCCTTTTCTTTAGGGGTAATAATGAATGCAGCTCTGTCTCGCACTTTCTACCATCTGTTCCTTCAGTTTTTTTTTTTTTTCTGCTCTCCTTCATTTCTGCTTCCTTTTATTTTGGTCCAATCATGACTGAATGAGAAAATAAGCAAATGCAACTGTGTTATGTTACGCTGTATTAAGTGTGGCACATTTTAAACACATTTATAATAGTTATCACTACATGGAATGATTGTTGAAGTAAAAAAAAAAAAACAGTTTTATTTCCAGGATTCAGACGTTTCTAAAGACTCCAAAAAAATTCATATATATATATATATTTTAGCACGTTCTGAGCCATTTTTTTCTGATGATTGAGGACATATATTAAGAAAATTCAGCTTAAAATTGTGTTTCTGAGAAAGGGCAAAACAATACCGTTTGAAAAACATCATATTTGTGACGTAGAGAAAGTGTCGCACACCTTTAAAGTAGGCAGACACAACCCAGATCTGGGCACATCATTTAGTCACTTTAGTCAAATTTCCTTTTTTTATATGAATTTTTTGTATACATACCTGAGTTAAATAGCAGGTATGAATTAAACATACCTGCTATTTCCCCTTTGGGGTCACGGGGCAGCCATAGCCTAACCGGGCAGGGTTCGGCCTGGACCACCTGTTGCAGGGCCCCAATAACAAACTCACGCCTAGTGACCATATAAGGTCATCAATCCACCTATGGAGCATGCTCCTGGACTGGAGTGAGAAAACTCACCCTTGCACAAGTTGCACACAGAAATATCCCAACCGGGTTTTGAACCGGGGACTTGTCGTTGCTCGGTGAAAGCGCTAACCACTGCACCACCATGCACTCAATAAAAAAAAAAAAACCCTCAAACTCTGTTTTAGAAAATTCCAATAATACATTTGGGAAAACATTATTTTTTCATGTTTGCCCAGTCGGATGTAAATCATAAAAGTTGTAACGTAACACAAATGTGAACACAAAAATGCTCTTAGACTTTAAAATCATTTTCTAAAACTACAACACATTTAAATTAGGAAACTTTACATAAAAGTACAAATACTTTAAGGAGTATTCTGAAGTTTATTAATTGTTTAAAATCTCAACATAAGAAGAATCCAACAGTTTAGACTTTAGAATTGAAAATAATGAAGAGATGACTGATTGTAAATGTTACAGTTCAGGGTTTAGAAAGTCCTTCAGCTGAACAAGGCGATAACGGTCTTATGGGGTCCAAATGACCCCACTCCATACGTTAACGTGCCTTGGCGGCACGTTAACGTATGGAGTGGGGTCATTTGGACCCCACAAGACAGTGAGTTGAACCTTTTTTCTTCAATGATATGTAATCTTCACTGCTGTCAATGTAAGGGTGGGGTCATCTGGACCCCACAAGAGAGCACAAGGAATATTGTGCATATTGGATGAATCAAGCCTTCTCTCTGCAGGTCTTTCTTTACCTTGAAGGAGATTTCCGTGGTCATGGTGAAGCCGTGGGTGATGACGGGCTCTTCCTCTGTGGTGCGACCCTTCCAGCAGTCGAGTTCGATGCAGCGGCACCCGGACAGCAGGACCTGTTTGTACATCTCCACCGAAGAGTTTCCTGCAAGCTGGCCCGCTGTACGTCCCAGACACAAACAGGAGGGGGTAAACAGAACGACAAAAAGCATTCCCCTCAAGGAGAAGAGGACGAGAAACATCACATTTAGGCGCTCACATCCATGAGTTTAGCTCATTTTGGAAGTGCTATTAATCAAAATGAAAGTTTAATAACAGTTTTCTACTTTAGGAACACATGGGATGTAACATTTGAAAAAAAGATCAATATTTTACCTTTCATTTTTCAAACTTTATAGTTTTTGTTTTTAATATGCAATAATAAAAAAAAAAAAACTAAAACAGGAACATCCTTGTCCATCCCACATTTAACATTTTAACATTTTACTGTCTAGTAAATGAACCAAACAGATGCTTGTTTGACAGCAGATGTAATTCACTAAGTTACCACTAGGGGCTTCTTACTAAATAGTTAACAGAAAAGTTGAAAGTGTATATTTATACGTTTTCCTAGTTCTCATGGAAACTGCAGTGATAGTATATTTTAGTATGCTCATGCACTACTGGTCCGGTGTGACATCACAACAGCTCATGAATTCAAACTAAATGTCTTTGCAGCAGTTCGATTGACAGCGATTTTAAAGGATAAATACTCAGAAATGCATCAATGAAATTATTTTTTTATTAATTTCTTCTCTTTCATAAGAAAAATGCCAAACATAGGTGTCAAAAACTCAAAAAACCATCATTGTCTTTGGAGACTTTAAAAATTTCAACAACTTCAATCTTTTTTTTAGTATAATAGGGAAAAATGTCGAGTTAAAGACTGACTTCAATTAACTCCCCCCCCCCCCCCCCCCCACAGTTTTAGTTGATTCCTTCCCAAACAAAACATTTTTTTTGTTATTTTATGCTTCGACTGTGTGGCACAGATTGTCATTGGAGTTATTCCTATTTATTTTAATCTAAGATCATGCTCTGTGAGAACATCTTCGTGTATTTTTAGAACAGCAAGACTATGTTCTACTGAAGGATGGAGAGAAAGCCGGCCGATCAAGGAGCTCTTGTTTGTTTTTCTCATGTTTGCAGTTTACAAAGCCTGTACTCTTTTTTTTTTTTTCCACAGCCAGAGAAATGTGATCCTTTTGAAAGATTCAGCGTCCTCAAATTTCCCTCAGAATAGATTTGAATAGATGAATTCTAATGCCCATTGAGTAGAAAATAGCCTGTGTGTTGTGAATGGCGTGCCTGTGTGTCATTGTGATAACAAAAACCAACAACAGAGCGGGTCTGATCACCTCTCTGGGGGCAGAAACTTTGGGTTGTAACTGAACGGACTGATTGGTGAAGCACAAACCTGTGAGGTACGTGTTGTGTGAGGAGTTGATGAAGTAATGGGAAAGAGGGAAGGTCATGTCTTCACTCTGGTCCAGCTTCTCTGGGGGAATGATGCAGTTCTCTTCTCCATTCAGGTACCTGGAGAAGCCTTCCACCGACATTTGACCTGCGACAAAAGCACAAGAGCTCACTTATTTTATTAAATGCATCGTCGATAAAAGCTGCAAAAAACATGGATTTATGCGATATATGTACATCTAAAAGGGATTTTCTTTTCATCATACATTATCCTACAAAATTCAATAACCTAATAGGATGTGCTTGACTCAGGAATAGGGACAAATGAAGCACACAATGATAGATATGCATCACAAAAAATATTTTATTGCATAATTTTCTCTTCTTGAAGTGGCTAACATTCCCACCTGCAAGATGGCGGCCTGTCCAATCATCAGTTTCTAGGACATAGTTTCTGCAGAGCGGCTGGAGTTCATTAGAAATTCACTTCTGAGTTGTGGGCGGCACTGTTGGCGTGCAGCAACCCCGCCCCCCTTCCCTTCCCAGTTGCTGAATCAAACTGCTTTTTTTCATCTGCACCTAATTCATTACGATTTTGAATAAAGAAATACGCAGAAAAGCAATTTTAAGCTTCATTTTCTTTCTATATGTCCTCCATTGTCAGATAAATACCACAAAAACATGCAAAAACACAATTTTTATTCAAATAAAACAAGCTACTTCCTGTGAACAGTAGGAGTAAGACAGAAGAAACTTCTCTAATTGTGTCTCTCCTTCTAAAAGTAAATAAAAAACTGCAATGGAAAATGAAAAAAAAAGGATTTTGAAAACAGTTTTAAGCTTGAAAGTTCTAAGCCTAAAAAAAGGACAGAAGAAAAATGTAAATGTGAAAATCCTACAAACATAAATAACATTTAAAGAAAATTGTTTCCACATGAAAAGTAATGTTTATTTGTAAAAGCCGCTGCTTTATAGTTTTAATTCTGAATTTCTTATTCAAAGCCTATTTTTTTGTGGGGGCGGGGCTTGGAGCCCATTGGGCTACCGGCATATGATTGACATCAGGTTATGGCGTGGCGTTGTCATCTGTGGTCGTTTGCTGACATGTTCAGAAAAAAACGTAATTAAAACAAAAACATGTTTTATTGCAAATAGAAACCTTAAAATGTTAGATGCAAAAAAAAACATCTTTGAGATTGATTGTCATGGGAAAACCTTCAAGTTTCCAGGTTCTCTTGATGCAGCCAATCTAGTCTGAACTTTTTTTTGTTAATTAACATCTTTTCTGTATTCTTAGATACATTTGCTGTAAAAAGTCACCAGAATAGTTTGTAAACAGATGATGTGCACACACCCTAACTGCTACATCATACATGACCCCTGGGGGGTCTTCCTCCACCCACCTGCACTCGCCTGACTCGATGCTAAATGGGCTAAGTGATGCGGTCTTGATGGGTGCAGCAGGTCCCTCCAGCCACTTTATGCTAAATAACGCGGCACCGCCCTCTGCAGATTTGTGAGACTAATTAAAGCTGGCTGCCGTGTGGGACATGAACTCAGCGTCCTACTCCCTGCTGACTGCCAGGACCATTTAGAGCCGGGCTCAAAACCCACCGCCGCATCTCAGCAGACAAAAGGCTTTGGAATACATTTGCAGGTCAGAGCTCGGTGATGTACCAGACCTTCAGGAGACAATCCAGAAGTGACATTTTTAAAGTGTTCAAAATTCGCTCATGGAAAGAAAGAAAATCTGCATGGAGAATGTATTTGATTGTTATTTTATCTTGGGAGAAAGTGTGAAAAGTCAAAATCGGTCATGGAGCTTTCTCCTCGAGAGGAACTTGGAGGCTTTTAGCGGCGTTCACGGTGCTGGAGCCGGCACAGAGAGGAAGACGGAGCACGAAGTGAAAAAAAAAACAAAAAAGCTGAGAATTACACACAGAAAATAAATAAGAAAGTGTGACATAATGTCAAGAAAAAATGAGAACAAATGTATGTTCCTCCACTTTTTTATGAGCTCCACAGACTAGATTTAGAGGGAAACGTCAGGTTGAGTCTGAATCCAGCCTGGGCTCCTGGTGCATATATTATATAGGATGAACAAATAACAACAATATTTAAAAAAATCTAAATCCCCCAAATCCACACTTCACACAAACACAAAGTTTGTGTTCATGAATGTGTGTGAGAGGATCAAACGAGGAGCTCTGGACTCCTTTCTGCAGAGCAGATGGCAGCACTTCCTCCGGCTAGATACATTCTGCCATGGGGAAATCTTTCAGTGGGACAGGGAAGGGCATGGTTCCAGAGAAACCCGGGACAGGATGGACACAACATCGCTGTGGGTGAGCACAAGCGCCGCCACAGTCAGGCACGAGGCGGCCGCTCGCCATTCCCACTAATGGTTGAGACAAACTTCATCACTGTGGGTTTGATCTGTCACATTTAAAAATAAATAAAAAGTTTAACATGTTGGCCTCCATACAGGCAGATATGGGCAGATGAGCGGTGGCTACACGCCTCATTTCCTGCCCTTCTGCCCCTGCATGTGACAAATGTGTGGGGAAAAAAAGCATTTTCAAAATGACAGCTTTTCTTTTGTTTTATCTTCATAGTAACCATTTAAGTTTTTGCTCCCCTGGGGGTGAAGAACAGATTTCTATCATTTTTAGAAGAAAATGTAAAAGTCAATTTTGGGATTTCCTTGGCAACAGAGATTTTTCGTTACTTTTGTCATTTCATATGTTACTTTGTTTCATCCAGCTTGACCCAGGGATTCATGTACACATTTTTACACTTCCAGTTAAAAGGGTTGCAAAAAATAAAAGACTTTTGTGCTATTTGCGTCTATCTTCTTGCTGTATGTGGTCAGAAAGGCGTGTTGTGTTTGAGCGCCCCAAGTTGTGTTTTACTGTAACTCAGAAGCTCCAGGACAGTGAGAAAAAGCGCCATTCTCATTGGTTTGAATAGATTTCGACGCGAGGCGTCAAAAAAAAAAAAAAGAACCCGAGGCCGGGGTTTTTTTTTTTGACGCCTTTGACGCGTGGGTTTTTTCGCGTCGGGTTCACACTCTCATTGGTGCCCTTTGGTTAGCACGAGGCGAATTTACGACGCCGAGAAAATCGTCGCGAAATTCGTCCCGGTGTGTACGGGCCTTAATGAACTTCTTAATCCCCCCCCCCCCCCCCCCCCCCAAAAGTAGCTTTCCAATGATGCTCAAAGGGCAAAGAAGGGGGCAGATCAAAATCTTTAGATTTATAGCTGGTGCTAAAGATGCCTTTTCACAAGGTCAAATGTCAATTGAAATGATTTTGTGGTTCTAGCTGGTATGGAAGCTTATGTGTCTCATATTTCAAAATAAAAGTCTACCAGAAATGCTTTTTCATTTTCACAATAGAGCTGTTGGCTCCAAAATAAAAGGAAAAAGCAATCCTTCTTTTTCCCCTGCATCACCGCTCATATTGTCACTTTATTAAAATGATAAAGAACATGTACAAATATATAAATAAAGCTTTGAGATTTATGCAACAGTTTTTGAGTGGTGGATTTGCAGACGAAAATGCAATCCCCTCTTTGCATAATCAAGTGAACAAATGAGCGGAGTTGTAGAAGAAAAAGAAAATGCATTTAGGAGGATTGATTTTCTTTTTGAGTCAAGAAATACAGCTTTATTGTGAAAATGAAAATGCATTTGTGGTACAGACTTCTATTTTAAAATATAAGACACATATCCTTCCATAAACTGGCACTAAAGATAATTTTTTTGTTAATTCAAGACAGCAGTCTCTTATGGAAGTCAAAGGTAAATGAAACTAAAGCCAGAAATTACAGTTTCTGTTGAGTGTTTTTCTCCAATCCATGGGATGTAAACTCAGAAAATCGGCCTCATCTCTGCTTGAATTTGTGTTTTTTTCTTCTCTGGATCTGTTCCTTTAGCTGCTGTAGCTTTCAGTGACGATATCTGCTTCTCCTCAGACGTCTGTTGTACTTTTCCTGCCAAACCAATTACAAAGTAAGCCAAACCGGGGATGCAGGCGTTACGCCTTTGCAGCACCAGGAGGGTTCAGACGTCTTCATGTACAGATTTACACTCTTTTCAGACTCTTTCTGTTACAGGCGAGAACAGGACAGTAGAAAACAGACGTTGTGATTAATGGATCCTGCTCGGGGACCCTGCAGGATGCTGGATTTTTGTTTTTTTGCACCGTGTTCTGTGTTAGGACGTTTTTCTGGATGCACTTTCCAAATATAAAGGAGCTACCATATTCCTAATGTTGTTCACCTCATGGCACATCCTGTCAGGGGCCGCCACGGCCAATCAGCTATCACCGATTTGCACAGGTGGTTTGTCAGAGTGTTTTTTGCCTGACACAGCCCAGTTATTTTTTAAATAGCTGCTTCCTAAATTCATTTTTCATTTTCTTAACCGTTTTCTCCCTTTCAGGGTCACGGGGCTGCTGGAGCCTATAACGGCCACTTGTAAGCGAAGGCAGGGGACACCCTGGACAGGTCGCTAGTCTGCCGCAGGGTAGAATGTCAACAATCACACATCCATTCACTCTCACAGTCACACCTAGGGACAATTTAGAATTGCCAATTAACCTATGAAGCATGTTTTTGGACGGTGGGAGGAAGCCGGAGACCCCGGAGAAAACCCACGCATACACGGAGAGAACATGCAAACTCCACACAGAAAGGTCCCCCATTGATGTTGTGTTTTCGGTTCAAGTCCCGGCTGGGGAGGCCTTCTTGCTGTGAGGCAAGAGCGCTAACCACTGCGCCACTGTGCAGCCAACATAACCAGGTGTTGGCTTCCTAAATAAAACAGAAAATAAGCTTTTTGTTATCAAATTATTCTGTTTTTCTAAAAATCTGTTTCTAAAGAGACAGACAACTGTTCCATTTAGCAAAGTTTGTAAATCAACTATACCAGATTATATATACCATAATTTCCAGATTATAAGCCGCTACTTTTGTCACACGCCTTCAACCCTGCAACGCATGCATTTTTTACATTTTTTTAATGCATTTTTTCTAACGTCCACTAGGGGCGCTCGAGCAGAGCGGGGAAGAGTGAGACAGGAGAAATTTGGTATGTGCGTCGAGGAAGATGCCAGTTTAATGTAAATTCCTGCTTTGTGAATGAATAGCACGAACAGACCATCATCATGGAAAATGCAAGAAGAAATGCATATGACGCAATTTCAAGTTAAAAACTATCGTGAAAAGCAGTGTGAGAAAATCCACCATCACCAACGGGTTTGGAAAAGCCAGTCTGCTGCCTGACGGAGAGGAGAGCGCAAGATCAGGAGGGAATTTACCTCAGAGTGACACTGAGAGAGTGTGGTGAACAATGTCTGCCGCTATTCCAATCCAACACTGCGGAGGAAGAAGACTTCCATGGTTTCAGTGCCACGCAGAGCTATAAGTTACTGCTGCTCTCAGTGACTCTTACGTTTAAGTTTTTTTAACCAGCCCGGTTAGTGCTCTTACTACCATATTGCTGCTGCGTCACAGCTCTGTTTGGAGTAGAGCTGTGACGGTGTGGAGGTTTTGATCACCGTGGTGATGAAGCAGCAGAAGTTGTGGTGTCAGGACTCTGGCGACCCCAGTTACCTGGAGGGAAGTCATGACAATGGGACGTACCATTGTGGTGCATGGGGTAAGTGTATCATGACGTATTTGTAAGACTACACACTTCTAACAGTCAGACTGGAACAGGTTTGACCATCTTCACCTGCAGACAGCCTATATCCACCTGGAAGGACTCAGAGTTCTTATCATTTTCCTGCAAGAGGATGAAGCTTACTTGAATTAACCTTTACGACTGCCTTTCAAAATAAAAGCACTTTTGCAACAGAAGCCTAAGCTGCAGACCTTTCTGTGCCAGAGAAGCATTGGGTTCGTATTTGTCCACCAGAACCTGAACCTGTTCCGCCTTGAGGGGGGGGTAGAGGATCTCGTTCAGACGAGGGTCCCGCTGTTTGCTGTTGATGAACTCGGTCATCTGCTCCACGGTGAGGTACGGTCGACTCTTAGCCCCGCTGCGGACAGACATGAGACGTGAACACGAGAGAACATTTGGAGAACCGACAACACAAAAACGGAGGAGAAATGAGGGGGGGGGGGCTGTAATTAAGACTAAAATAATCTTTTAAAGGCTGTGAAAGGGCACATGAATAAATGATAAAAACTTATTACTATTAAAACGCCTCTCAGGTCTGTAACTGTTCCAATAAATGATCTTCTCCGTGGCCTCACACCACGTCCCACTTCACTGGGATTAAAATCTAGATTTATGACTGGGGAGGGGCTCCCTGCTTCAGGTCAGGCAGAAGACTGCCAAAGATGCAAAGACCGCTCTCACATTTCAGAGAAGATGTGGTCCAACTCAGGTCGGGGGCAGATGTTGCTCAGGAACATGCTGTAAACCTCTGGGGTGAAGTCCTCCTGGGGGATGGACTCGTTCTGTGGATCACAGGAACAGGGTTGGGTGGGGGGGGGTGTCACGTGACTTCAAGAAAATAAATCCCTTCATTTTGTTGAACGATTGATTACGGGCGACGGAGCTCGTTCTGTCTTTCCTTCTCTGGGGACAGATTTCTACGTGAGGAATCAACTGGCTGCTACACCGAGCCGGTTTTTTCCACTTCGTCATCGTTAGCTCGATCATTCGGCTGTTTCTGAAGCACAAAGAGCCGCGCGCTTTTATTTCCCCGCTCAGCCTCAAAGTCTCCCGCGTTCGAGGGGCCCGGCGGGATTTCAGCTGAATTCACGCTTGAGCTTCTGCAACATGGCAGCGCTGGAGAGAAGAAAGAAAAAGCCTCTGGAGCTTTTCATCTCATTTATTTCAGCTGAATTTGTTTTATCCCCACAAACACTTTGTCCCTCCCACTCTACACAAAACAACTGTTGTTGTAGACGTTTACATAAACCTCAACCATTCATTTAAATTACTTCACAACTGAGTAAAAAAACTAAGTATAGGTAAATAAATCCAAAGTAGCCTTCTAATGGTTTTTTTTTAAGAAATAGAGTTTTATTTCAAAAGGTTTGTCCCATTAGGATTGCTATACTTCTAATTTTGCACATGCTCAGTACAAAAAATTACTTCACCTGCCTTTTGGACGTTGGATTGTTTCTACGATGTAATATTAAGGCCACCAATAAAATAAACTAAATAAATAAACAAATAGATGAGAATAAAATCATTATATTATGAGACTGAAGTTAGGATTTTAGAATGTAATAGTCATACTTAAAAAAGAAATTACAGAAGGCTTTTCAAATGTTTCAAATGTCAAAAATCACCTTTTTAATTAATGTTGTATGACCTCACACTGCCCAAGAACATCATCCTGCTTCGCTTTTTTGCACATGTATCTTTATTTAAAATAAACTACAACTTCCTCTTTATAAAGAATAACCTTTTCCTTAAGAAATTACATTTTGAACTATAAATTTATGCTTTTACTGCTGTAAATTTTGAACTTTTTTTTTTTAAATTGCAACTATTTGGATCATAAATTTAACATTTTATTGCTGTAAAATGTTAACTTATTTCCAGGTAAAATAATGACTTTTTAAATAAAAATGTTATAGTTTTATTGTCAAAAAATGTCAACTAGTTCCTTGTAAAAAATACTACTCTTTTTATGATACTTACACTTTCGTTGTTAGAATTTCAAAATTTTTATTTAAAAAAATTGCAACTTTTTAAATTATACATTTACAATTTTATTGCTGTAAATTGTAAAACTTTTTTCGTATACAATAATGACTTTTTAAATTAAAGTAATATAATATTTGATTGTAAAATTTTATGTTTTTCCCTGCAAAATTACAACTTACTGAACCCTTATTTATGGTCCAAACATTTGAACTTTTTACTGGTAAATATTACAAGTAAAAAGTATTATTATCAAAAATAACGATTTTACTGTCATCAGATTTTGACTTTTTAGTTCATTAAAAAAAAAAGAATTTGCCATTTTGTTGTCGTTGTAAAATGTTGATGTTGTTCTTGTAAATAACCTATTGAATTTTTCAAAAATGTTGACATCTTTCTCAGAACAGCTTTTTTCATATGTTACAACTGATCTTATACTGTATATTTAATTATTTTATTTTATAGACGCCCATACTCTGTCTTTGGTTTTCTTATCAGGACAATAGATTGAATCTAAGGGTATTTACTGATAATTCTGTGACTAATACATTTAGGGGAATGCATGAGTAGTAAAACGTTTTGTTAGTTTTCAGGCAACAAAACAGAAATATTTGGATGCACAAAAGTAAATAAAATAGTTCTGTACACAAATGAGTAAAATAAGATTCACATCAACCATCCATGGTTATCCAGGGTTATTTCACATATACCTATCACACATTGTAATTACACTTTTGATGCATTGGACTTTAGACTTTAGACTTAGACTTTAGTTAAAACTCAGTTAATTCTGTGTTTTTTACGTGAATAAAATAGCTGTGGTTTTGTGGTTCTAAAGGAAAAGTATTTCATAATGTTCTTATGGGAACAGCGAATCGTGACCGTCTGTTGCAGCAGCAGTAATAGACATCTCTGCATCAGGTGCATCTATAAAGTGACTTCCTCCCAGAGTCACCGGAGCAAATATGCCACAGTGAAGACGCCTTCTCCTCAGAGGCCCCCACCTTAGTGCTGGCGAGAAACAGAGCATAACCAGAGACTATTGGAAAGCAGAAGTGGCCGGGGAGGAAACAGGGATGGGGGGGGGGGGGGGGGCAGGTCTGTTAAAAGTCAGCAAGTCATCCACAGGACTTGAGTGTAAAATAGGTCGTGAAGGAGCTTTTGTGTGTTTGAGGGATTAGCAGTGATATCATTTAGCTGTAATTACTTATGAAGCAAATCCCAGCAGACCCCCCCCCCCCCATGTCTGTGCCTGTGTTAATTATGTGCTGCTTGTTTTCCAAGCTTGTGTGTTTTGTTTGCATTCATTAGAGTGACTACAGCCTTGCCCTCTTGCTCGTCTGCAGCATTTCTGCGCATGGTTCCTGCTGGTTAAGAGATTCTCCTGGATCAAAAGACACGAGTCCATGAGATTCACAACACAGAATCTCAGAATTCTGACTTTAATCTCAGAATTCTGACTTTAATCTCAGAATTCTAACCTTAATCTCAGAATTCTGACTTCAATCTCAGAATTCTGACTTTAATCTCAGAATTCTGACTTTAATCTCAGAATTCTGACTTTAATCTCAGAATTCTAACCTTAATCTCAGAATTCTGACCTTAATCTCAGAATTCTGACTTTAATCTCAGAATTCTGAGATTAAAGTCAGAATTCTCTAAGCCCATTTTTTCCTTTCTCCTCGGCCCTTATCCTCTTCTGTTCATCAGAAAAGCCGGTGTTTTGATTTTTTCTTCATGAATTTCTCCCACAGATCTGACTAGGACGGCAAGAGCAGAGTTAGGGGTTTGTAGCAGCTGCTCAGCCAGCGAGGCCGGGTCAGGAGAGAGGCAGCAGGGGCGCCTGAAGGCCATACAACGCCGCTCGCAACAGGTGTAACGGTAGTAAGAAGGAATCTTACAGTTATAACTGATTACACGAGGCTTAAGAAAAAGCAAAGCGTCTCTCAGCTTGTGCTAAGAACCTGATTAAGCAACAGTTTAGCACTTCCAGGGATGCAAATTGCGTGTCACATTATTATTGTCATCCAGAAAAAGTGTTGGGAATCCGATGACACTTCTGTGCACAAAGGGGGGGCTTCATTGCTCCATTTGGGTCTGTTTGCTTCATTATTACAAAAAGTATGAAAGCTACATGGAAACAAGCAGCAGTTTTTTTATGAATGAGTGTAGAAATCCAGTTTTTAGAATATGGAGTCAAAACATCTGAGGAAGCAGCTTTTCTATTTACAAAATCCAAATAAATAAGAAAAGAGGGGGAAAAAGGGAAGGCTTTGATTTTCCGTCTTACTCTGCCAGAAGGGAGGTTACAGCTTTCCAGAGCTGTCTCCACTCGCTTCCTGTCTGCTGAGAATATCCTGAAGATACTGTGGAAGGGGGGGGGACAAAAACATAACCTCATGAGTAAAAACAGAGAATGCCACACAAGCAGAGAAACTCATTCTCCAAGGCTGTGCCTGACAGTCATGAATAAAGCTTTGAAATGACACCATGAAGCCATCCGTGCAGCACAGTTCCACTGTCATGGTGCTTGGAAACAAAAACTACACAGAAAATGACAAAAAGACAAGAAAAAAAACCATTTATAGGATCTACTGCTTCATTTAAAAGCAGAAGTTTTACAATCATTTACAGTTTTATGTTTTTATTTGCCGCAGGGAATGAACCTGCTAAGCTAAACAAAAACTTGTTTAAAGAGGTAAACTAAGAGATAAAAGAAGCATAAAGGACAATTTAATAGAAAAATAAAGACAAAAAGAGTGCAAATGAACTTTTAAACTACCCAGATGCAGAGTGTACGGTAATTGGAAAAATGCAGGAGGTTAAAAAGGCATCTGGCGCTGCGTCACATTGTCCTTATCGTTTTCATTAGCGTTATCACGCCGCAGTAATCATCTGGGAGCCGCACAAATCTTATCTCAACAGTCGCGCGTACATAAACAGACGCCATGCAGTCATTGTGTTTCTTCACAATGCAGGTGTTTCAGAAAGCTGCTGCAGCCTCGCTCAGCTCCTCTCAGCGCCGCCGTCGCGTCACATGCCGCTGCAGATTTATCCGTTGTTTGATTCTTGCTCGTAAATACATTAAATATGATTTACGGCTGTGATCTTCTGTTCATGCCGGCTTCTGCAGGATTGTTTAGCTTTTTTTTTCCATTTGCCACAGTGTGCTCCCTGAGGTCTGTCTGCGCAGATCCACCAGCGTAGAATGTATGCTCAGTGGGAGCCGGGTGTCAAGCTGACATTAGTCTAGCAGACATGTCTTCCCAGCCAGGAGGTTAATTCCCTAAACGGCAAGGAGTGCATCTCTGCGCCTCTGTTTTGACACCCGCTGTTCTCCCCGGAGGGAGGTTATCGCAGGAGTTCACGGATGCCTGCCTGAAAGCTCGGCTTCCGACGGCCGCCGCTCTGGATGACAGGTCGCCATTTCTGTGAACTAATAAAAGTCCTGCATACATTCAACAGTTGTGCCGTTAGAGGCTTTAGAGAATTTACAACCTTCGAGGGGATAAATACAACAATGTTCTTGCTTGCACGTGTGCCACAGAAATGTTTGCTGGAGTGAGGAAATGTACAGAAAAAAGGCAGAGCATGTATTGATCAGAAAGGAGGAGGGGGAGAGGGATGAGTCAGACAGACTTACTTCTTGACAGGGATTCGTCCCTCAGGGTTGAGCTGCAGCTTCAGTCGAGTGTATCTGCATTGGACGGAGAACACGCCTCAAACAACAAGAAGCAGTGCTTCTGCAGCGATGTTCACACTCACATGCAGTCTTTTTGCATATGTGCTACTAATGCTAAGCTAACAAGCGTCTGCACGGTTTGGATTGAGGACGGAAGCATGCATTTGTGCAGATCTGTCCTTGTTTGCACTGCAGGCTACACTTGAGGTCGATCATGGAGGCCTTCAGCTTTGGGAGACATGCAGCCACATGGGCAACCTGTGTTATGAATAGCTAAACTGCAACAGGAGCTATCTGCTTTAAGTGGCTGGCGGCTGATAATTAAAATCCTCTGCAGTGTCCACTTCATGGAGCAGACTGGCTGCCCCAGGGAAAGTCCCAGGGACCATGATGTCTAATGTGACTGGTTTATGTTGAGGCCAATTTTCCTAAAATGTGCTCTGAACAGAATTAGCTTGATGCAAAAGCAGCACTGGGTGTGAAAACGCAGGTTATTGATGCTGGGGGTAATCAAAAGAACAAGTTCTGCTCTTTTGTACTGAACACAAAAGAACATCTAACAGCAATCAGCGCTTTGAACGCATGCTGGGAAACATTGACCGTCCCCTCCATCCCTTCAATCTTATGAGAGTCTTAGAGCGCACGTGGAGAAACATCGGCATCACTCTGCAGCAGAGGTGGGGAGCAGGAACTTGACTGTGAAAGTTGCAGCTTTTATTGTCTCATAAGTCAAATACCCTCCCAGGGGTGTGAGTTAATAGCCTCTTTTTTTCTTATAAACAGCAGGCAGATCAGTTGTCAACAATGCATTCCAGGGGTTTCCTCAAAAGGCTTTACTCTGGATTTATGAAGGAGCTTAGTCTGAATGAGATCCAAGTTGTTGCTCATCACGTGAGTAAATCTGCTGAGGACCATGGACCAGGTCTAGTTCCTGCTCAGATGATGCTCCATGTAACACGCAGGGAGGTGTGAGGACAGATGTTTACAAAAGCATTAACTTATGCTGATGATACATACCTCTACGTCATTGACTGTATCAGAGAATTGGATTGTGTCTGACTTCCTTCCCTAACCCCTACATGGTGCGTTCTCGATTTTCTAGTGCTGTCCGAATCTACAATTCCAAAATCCAGTGTCCTTGTAATTTCCCAGAAGTTTCTTCCAAAAACCAGTGTGCATCGATGTTCACTAGATCGGCAAATATAGACCACAATGCATTGCGTCTGAACAATCTTTGCCAAAAAAATGTATTTGAATGTATTTGTTTTAATAAAGCATCAATGTTTTTATCTTCAGAAGACAGTGGACTCATAAATAATTGTCGCAAAACGCTCATTAATTAGATTTTAACTTTATGAAATTGATGACGTCATAACCGCCATTAAAAAAAAAAAGTAGTAAGAATGGCGTCTGACATGCTTTTAAAATTTAGGCCACTACATAGTGCAGCACTATATATTTTTTTAGTAGTTAGAGGTCAGGGTTGGAATTTGGACATAACCTTGGATTGTTTGGCGCTCCGAACAGGAAGTTCTCGCTGGCTCCATCAATTTAAAATTACTCAGTCATTCTATTGGTCAGATTAACCATTCTTGCTCTGATACCTTTTTTCTTGATAATCCTCGTGATATTTCTTCTGTAAAGCAAGTTACTAAAGTTATAAACTGACCAATCAGATGCCTCAATAAAAGAGGGTCGAGCCTTTTGGCCCCCACTTTCAAGACGCTGGGGTGTGGACTTCTAACAAGCTCTCCCCTGATTGGCCAGAGTGGTTGCTATAGAAACTCAGACTGACTTAGATGAATCACTCTTTACTGACAATGTCTGGCTCCTACATGGCGGCGTCCGTATTGCAATAAAAAAAAGGCATTTTCAATGGGTGACATCACCGACATTCAGTCCATTTCTCAGGTACAGTCAATGCTCCACATCTAATTACAGTGGTGGACACAATTGTTGGTAGCCCTCAGTTAAAGAAAGAAAGTCCTCAATGCTCACTGAAATGACTTGAAACATGGAAAAGTAACAATAAATTAAAGCTGCTAATCAAGCTGCTTAGAGATGGTTTTAGAGCCTTTACCTTTACCATGTCTGTCTATCATTGTGTTTCTAATGTCCTGGGACAATTCTCTCCTTGGCTTTCTGTTGTCCATGTTCAGTGTGGTTCACACCTTTTCACCAAACAACAATGTGACTATTTGTCTCCCTTTAAATAGACAGACTGACTGATTCTGGGTTTGAAAACAGCTGTGATGTCAATTAAAGGACATACCTGAGTTCATCATGACCCCCTGGGCAATTAGTTCTGTCTTTTATGGAGGTACCATCATTTTAGTCCAGCCCTATTTCATTAGTTTGTTATTTTAAATAATTCTGTTAATCAACAACTCAAAAGTAATGGCTGATTTTGATTATTTAATTTTCAATACATTTTAATTTATTGTTACTTTTGAACGTTTCAAGTCATTTCAGTGAGCATTGTGGACTTTGTTTCTTTAACTGAGGGCTACCAACAGTTTGGTCCACCACTGTATCTCCTGTGTTAAATTCCACAAGCTTTGGATGTCATGGTGTACAGCAGTCCCTCTGTGTGTCGCAGTTAACCCGTTTCCCTAATATTTTTCTGTGTGCTATAGCTTTTTTTTTTAATACAGTACCATTGTTAGTCTCCTGTGCAGATTGTATTCAGTTTGTCAAATCTACATAAAACTTCAATCAGGTCTATGTTTTTATTCTATAAAACTGGACTTTTGAACTTTAAGAGTTTAAACAAGACAGAAATGTGTGAAAATGTTCATGTCTAACTGAAAAAGGTATAAAAAGTGTGTGGTGAGGACTTTTACAGCCTTAAAATACGTAATTATTGTAAAAAAAATTACTCTACAGATTTCCTCCATCACGGCTTATTTTTAGTATGTAACTCCTGTGATAAATGAGGGAACACTAGTGACTAAATATGCACCAAAATGAAAATTTGGGGCAGAATAAAAATGTAAACATGTACCGAAAAGTTACTGAATATCAAATGTGCATGTTGAGTTTTTTTTTTTAATTATTTTTTTAACTATTGGACGCGTAGTCTTGCATAAATTGCGGACTTGCTTTTCTATTTTCTTTTATTATTCCAGTTGCCGATCCAGTTTTTCATTCATGTTTTCCACAACACTAAACGGTTGGTCATCTAAAGCAGTGAATTCTGGTACTTTCTGCTTCCTTCAGCCACAGAAGGAGTGCTGCTAGCTTTCCTTATAGCTGCTACAGGATCTTTTACTCAAATTTGTCGTGCTCTTAGCTTTTACATGTTTAGGTGATAAAGGTTTTAGCAGATGAACCCCCTCCTAATAATTTGGTTCCACATTTGCTGCAAACTATCTTTCTTCTGTTGCTAACAATCACTTTAGAATACCTCAGCAGTGCAGGCATCTTACAGAAGTAATATTTAGCGCATCCCTAGTAATTGCAAATGTGTTCAATAAAATGTGCAAGTGCTGGCTTTTATTTCATGCAGAAAACATACGCCTTCTCCAGGCAGGTCTCTCTTGAAGAGTTTTGCACCAGCAGGTTTGATGCCAGCTTGAAGAGCTCCTCTGCCCATTCCTGCCAAAGGTGAACACACAGTCTGCAACTCCCAGATCTCTACTGCATTTCTGTGGCAAACACAAAAACACTACACACCTCCCAGCGGCTCTTACCTTTGCAATCTCCTCCTGAAAGGCCATGAAGTTCAGATAGGTGATGTTAACCATGTCCGTGCCGCTCACCACCGTCAGCATCCTGTTTTCCAACTTCCCCACCAGGGTGCTGATGTCCAGCACCTCACGGAGTTTAGCGTCCTTCAAAAGACAGAAAAAAGGCACAAACCGACGCTCAGTCCCAACAAAGAACATTTTCAGGTCATGGTTTCTCAAAGTTGGACCCTCCAAGGAAATAAATCCGTCACATTTGAACTAACAGATCAAACAAAACTTCAAGTGATGTAAAACAGAGCGGAAAAAAGCCAGTCCAGGCTTCTCTCACCCATTTTTGAGGAAGTGAAATGAAGAATGTCGACATGTGTGACGTGTAGCAGAAGCGAATTAACATTTAATGCTTCAGCTCATTTACGGGACGTTAGCCTGAGAAGTAGTGTGACCCAAAAAGTCCAAAAAAGCAACAAACAAGGCAGCTCAGAAACAAAAGAAAAGGACACTTGTAGACTAAGAAGTGAAGCTGGAAGTCTCAGTACATTCCCTTCTTTAAGGGCTGAAATCCAACAAACCTTCATTTATAATTGTTGCTTTTAAATGATAGATATTTTCAACTCAGACTCCTTCACACCTTTGTTTTGGTTTTGCTTTTACTTTTATTCGGTTTCTAGCAGCAGTTCTGCTGAAGGACCGGATTGTTTTTTACAATTCTTCTTTCTTTCCGCGCTTTTAAGCGAAAAGATTTAAACTCCTCCCCTAGATTTCAATCTATCACCTCCAAACTCTTTGAGCATTACTCGGAAGTTACTTGGGGAAAAAATGTTGGATTGTAAAATTTCTAGATTTTTAAACAACGTTGGCATGGTGAGCTCACAAAAGTGGTGTTTCCCTATTGCTTCCCCTTTCTTAACCAGAATATTGCACTGTTAAAATGCAATAGATGAATCTCTGGATTATGATATGAATATACTATGAATGTGGGCGGGGCTAACAAAAAACCTCCGTTGCTATAGAAATCTAAAAACGTAACTTTAACCAATTTTTTTGAAAAAATACATAGAACTGTTCGTCATCCTCAGGTGACCAAAACATCAAATGGTTGCTATGGAGATAACACCAATAGAAAAACTGCCATTTTGAAAAAAAGTTTTTTTTTTTTAATGAATTAGCCATGTGCAGCTTTGACCAGGCTGGCAGATGGGGAGAGTGAAGCAGCAAACCAGCCAATGGGGGTATGGGGCCATTTATTTTTTATCTCATTTTTTAAATTATAAATAAATTCAATAATTTATTGAGAGAAATATGGTGATCCTTTAAGCTCTATAGAGAAATGCTTGAAACTGATGAGCAGAAACGTCAGTTTCCAGACTTCCATTTGCATCTTCAGAAGAAAAATAATCAGATTGATATCCAGCAAAAATGCTGGAGGACAGCAGCAGCCCAGTTTCCCCTTTAACTGGTGGTATTCTGTGATTTACCAAGGAGAAATACTTTCAACTCATTTCAGCAAATGTGCAAGTAAGCAGCTCATCTTTGGTGCAAAATCATAGAACACAAACTAGCTTGCCTCAGAGAATAGCTCTCCTCTGCGGCTCCGTATGCAGGAAGCGTACTAAATGTTCTTTCTGGGCTAATTAACACAACAAAAAGCCCTGCAAAGGATTTTGGAGAGAAAGCAAATGAGCTCTTTCTAATTTAATCAAATCGAAAGAGAAAAAAAGAAGAAGAAGAAGAAGAAGAAGCATTGTGTCCTGTGTCATGTTGATAAAAGCCCCCCCCCCCCCCCCTCCCTCTATCATAATGTGAGGTTTAGAGGCAGCCATTATGATTGACTTTCTGAGACTTTTTTTAAGAACATTTCCACTTTTGGCTGTTCAGGCTTGACCATGACAAAGCCTACATTTGCTCATCGAAACCGCTGGTCACTTTTAACAGTTTACAGCATAAAAGCTGCAATTTGCTAAAGTGAAAAAAACCAAAGCAATGTTTGCAGAATTCCTCGGCTGATCGCAGGAGAGGAGACAAGAGTCCAATGCTTTTTTTCTTTTCCTGCAGGGCTGGAATGTCAATACTATTTGATCCTGTTTTGATGTAGCCATTAACTGATCGTGTTGCTCGTCTCCTCACATGCTGCCAGTCCTGATCTGAGAGGCGGCTGCAGATGACACTTTGACTGGAGAGACATCGGCGGATGCAGTGGAGGAGATCTGGATGTAAGGCTGCTGGACAAGAGCAGAGCCGTAAAAATGAAGAGGTGCAAGAATAAAGCTAAGAATGGAACGCAATGAAAAAATCAATTGAATTGCTGCTGGTCCCGTTAGGGGTTCCTGATACCTCACAGGAAGGACATTTGGAGGAAACGAGGAGAAGGTGATGGGGCTGTGGGCCACTAGAGGACGACTTTGGTGTTCTCAAATGAATGCCCCAAAAGATACATTGATGGTTATTATTTATACTGCAAGACTATGCAGTTTGTGCCTCTCCAAGCCTTTCTTCAGCCGAGCCTTGATGGTGCCTGCTACCAGCTGCAGCGTGTCGACATGTGAGCTTCGCCTCGACATTTAGCATTCAAGTGAATGTGCAGCCTGAGGAAATACAGCAACTTTCTCTGCCTGCATTAGCGTGTCGCCGTCCTGACACTCAAACTGTCACACTCTGCTGGGCACACGAAAAGGGATTCTGACTGCCAACGGGGAGCCAGCCCCACCGTGAGCCATTAAACCTGAAGCGTGGCACCTGTCTGAACTGACATGCACACGCAGTCCAGCGTGCACACGTTCCCATCAGCGTAAAGCCTACAGCAGACTCAGATCAAGAAAAGCGCCCAAGTTTGTGCTACTAAATATACACACAGAGGAATCAGATGAAAGGAAATGCCAGCATGAATGATTGATGATGACCCAACTACCAGCAAAATAAGCCTCTCAACAAGTGTGGGGTAGATTTAGGTCAGACGAGCTCACAAATTCCATGACTAAAATCAATACTTACAAGAACTATTTTACAAAGCAGTTTGTAAAGAAAACTGTGTTTCCCAGAGCAAAACCCTTTCAAAGCCTGTAGCTTTAGCTCTGGTGTGAGGGTTGGATCACCAGTGTGAGTGTCACATTCTTTCAACTACCGTCATTCCTCAACTGATGCGCAATTGACGTAATTCCAGAGGATTCTGAAGCGAAGAAGAAAGCCCCGGTGGCGTTATGCAACCCTTTATCTTAGTAATATGTTGCAAGGAGTGTTTTTATTTGCGTCAGAATTAGCTGATTCATGAGTGAACAGTCAAAAAAATAAACTTATGTGGAAAAGAGTGTTTTATTAAGGTGTCGCCGGAAACAGCTCTGGTGTTAAAGGCTCTATATCCTTCTTTTTTAAGCCCTTCAGAGTAAACTATATTTGTGTGTATGTATATATAATAATAATAAATATCCGAAATATATATCGGCAGCGTTTCTGCATTACTCCCACGAAAACAAACATTCAAACTTTTGCAAAGATGGATGCGCAGACTGTATATGTAAAATAGAAGCATTTAGCCGATCACTGCTAGCTCCACTGAGAAAGTGGGTGTGTCTGTTAGCCTGGGGGCGGTGCTGGCAGCGCAGACTCTTCCTGGAAGGGGCGGGTCCTCACTTTGTGATGTCACAATGTGAGGACCCGCTCGTTTTCAAGGATTGTGAGGGGCTGGGCCTCAGAGAGCAGGTTTTAGAGAAATACTCAGAAATGTGTAAACACCGCTTTGGGGTTGTTCATAGTGAGGGATGAACACTACAACACACTTAAAAGCTCAAAAAGTTGACTTTGTATGATATAGGCCCCTAAAGGGTTCAACAGGCTTAAAAGTAACTACAGAAATAGTTTTTTTGTCGCCATATTGTGTACTTTTTTCTGTTTGACCTTGACATGGTTTTGTTTTTCTATCATTTATAGAGATGAATGTCTCTCAAATGACTGATGGACGATAAAGAGAGAATAAAGCAGAAACGATCCAACAGAGTTGTTTAAAATTGGATCTTGTTGGGGCCTTTCTGAATGGGAAATGGACAGCTCTTCCTCGACAATAACAGAAGATTGAGTTAAAGCCAGGAAGCCTGTCTTCAGCATAAATGTTTAGTGGAGGACGCATTAATATTTCAAGCTGGTAGACAGCAGAGTGTTCTGCAGGGCACCGCTTCTGTCAGCTTTGTTAACGAACAAGCTCCTCAGGGTGTTGGAGCGTCGTAAAACCTTTAACTTTTGAAGAAAAAAGAACTCAAACTGAGATTCTTGTGATTGCTGAACCAAGCTGGGGAGGTGGACTTTGTGTTGTTACACCCGGGGAAATTACATTTTGGGAGAAATGTTTAATTTCCATCGAATTGCTTTGAAGAGTCTGTTTGCACCACATTTGTAAATTCGTGTAAACCCCTTCGTCTGCAGAGTTTTTCGCCCTCAGCGGAGCTAATCCTAAGAAGACTCTCGCTCTTGTAGATGCAGTCATTTATTTAAGAGGGTCACGCTGCACGCTGCTGTTTTAAACATGATCCACGCCATAACTTATGGAGACAGACCGCATCCAAACGCTCATCCCGCTAAACGAAATAAAAAAAAGAAAAAGCCACTTCCTCATCACCACGCGGAGCAGGTCTCTGCAAATGGCCAACTTAATCCACTGAAAGCGTTCACGTGCACTTTCAAGACATGCATGTGAAGTCAGGGGAAAAGCAAAAAAAAAATTAACATGTTCATTCAGTATGCAGACACTTCAAAATGTGGCGTGGACACATTTACTCAGCACGTGACTTTCTGCAAATGCTCTTTGGACTGAAAGTACGGCAGGATTCAGCCAAGCAGCCATAAAGCAGGTCTGCAGCAGACACTGCAGTTCAGACCAACTACCACCATAAACACACTGCATGGCTGGGCCTCAACAGAAACACCGTTTTATGTCAACACCACAGAAAAGTCTCCTCTTTTCCTTCTATTTTTGCACGAAAGTGCTTTGCAACAGAACTTTAGCCCAAGGATATGCCAAAGACAAAAGTCTGAAAAACGGCGCTGTATACACGATCAAAGCCGGAGCACAGAGAGAGGTGTGCAAGGTGGAATCAGAAAGAGATGAAGAAAGGCTGTGGGGCAGCCACCTCTCTGTTCTGTATCTGTTGTCACCTCTCATTTTCTACACGGAGGGCTGTCTCTGCTTCTCTTTTTTAATCCTCTCTGGTCATCTGAGCCCACAAGTGTCAGCAGATGGAGCCGCCCGCTGGCGGGGGGGAATTGCCCAGCAGGCAAAGAGGAAAAGTTCAGGCTCTTATCAGTCAGCTGTCAGAAGACACACCACAGTCTGCGGTCCTGATCTCACGTATTCGGCTTTTTGAGGGTGAACTCGAAAATCAGGAATCATAAAGTAGGGATTTGACTACGGCTGGAGGACTCGAGCCCAAGGTTGGAGAATGACAAAATGTGCAAATACAGAGTTTGCATAGATGAACTCTAAAAAACACACAGTCAAATAAAAATGAGCTAAATTAAACAAACAAATAAAGCTGAAAGCGGCGGTGTACTACTTGCCCCTCAACCTCGCTGCTCCCTTCTGACACTTTTTTTTTTCAAAATGGCAGCTTTCTGTTGTCTTTATCTCCATAGCAACCATTGCAGTTATCGGTTGCCTGGTGGTGGCGAACAGGTTTATGACATTTGTAGAAGAATCGGCAAAAGTAAACTTTTGGATTTCCTTGGCAACTAAGGTTCTTTTGTTAACCATGCCCCCATTTCTAACATGTTTATTTGTTATATTGTTTCACTCAGTTTAAGCAAACGATTCTTACATTTCATTTTCCCATGTTCTGGTAAAACATTTGCGTGCAAAAGGGAAAACGCTACTTTTGGCACCACGCTAATGCCGCTTAAAATTAACAAATATTTGAAGCCATTTTTTTTTTATTCTCATCGGAAGCTTTCCATTGATGCTCAAGGAGTTAGAACAGGGGTGTCAAACTCATTTTCATCGAGGGCCACATCAGCATAGCGGCTGTCCACAAAGGGCCAGATATAATTTATACATTAAATTAAATGTAATAAAAAATAAATGTAACTAATCCTTAATGTTAAATAACTCATTATTTATTTATTGTAATGTTTTAAAGTGACAATTGCAGTTGCATAAAAAACATACGTTTGCTTGTTACTCTAGCAGAAATCATTTTACATTTGATTCTGTCAGGTTAGGTTATATGGACAGTGTTTAAGTCCTAATGTATAGTTGCGCAATCTGATATTTCAAGTCTGATTCCCCCTAGATATGAATAAAAACATACCAATTTTTATTTTTTATTTTAAGAAATTAAAAACTTTTATGCTCTCGCGGGCCACATAAAACGACATGGAGGGCCACATTTGGCCCCCGGGCCTTGAGTTTGACACGTGTGAGTTAGAAGGTGATGATAGATTGAACTTCCAAGGAGGAGTTTACATTTGTAGCTGGTACTAAAGATGATTTTCTTCCGAGGTCAAAGGTCAATGATGGCGTGTGAAATTTCGTGAAGATCGGTCAAACAAAAGCTTCCTTTTTTTTCATATTGTGCCAAATTCCATGATAATTTTAGAACTTAAAACTCAGATATCCCAGATGTGCGTTTTGGTCTTGTTAGTGGATTTTGGAGTGTGATTTTTGAGACTCATCAGAGATTTTGGGCATTTTTTGGATGATTTCTCCCGCTGTGACATCACAATTTTATGCCAAAAAATTCTTTTTTTCACCCGGTACTATGTGCACAAAAGAAAAGGAGGAATAAATGTGAGTAAAAAGAGAAAATATTTACTGTAAAAAGCTAAAAACTAAAACAGCAAAGACACATTTCTGTTGTTTTCAAAGGACTGAATTTAAAGAGGATTTACTCCGATTCTCCACCTCCTTAAATGTCATCTGAAAGCTTGATGGACCAGGGCGACGCTATTAGAGTAGGACTTTTCTCTGAGCTCTACAGTCGCATCCGTTTGCCGGTGGCTGCATGTCGCTGATGCTCCGTTGTGCGTTGGTTGAGGAGAGGCGTGGGAGGAGGCTGAAAGCTGACGTGGACTTTACAATCTCTCAATGCAGCTCCTCAGCGGGGACATTTCATTAACCCCAGAGCAGTGAGACATGAAATGTGAACGAGAGGGGCGGACGGAGGGGGAAAATGCAGAGCAGATAGCGCGCCATTTCAAAAAGGCCAGAGGACCAGCAGTAGTTCATGGTGACACGCAGTCGAAAGTCATCCATCATTCACGTCCAACGCCAGGCTTCAGATGCAGCTGTGAGGGTTGGAGCACCAAACATCCTTTGATGTTTTTACAGCAAGGAAGCCCAAAAAGCCAACTCCATGGAACAACTCAGTATAGTTACTTATCCTGTCCAGTAGTTTTACTCTTTAATTCTGAAAAGGTAAAAAAAATACAGCAATTTTGAAACGATGAGCTGACCTCTGAGCTCACTAGTGAGTTTGCAATTATATACAGCGGGGAAAATAAGTATTGAACACGTCAACATTTCTCTCAGAATACATATTTCTAATCGAGCTATTGACACGAAATTTTCACCAGATGTCGGCATCAACCCAAGTAATGCACACATAGAAAGAAATCCAAACATTTATGTCCATAAATGAAGTTATGTGAAATAAAATAAAATGGCACAGGGAATAAGTATTGAACACATGAAGAAAAGGAGGGGTAAAAAGGTCTGGCAAGCCAAGAAAGCAGCTGGAGTTTGTCAGTATTCAGAAGGTTAACCTGCCCCCTATTAGTGCAAAGTAATATCAGCTGGTATAGTCCTGATGCCTTTTAAAAAGGTTTCTCACCAGCAAGGTGTTAGACAAGAAGCATTGCATGATGGGTAAAAGCAAAGAGCTGTCTAAAGACCTACGCAACCTAATTGTTGCAAAACACACTGAAGGCATTGGTTACAGGCGCATTTCTAAACTTCTGAAAGTTCCAGTGAGTACCATTGGGGCCATCATCCGGAAGTGGAAAGAACACGGCATTACCATAAACCAGCCACGGCCAGGTGCTCCTCGCAAGATTTCAGACAGAGGAGTCAGAACAATCATCAGAAGGGTTCTCCAACAGCCCAGGACCACTCGTGGAGAGCTTCAGAAAGACCTGGAATCAGCAGGTACCGTTGTTTCAAAGAAAACAATAAGTAATGCACTCAACCGCCATGGCCTCCATGCACGCACACCACGCAAGACTCCATTTTTGAAGAAGAAGCATGTTGAAGCTTGTTTGGAGTTTGTGACACAACATTTGGATAAACCCATGACATTCTGGGAGAAGATACTCTGGTCGGATGAGACCAAAATTGAACTCTTCGGATGTCATAAGACACAACATGTTTGGAGGAAAAATGGCACCGCACATCACCCCCAAAACACCATACCAACAGTCAAGTTTGGAGGTGGGAGCATCATGGCGTGGGGCTGTTTTTCAGCATGTGGTACTGGAAGACTTCATATCGTTGAAGGAATAATGACTGGAAAAAGTACTGAGACATTCTTGATCAGAATCTGCTGTCATCTGCCAGGCTGCTGAAGATGAAAAGAGGGTGGATCTTTCAGCAAGACAACAATCCCAAGCACACAGCCAAGGTAACACTCAACTGGTTGAAGAAAAGAAAAGAAAGCTGCTAGAATGGCCGAGTCAATCACCAGACTTGAATCCAATTGAAAATCTCTGGAAAGAACTGAAGATCCGGGTTCACAGAAGAGACCCCCGGAACCTTGAAGATTTGAAGGCAGTTTGTGTGGATGAATGGGCCAAAATCACACCTGAGCAATGTATTCCACTGGTTTCTCCATGCAGGAGGCGTCTTGAGGCTGTAATCACCAACAAAGGTATTAAACTAAGTATTAAATACATTTTAGTAAGCGTGTTCAATACTTATTCCCTGTGCCATTTCACTTTATTACACATAACTTCATTTATGGACATAAATGTTTGGATTTCTTTCTATGTGTGCATTACTTGGGTTGATGCCGACATCTGGTGAAAATTTCATGTCAATAGCTCGATTAGAAATATGTTTTTTGAGAGAAATGTTGACGTTTAATACTTATTTTCCCCGCTGTAGGTTGTATACAACCAAGTATGAAGGACGGTCACCCCACATTAGTGCAGTATTCATTCTAAATTTTATTGGAACATAAGTTATTTGCTTTGAAATCTATATTTTAGTGTTTGGACATCTAATTGTGAGCTCTTTAGGATAAATTCTGTTCGCCTGTTAAAACTATTTCATTAGTTTTGTCCCCATGATTTTGATTTATACAATTTTCTTCTATCTTCACCCTTTTTTATCACTGCTATAAAACAGAAAAAACTGCTTTAATTTAATTTTTGCAGTAAAAAAAATTATTTATTGTGTAGGCATTCGTGACAATTTGTTCATTGTGCAAGTATTGTGTAGTATCATGAAAAATTATCTGTAAAAAAACAGAAATTATAAGACTGATCAACCATAGCTAAAAAAAAAACAAAAAACTTTTAAATGTCAATTATTAAAGCAAATTGTTCAAGAAAATGTAGAAAAATGGCCCAAACTAAAAGTTAAATAATTTCCTGCTATATGTTGCTGCTCATCTCAAACGGCCTCTTTGATTTTAGCTTATTGTCTGACAGTATTTATAAATCAAAACCATATTTCACTCAAGAGGGCTTTAATGGTGAAACTCAACCACGGAGGATTTAGTGTGTCTGTATGCACAAAAAATGATGGAATAGTCGGGGCTTTGAACAAAAACAGTGCAAGCAAACGATATGAGCACAATAAACAATTATCATGAAACGTAAAAAAAGTATTCAATTAAAAAAACAAATCTGTATTTTCTGCTCATAAGCTTTTTTGTGTAAAAATTGATTTCTTTAACAAAGAGAAGAAAAAAAAAGATTTTCTTAACATGGGAGTCAATACGGAATTGGTCGCTCCAAAACCAGCCTCCAGTGGTCATTTGAGGAACTGCAACATTTGGTATTTTCTCTTTCTTAAAAAAGGGCTTCATCCAGTTCTCCTGCCAGGATTTAGTATCGTCACATTTTCTTTGTAGAAAAGACTTGAGCTTAATTACATTTTTCCATGGTGTCGACAGTAAATCCAGATGAACCGAGCCTTTTTTTTTCAAAGCTTGTCTCTCTTGTGGAGCTTTTTGCATTTTCTTCCTGGTTTGCTTTTCCGTGTGAGTGTGAGTTTCACCTGCAGCTCATCTCAGACACTTAACCCTCGCACTGCCTGATGGCTCATCACTCATGCAATTCAGCTCATTCAGCTAGTTGAAGGTTTTCTGTGACTTGTGTTCAGAAAACGTAAAGAACACAAAGATCCAGAACTCCTTTTACCATCCGTGCCCGTTCATTCTGCAGAGCACGCTTAAGGTTGAGAACTGGTCCTGAACAGAAAAGCCTGCATCACAATTCCCCTTCCAGTAAATCCAACACTGAAACTCATCCAAGCGTGAACCTTGCTCTGTGCACTGAGGCACATCCGTGCTGGAGCACAAAGGGCTTTTCCTCAGACTGTTTTCATAAAGCTGTAAACACACCTTTATCCTAAAAGTCTGTTTGTAGGAAAGCTTTAGCGATACGGGACCTTCAGACACGATGCTTCCTCCACTGAACATCATAGTTAACGCAGCACAGCCTCGATTTACTCACATTGCTCTTTTACTCCACATCACTCGCAGTCTGGCGGTTTCTGTACTGAAGCCTAAACAGAAGCTCCTTTATACTCTGAAGATACGCTCACACTGGGCTAAGCAAAGCACGTTCAAGGGACCACTTTCAATGAAAAGTCTGGGTAATAAACGCTCAAAACTGCCACATTCAAGACGTGCGCCCATTAAAAGCACGTTGAACGTCAAACCAGTTCAACTTTGAGCAATCAGGGACTCCGATTTGGTAGCGAATTATAGATGCCATCTTTTTTAGCTCATTCATTTTAATGGGAAGTTAGAAAATGAATCATAGATAATTATAGCCGTTTTTGCCACCAAAACTTTCACATATCGGAATAGAGCTGTGACAGAAAAAGCCTGGAGCGGGATTTACACCGTTCCAACATTTCGCACCAACCGTAGGTACATGCACCAATCTAAACATTGAATGCTACATGACATAAACATACACGCCACATGAACGTAGCTTTGGACTTAGCTTGTTGATGCTATGCTGTAATTTGCAGTGCCCTTCCACTTAATTCCTTAGGCCTTAGTGACATGGACCCTTGCGAAGAGTTGACCCGTATGGGTGCTGCGGGTTTTTGGGTTGTCCAGGTCTGTGGAGGGCCGTAGAGAGGAGGTGCCTTATCTTAAGGGAGGCGCAGGTGTGTCTTGTAGCCCTTCAAGTGACATCGTGAGTATGTAATGTACCATTGTCATGCGTTGTGTAGGTGCATTGTGAAGTATTTGTCAGCAAGGTGCAAATACTGCCCCCTTAGTGATCAGGTGCAAATGCATGGAGTGTGCACAAACAGCCTGTATCCACCCGCAAGGGCATTAAGGACTAAGGCTCTGATGTTCCAGAGCAATCCTAAAGTTTTCCACAAAGAGAAATCTGATCTAATCACACGATTAGATTGGATAACGAGCAGACAGAACATGGTGCCATGGAGACCGACTATAGCACCAAATCGCTTTAACGAGTTTGATTTAACATCAGAAAGTCTCATAAGTGACAGTCGTTATTGTGTCTTTTTGTCTGGATGCTGCTGTCGGAGGGCTTCGACAAAGCTGCTGATGTAAGCAGCATGACTTCTAGGCAACGCCATTCTCCTCTGTTTCACACGTTTCTCAAAAGGCAGAACCAAAGTGAAAAACTTCATATTGGCTCTGTCGGAGAACTGCAGACAGAGTCCAACTCTGAGATGAAGAATTCAAGTGGCTCTGGGCTCTGTGCCATCCCAGCAACACCAAACACACCCACCTTCTCAGCATCGGTGTTTCAGTGGGTTGAAACGGGTCACGTCTGACAGCTGCTGACAGCTGTGCGGCCACAAAACTCGCTCTGCCACCTCGCATTTAAAGAAATGCTTGACATCTCAGTCAGGCTGCTGGAAGACCGGAGGGAAACAGTTGCAGTAAAAAAAGAAAACAGCACATGACAGTCCTCTCAAAAACTGAAACTGCAAATTTTCCCCTTTGTCTTGATCACAAGAAACATTTGTCACAGACTTGGTTTGTCTTGGTTGCTGGGATACACACCACCTTAACCCTGGAGAAGCCACAAGGTTAAAATTGGACAGTGTTGTTTTTAAAATTCTCTTATTTATTTATACTTTCTTATTCTGTCCTGCAGCAGTCTTGGACTGAAGGACCAGATTGTTTTTGCAAGTTTTCTTGTCCCCGCCAAAAATTCACCAGAATTGGCATTTACCCAGTACCTGGTGAATTTTTGACAGTGATCAACCCAAATCTCTCAAGAGGCCTAAAACTATACGACCACAACTGAAGTTCTGTTGACCTCTGACCTCAGGAAGAGGCTGCCAAAAAAAAAAAAAGGCACCATTGGGAAGCTATTTCAGAAAAGTGTTGGTCTGAAATTTATTTTTATTTGGCGTGTTGAGATCGTGAAAGTGGCATTTCGACCAGAATGTTGTGAACATTTAATACATGAATCGTTGGCTCAAGCGGGACAAAACAATAAGACACATGATATGAACACGTTAGGAATGTGGTTAACAAAAACTTCAGTTACCAAGGAAACCCAGAAAATTACTTTTGCCTTTCTTCTAAAAGGGACATAGATGTGTTTGTCACTCTAAGGAGACTAAAACATGTTGCTATGGAGATAAAACCAACAGAGAGGCAGGCGTTTTAAGGCGGCAGGGGTAGAAGGGCCAGTGAGGGGCGGGTCAAAACGGGCACGTTGCACTTTAGTTTATCTGATTTGGATCAGTTACTGTGGGTTCTCGAGGGTTAAAAGAAAGGACACCATTAATGCAAATCAATAAATGAATCCCAGTTTGGTGGAAACTGGGACTGCTCATCTGTATTGTGAGGAGCATGTGTTTTTTTTTTTTAGCTTAACAGGACTGACAGACGGCCAAAAGGGTCAGACGGAGGGAAAGCGCCGCGAGTCAGAACACCGGGTTCATATACAGTCAGCGTGGAATTTCAAAGAACACGCTCCACGAAGGCGCCTAAAACTTTTTACAGGGTTGACAGTTAAAGTTTGCCTGGCGTTCATCTGGATTTGGGGTTGTGAGAGGATAAATCCCAGTGTGTGGGAACCGCTCTGAGAGGCAGCCGGAGCAAAGGGCAGGCTTGATGAGGTGGAAGCGTTGTACCTGGCGTGCCCTCCGTCCTCCTGACGGCTGAGCTCAGATGGGGCCGACAGGAAGGTAAAGACAGACAGGAGGTTGCCGACCTCAGACTCACCGAGGGAAAATAATCAGCTGCCGTGACTCACTGTCTCAGCCCTTCTCATTAGAGCAAGAACTGAACCACGCTGGGAGCCCGCTAGCACCCAAATCAAAGCAGAGCTGGCAATCAAATGAAAGATTTCAGTGTTTAATGAGAGTGTTTTGTGAAAAACAAATAAGGAAATTAAGAACAAGTTGGTCTAAAAGGGTCAATTTATCCTAAAAAGACGAGTATTGTCAATATTTAGCTGGCATTTTTCCTTTCTAGCATTATATAAAGTATTTCCCAGGTATTCTAGTCATTACTTCCACCCGCTCCTTCTGACTCATTCCTATCAGAAAGGGGGGGGTGGATGAACCCCACTCTGTTCGTGCTGCTCGTCTAAAAACAGCCCAGGCACCACAAACTGGCAGGTACATAACCATGGTAATTATCCAGCAGCCAAGCAGGGAATCTGACTCCATGCAGCAAGGCCTGAGTCAATGTGGAGAAATGCTAAGCAGGGCTAAGAGGGTCTCCAGGGGCACAGTGGGAAATCCAGGACGATGGAATGAGGAGTGATGACACTAAAATAGACGGGGGAGTAAAAAAAAAGAAAAAAACTCTCTACAGTTATTTGTACGATGGAGTTTTAGGGCCACCAAAATAAATAAATAAATAAAGAGTAAAATTACGAGATTTTAAGTCGTAGATTTACAAGGAAAAAACTCGTAAAGTAGTACTCAGTAGTCTTTTGATTATAATAAAGCTGAATTATGCAAAGTTTAAAAACCTGATTTCTAGGACATAGTTTCTGCATAGCGGCCTAACATTCTCATCAGGTGTGTGACGTGTGTTCAAGAACGCGCAGAAAGCGCGTTTTTGAATATAACCCCTGGCGTCCAGACCGGACAAGAAGGGAGGGGCTTCTCTTTCTTTTTCCACCTTTTACCAGCGCATGTCCGCCACCTACAGTTGGAAGAGTCTTGGTGCGAAACGTTAAAGCAGTGCAGACCTGGGGAATCTTGCTCCCGGCTTTTTCTTTCATAGCTTTATTCCAATATGTGACAGACCTGGTGTCATAGAATTCAGGGCAAGCACAAACCGCCATTTTTAATTTGGTCAATGTTTGACCTGGTTTAACTGGTAACCTGTGTGCAATGGACACGAGTTTCGTAGGTAAAGTTCTAAACATGTGAGAGAGCTTTGAATGCAGAAGCTCAAAACTTGCGTTTAGTTGTACTTTTCATAAGAAGTGGCCACACGAATGCATGTTGCCAAGAACAGAATGAACATAGCTTTAGAAACTTGCCTCTGAGTTTTTTTTGGGGGGGACTGTTGGCACGCAGAAACCTCATTCCCCTTCCCATCACCTTTACACGCTCTCCCACTAGCTCACAGCTCCTCACAACCCCAACCTAGCATTACAGGTGCAACAAAAGTGGTGATTAATATCTGAGCCGAACAGTTTTGATCTAGATTTGTCACATGAGGAAAACAGACGTACTATTTGTCTGGAGGTGGACGCATCAGAATGCAGTGGAGCAGGAAGCCACCCAGCGCATTTTCTATGTCACAAATATGATCTTTTTCAAACTGTATTTTTTCATCTGCTCCTGATTCTCAATGATTTGAATGAAAAAATTTCTAAAAAAAAAAACATTTTTAGCTTACGTTTCTTAATATATGTCCTCCATCATCAGTTAAAAAACAATTTTCGTCGGTTGGTCTTTAAAGGGAGGTGATTGGCTGTCAGTGTTGCAGGGAAATGTGGGTCTGATAAGCTTTGCTTGTAAACCTTGCAGCTCTTTGTTGCTGCTTGGACGGCTCTGGTTTCATCGCACTTCAGCCTCTATGGCTGAAATCAAACCCTTTTTTCTTCTGCATGAAGTGCTACTTCCGGCTTTTGGTCTTTCGGCTCCCTGCTGGGGGAAACGCCACCAGCCAAGGGCTGAACTGAAGCGGCCCAGAGAGGGAAAATGTTCAGAATGGAGTCCATGAATACATATTTCATGAGTGTTGGTTCAATTTAGCCTTTGGGCTTTGCCAGGAGGAGGCCTGTGTCCCCTCCCTTCATCTGTTCCAGCTCATTTTTTTACGGTCCCCTTTTCCTTTCCTCACTCAAATCCTGGCTTGTCCTTCGCTGTTGCCGTGCAGAGACACAAAGCAGGTTTCAGCCCAAGGATGTCTTTAATAATTCTGACCAGAAGCAGTTGGTTTTATTAGGGAACATTCCTGCAAGCTACAGTTGAGAACTGTTTAGCATCAAAATAGTCCCCATGCTGTTTAAAGCAATGGTGCAGCTGAAAAAAAAGGAAGCATGCTTTGTCTTCCTGCTGAAAGGGATGTACACAGAGATGGTTTTGTGTTTGTACTAGTATGAATGAGGAACAGCAGATGAGCAATGAAGAACTGCAAAGCCCTCTGCTGAGTTTTTTAGACTTGGACATTGATCAAAGTAATTATTAACAGGTTTTTTTTTCTCTCCTCGGAAAATCTCCAGACTGTGCGAGAAGAACAAGAAGCAGCAGCAAGTCTTTGTAGAAGCTGGACAAGTGCGAATTTTCAAGTTCTTTAGTTTCCTTCTTGTACTTTACTCCTATGGAAACTGATATTAGTTGTGGTGCACGCCTTCACCTCATGCACACAACTTTCCCTTTTCTTAAAAATCAAGAATCCTTGGCCAGATAAATACATCTTCCAGTGCACGCTGAATCCACAGTACATCCCACGCGGTAGGTATATGGTGGGAACATTGACCCTTTAACCACCATAGGCAACCAGGTCCTTGTTTAAATGCCGCTTGCACTTACACAGTGGTTTTATGTGCCACTGGTTTGAATCCCAGCTGGGTTTGTTCTGAGTGGACTTTGCTCCGGTTTGCTTCCACAGTCCAAAACCATGCTTTGTAGGTTAATTGGTGACTAAATAGAAAGACAAAATCCCAGTAGTTGCCGCACCTCACCTGTGTGTCTAAGTTTCACCCATTACCTGTTGGAGTGGTGAGCTGCAGACACAACCACACTCGGAAAACCAGGTGGTGGTTTAACCCCTAAATCCAGTACGTCTATGTTCTCCTCGTCTGAGCTAGCAAGAGAGCATTCCAACAAAGGGATGATGGGAAGTGGGGGCAGATTTACTCAGCACCAACAGTACCGCCCCCAACTAAGAGGTACATTTCTAATGAACTCCTGCTGCTTCGCAGAGGAAACAACACAAGTTTTTTTTAATTTATTCATTTTTGCCTAAAAACAGCGGAACCAGAATTAAAACACCAATGGGAACAATTTGGAAAATCGATCAAAAAATGATCAGAGAGAGACTTTGACGCCAAAATTTGCACAGAAACTCACATTCTAATGTTGAAGTAACATACAGTTTTCATAAACATTTGTACTAAACTCCAAATGACAACAAATGCATCAAATCTCCTTAGTCTTGTGACAAACTGCAGCTAGTGTGTGTTTTGGTTGGCAGTTGAATTGACCAATGGTTGAACATAATGAAGCCATTTTTTGAAGGTTGTTGAGTTTGGCAAAGTAACGTCCCGTTTATATGCCCTCCTGCAGGTTTGTTATCATACATTATCAGAAGAAGTCTCTGAAAGTACCATTTTTCTTTACTCTGAAAGTAATAAGGTGAGTTTTTGAACTGATAGAATATGTAAAGTTGAAAATCTGACTCAATTGAAGTGAATTTTTTAAATGATTTGCATCACTTTGCACCCATTAAGCTTTGGGTTTATACAAAATAGTGAGCAAAAGTGTTTAACCAATACCAGATTCTGCTGATATGGATTAGACACAACAATTATTATTGGTATAATCATTAATCTTATTATTAATCTTTTTAAAAATACCCAACATTTGAGTAAATTTGATCAAAAATGGATCAATTTTTATTGCATTAACAATGCAATAAATGAACAAAAACATGTTGAAATCCGTATCAAACTGGTTTATAGATCCTTGTTAGGCCCTATGCTACCATCGTTATCAATTAATCATTTAGTCTTTTGCCACCATTACATCCCCGGTGACACAAAGTGCTCGTTGTCTTGACATCCCAAAACCATCTGTCAACCCTGGCCGGGGCCGCCACATACCAAAGCGCCACCTGCCACCCTCGCATTACGCCCCATCGGGCAAGGCATCTGTGCTCTCCACTGATCTGCCAACAAAGACTTTCTAAATGTTGAAACAAGCCTTTGGAAATGTGACAATATCCAAGTGGCCTTTTTTCCCTCTTCTGTGTTGGAGCTAACAGCAATCTGTGGAGATCCCACGGTGTTAAAGACGTGCTGAGCGCGACTCCGGCTCCGTATCGGATTGGTTTGATTCTGTGACTGATCCTCGATGAAGCCGATTATGAGCCCACAGCCATTCTCCACGTGAGACGACAAACACCTGTGGCCTCAATGCTTAATTATCTGTTCTCAGTGACCTAATGGATGCCCAGGATTACATGAGAAGAAATACGAATTTGACTTTTGACCGACAGCCAACGGTTCCACCTTTTTATGACTCATAACCGTCTGAGTTAATGGAACCAAAGGAAAAACCAATGTGTGATGAGAAAGTTACTTCAGAGTTAACAGCAGACAGTCTCAGTTTTTCTTGTAATAACTTCTTTGTTACTGATGGTGACTTGATGCTTTTTGTAGATGTTGTCTTCATCTTTTTTAATCCACAAATTAAAACAAAATGTAAATTTTTCCTTTTATTTGAAGATTCACTTTATACTTGGGACGCCCCCTCCTCAGAGAATCTGAGGAGTCTGCAGATGCATTTCTCTTGACTATGAAATGACGGCAAAATTGTTTCCAGGGTCCTCAAACACGGCGAAGTGGGTGTATGAATGTGTCAATCGTAGGAAAACACAGAAAACTCTCCAGAGTCCCCTGCATGTCACACTAGCAACTAGGGCCGTTGTTTTCACGCACCAATAATGCCAATGAGCTGCTCTGTGAGCAGGTAGAACTACAGCCCCTCCTTCCCGAACTTCAAACCATGCAAGTAGGTTTTTTTTGTGCACCACCTTCATCAGTCCCAAGCAAACACATCTTCAGTGAGGTCTCTGTGATTTATGAGCCCAAGAGAAGCCGTTGGGTCGCACCTAGGGGTGTCACGATTTCGATTTTAAATCGAAATCGATCGAAATTAAGTCACAGTCTTGAACTTCGAATTAAAAAATGGAATCGTCGATCACGCGGCCACGCCCCCATGTTGCGACCGGTTACTTGCCAAGCGGAAAAAAACACTTGTGTTCAAGTGCTGCGAGTCAACCTCCTCTAACAGCCGCTCAAAAGATAGCATGGTGACTGCAGGAGACCCATTGACAGAACTCCAATCCCCTCCTCTTTCACTGAAGTCGCTGGTGTGGAAGTATTTTGGATTTCCAGTGAGTTGTGTTGACAACGTTCGCATTGTCGAAAAAAACAACAACTGTTTCCAAGCTGTGCTGTGTGCGTGTGCCATATTCTCTCCCTGGCAGCACGACTAACATGGCAGGGCATCTCCGCGAAGACATGGATTTATTTATTTATCTGTTAAATCAGTGCTTCTCAAATAGTGGGGCGCGCCCAGATGCGATGCCGGGGGGGGCGCGCGTAGTAGCAGCGGTCTCAGGCAAAGCCGGCAAAGGTGCGCAAATTTAACGGGGGTCTGCAGTGACAGCAGATCAGTGCTTGGTAAAAATCTGATCCGATCTGAGTTTTGAACAGCCTGAAACAGTGAACCTCTGTCCCTGCAGGTGGCGCTCCCGTCTCCTGTCACACGCGGCTCCCCCGTGAGAGAGGATACGAGGGGAGGGGTGGTGGGCTCCGCGCACGCGGAGAGCTGCCCAGATCAGGATCATCGTGTGCCTTTAGGTTCCTCAGTTCATGCTAAATGTCATTCTTTATGAACTATTGTAGACATTTTGGTGACGTGTCTTTATTTTCCATATTCTTTGTCTGCCTGTTTAGTTGGTGTCAGCATTTAACATAAAGACAGCAGTAATGCAGGAAAACAGCTGCACTTTATGACATCAGAAATAAACCATCATCATTTAGAAACCAAATCAGCACCATGTTTTTATCTATTTCTTCAGACTAAAAACATTAAATATATTGGTGCTGCTGTGTTAATGTTTCAGATAAATTTACATTTAATATTATTTATTGATTGAATTATTTTTCTCTGCATCAAATAGTTTAAGACACTTAATTGTTCAGAGACTATGAACATGTCTGTTTTATTGTTTTTGTTTGTTTTGTTGTGAACTTGAAAGTCATCTTTTGTAAAGAAGTCTGCACTTACAAAAGAGAAACTGGATGGCAGTTTATTTTAACTTTTCAATTGACTAAAGATACAAGTTATTGTTAAATTATGTTGTTAATAAAAGTTTTAAACTTGACCATGTAGTGTGGTACATAGGGTTGGGCGATGTCCCCTAAATTGGCCGTTGACGATGTTTGCTGTCAACCATCGGGATGGACGATGACATCGTCGGGGGGGGGGGGTATTTTTACATTTTTTGTTGTCATATAACTGCTATTCGTTATTTTTCTTTTTTTCATTTTATTTCCCAACTAATGACTAATCCGCGTGATCCAGTATAAACTGAGGGAAGTGACTTCAACAAAAAAGTAACAAACAAAATGGAAAAGAAGTAGTCCGCTCCTGCACTTAACTAGCGAAGTGGACCGGCGGAGTGCGGACTTACAGCTTTGTGTTTGATGGGAAGGGGGGGGGGGGTACATGAGCGGTATGTGTGGGAGATTTAAGACTGCGATCCGTCCAGCAGCTCTACGGGTACGAGCTACCGAACTCAGAACCGGGTCTAAAAGTGAGTGTCTAAGCACAGCTCGGATCGTCAGCAGACACAGCGGTTTGAGCTTCAAAGCAGAAATGTCGCTCAGTCCTTAGAAAACATTCAAACAATGACGTGGATTTGTGTTTCCAGACCTCTCCCGATTAAATAAAGGTGGATGTAATTCTTACATGTTTAACGTGCAGCCAGCATGCAGCGCCACCCAAAGCTAATGTTGTTAGCCCCTGTTAGCATACTGCTAATGCTGGCTTCGTTCAGAAAAAGCACTGACCACACGGATTAAAACTCAAATGATGAGCGAACAGGTGTTTCATAATAACCGTAACATTATTAAAAGCACGTTTAGAAGATCGTCTCGTATATTACCGAGCTGACATGTCAATGAATATAGCCGCTCTGCGCTGTTTAACGTAGTTTTGTATTGAATTGTTACATTCAATAAAGTTTAAAAAAAAAAAAAGCCGCTCGGCGGAATTTATATCCTTCCGGTTTTCAAACCCTACTGCGCATGTGCGAATGATTTATTCCGACGGAAAGTGTGACCTTAGTGAACGTTTTTATATTCTGAAAACATTTTTCTGGGCCCATGTACACGGTTGGATTCTAATCCGACCATTGATCCCATCAAGATATTTTGAACATGTAACCGCGGCTTATGGGGTCCACTCGCAACGTGGCGGGGGCGTGGCATCACGATGGTGGTCTCTCCATCGGGATGTCAGTCACCCATCACGATGGACGATGATATCGTCCATCGGCACAACCCTAGTGGTACATTGCAAACAAAGGTCAGATATTATATTGCATTAAAGTCTAGTTTGGAAAATGACAATTTGTGCTTTAAAAAAGAATAAATGTAAACATCGAAAATCGAATCAAACCGTGACCTTAGAATCGAAAATGCAATCAAATCAAAGATTTGGAGAATCGTGACACCCCTAGTCGCACCACATGCTGCTTCACTGAGACTACTGATGATCTAACAGTCATATTTTTGTCAAATGTTATTTAACTTTGTTTTATTTACTTTTTCGCAAATTTGTGAAACTATTTATTTATTTGCATTTTTATTTCACCTCATAAAATATGCTATAGTGCCAACCCTCCAGCAAAAAGCTTTGGCCTCCACTTTCCCTGAATTTTTAGGTCAATATTAGTGTCCTCCTTGACAAGACTAAGACTAAACACGGACTTTTTGATCCTATCATTTGTAACGGCCATCCACTCTGCTGTTCTCATTTGCCATCCTTCCAAAATCTTTGACCCCCCCTTCCGTCCCTCCGTACAAAATGTTCTCGCTCTGCCACTGCCAGCACCACGACTCAAAGAGAAATATGTCCGTTAAGAAGTATTATTCTGTTTCTCGTCTTATTATTTCCATTATTATAGATGCTAATCGACTTGTTTGGTTTATGGACGTCCACGTATTAAAAAAAGGTAAAGACTAAAACAAGAAGAACCATGCCTAAAAGTCCAAAAGCAACTGCAGGAGGTTGAAAATGAAGGCAGTAAAAGGAAAAAAATCACCACCCTTTTAAAAAAATGTATATATTATTTATCATTATGTGACTATACCAGCGTAAGCATGAACTTAGCTTAAAAGAGTGTGAACGTGATGATGTTGTGTAAAAAAATCAACATTCTCAATATGTGTAAAAAAACAAATAAAGAAATAAGAGAAGAAGCTGGAGTTGTTTGAAAATGCTGTCAGCATCTCAGGTGGAACCGGTTTCACTTCACAGTCTGCCGATTCTGCTACCAAGCCTCGTTCCAAACAGCTTAGCTGGAGAAACAGAACGACAGCAGACAAAGATCTGTGCTAGAAGCTGTTCTTTTGCTCGCTTATCGTGTTCTGAAAAGAAAACGCCAGCCTAAAAAAAGAGGTGAAGGATCCTTTCACTGCCATTCGTCCTGGCTTTGGAAAAAAACAGAATAGTTTCAGAGACCCTCCATGTCTCTGTGGCAGCGGCAGGTTAAGCGTTTTCTTAACAGACCCCCCCCCACAATGCTAAGATTTACCATCCAAGAGCAATTAAGTCTTTGGCTTGAGAGCTCGGTGGGGATTGTTGGAAGAGGAGAGAAAGGTCACCTGTCTCTTTATGTCATGAAACCGGAGAAGTACCTCTAATTACACTCATGAACACACACCCCTGCGCACAAACACACACACATCCAATTAACCGATTGTGCACGCAGCCAGAAAGCAATCACATCCACGATCTACATCTAACAGTCTGACTTGGACAATTGATGAGGTTAGAAATGAACTAGTGTGGCAGAAACAGCAATTACGAGCAGCTCGCCTCATCCTTCTCCTGTGACCTGCTCACTATATGTGTTATGATGGGATGGAGGGTTACAATATTATGGAAATGTGACGGAGATACACATCACTCCAATTATGTTTGGGTAAATTAAAGATGTAGACAAACCTTCTTCTGCCAGGAGGCACATGTAAATGTTTATCTGGCTCCACAAATGAGATGCAATCAGTGTGAAAAAAACAACCAAAAAACATTAATATTAGTCAAACTTTAAATGGTAAATGGCGTATACTTATATAGCGCTTTCTACCTTCTTTCGAAGGCCCAATGCGCTTTACAGTCACAGTCCCATTCACCCAGTCACACACACATTCACACACACATTCACACACTGGCGGCAGCTCCGCTGCCCAACACTGGCGCCAACCTCCCACCAGAGGCAAACTTTATTTCATTAGTGCTGCTTCACCAGCATTCAGGATCCATTCTGGCAATATAATTTAGAGTGCAAATTAAGCAGAATAAATCCTGGCATCAGTGGATTTAAATTGTTTTCACACATATCAAGCATACAGAGACTACAAAAAAAATAATATTTGTATAGCACATATAATCCTCCCTACACCTTAAATGTTTTTGGACATTTCAATTTTTTCTTTTTATGTTCAAAGTTGATCTTTCTTAAAAATATTGTTTAGTTTAAAGAAAAACGCCCTGAATTACTTTTGGAGTATTAAGAATTAGTGATTTAATGTTTAAATGTTTAAAATAATTCCAGCAGGTAAAAATCTGAAAGTCAAATCAAAGGCCAGATGCAGTTCACTCAGTGGCCACTAGGGGCGTTTTCCAGAAGCAAGCCACTTCCAATTTCTTCGATGCAACATTGTTTAACTTCACAGCTGATATCAAGACTCTGACTTTCTGTTTTTTAAAAACTTGTTTCGTATTTAGACTGTATTCATCCTATAATTTGGTTTTTGTTTTATTTTAAAATGGTGGTTTTAGTGGTTTAACACATTCTTACGACCTATCTTGTCCTGCCTAAGGCACTTCTTAGCACCACATTTTGACATATAAAAAAAAAATTTTTCAAGGTTTTAAGAAAAGCAGAGACGCTAGTCTCTAGTGCGGTCCGAACCCTTCTCCGGACGGCACACTATAACAAAGCACCTTCCCTGTCTGCAAACACGAAGCAATGAGACTCCAACTGCTGTCCTCAGTCAGAGACAAGGTTCTCTGTGTGGAGCAGCAGGTTCATTCCAACAGCCACATATGTTTTTTCAAAGTGGGTTATGGCAAAATCCCTCCATAAACGCTACAAAGAATAATGTCAGACACAACTTAAGAGGAAAAATAACTTTATGTTACGAAAGGAAACATGAAATGAAAATATGTCGAGCCCGAGCAGATCTCCACGCTTCGTAGCTTGTCCAAGTGAGGCCACCGTAGTGTGACGTTATCCTCAGTCGAAAGGACCCCGAACGGAGTTGTAGGCCAAACGGTTTCTGTACCTATACATCCATCATTTATTTTAAATCTTTTTAAACATTTTTTCATTTCAATTATGGTTTTTAAAAGTCTGTAACAAATTTCTGACCACGCTGTGATCATGTCTGTAATATTTCTTCTTTGTATCGTTTCTGCTTCTCGTCTTGCCCATCGAGTGAGGTTTGATTCCAAATTCGTCTTTATATCTAAAATTCTGATCTGTCACATAAACATTCATAGTACAACATGTAGTGAAGTGCACGACTGTTTTAACAAAGACGTTTATATGACTATGCAAAGACATTTCAGTAAAATATACGAATATATAACCTATACAGGGCTAAAGTGTGTTTAATTTTACAAGAAAAAAGCTATTTGGAATTTGAGAACAGTATTTGAACATTGGGTCGTCAGTAAAATTCTGTAGAGTTTGTTTTTGCAAGAATAAACAAAAGATGTTGAAAGGCAAAATGGATATTTTTGACGTTTGTTGATTTAAATGATTTCTATCCTCTAAAATGAAACAGAATAAAGAGAATGCTGAAGTTTAGCAGAAAACTGGTGTCACTGAATGCTGAGCTTCCTCTGCCGTCAGAGGCTCAAATGAAATATGACTGCTGGTTGTTCACAGATTTGATTCAGCACTAAAACTGCTGATTTCCTGGCAGAAATCTGCGCTCCGGTCAGAGCCTTCGACTGGACTGGTTCTTATTCAACCAGCTGCTGTTCCTCTGAGACGACCTTTTGCTGGGTTAACAAAATGTCACGTCTGATTTCACTGTGGGCATCAAGTGACTTGAGTGCGAGCGCCGAGTCCCACTGGAGCCGACTGACGCCAGCGCAGTGACTAAATGAAAGGCTCATTGCATGCCAGCAGTCCTGATTCATGTGGTCTGCATCCGTTTTTTATTATAAACTCACCAAAGAAATGAACACAAATCACAAATGAACCAATCAATACCCGATTTAAGTCCACTAAAGCTTTCAGGCGGATCTTTGAGATCATTTTCCCCAAACAGGATTGTTTTATGTTTTTTATTCAACATGGTTTATCTCCTTCAGCAGCATGTTGGAGACCTGCCAGATTTGGAGCTGAAAGGTGGAAATGCACCTGCACAGGTGCACTATTGTGCTCACTGTGGCCTTTTCTGCAAGATAATGATCTCTGGATGCACAAGCTTTTCCTCCACACTCACACAGGCCTCTCTGTTCATCGACGTAGACTTAGTTTCATCTATTCATTGACTCAGTCCAGTCTGCTTACTCAATTTTGCTCATTCATCCGAATACATTCGGATCTGGGCTCCTCCACATTTCGGGGAAGGGGTCCTCTTTCATACTGAAAAAACCCTAAGAAGACGACAGATCTTCAGGATCATGGAGGTCACCTCCGATGGAGCTCCAGTTTTCCCCTCAGCAAACAGATACTCGGGAGCAATCCAATCTTATCATTGTTTACTGACTCACCTAACAAGTGTGTCTGACTGAATGAGATGGACCAACAATGACAAGATACAGGGATCAATAGGCAGGAGCAGATCCAAGCGCTGATAATCTGAAGCATGTCTGTTCCAATGACCTCTACGGCAGAGTTGAGGGTTCCACGCCTTACATTAAAGTCACTGAGAGTTCCCAGCAGACATTTTCATGTGACTGTGAGCCGAGTCTAGACGGAGACACCTCATTGGTATGTATGATGAGACTGTTAGACCTCCCTAATCAACTGAATCTGCTGTTAGCTTGTACAACCTGATGTAGCATTGACAATTATAGCCATCTATAACTTGGTCCAGGTCAATACTCCATTCTGATTGGCTGTTCATTTAAAAATGATAATGGAGACCTTAACGGTCGAAGAGGTGGAGTGTAAAAGTCAGGTAGCCTTTAAAGATGAGGTCATCAGATTGTCTCTGACGTGCGTCCTCATGGTTGTGTAGTTTGCTGTGCTGTGCCATATCGTAAATACATGTTGTGTAGCTCTTGCTATGTTTATGTATTTTTGTAAGTCAGTAGCCATCCAACCAGACTTTATAAGGTTAACTTTATTAATAAAGCAATAAACACTGTTGGGGCCCAAGAGGTAGTGCATTTGTGAGGTTTTTCTGCTGCCATTGGAATGTTTACATCGCCTCCATCATGTCTGCGTCTTGCGTCAATCCCTACGAAATGCAAGCTTTATGCAGTGGTTCCACTTCCAGTCCACAGATGCGCTGATTTCGCAGCAAAAAACTGGACAAACTGGAAACAGGTTTCAAAAGACACATTTCAGTTACACTTTCAAAATAAAAAATGATTCAAATCTATTTTCTAAAGTTATATAAAAATTTTAATTAATAGATAAAATATCGATATAAAAGTAAAATTAAACTACAACTGTTAGTAAGAAAATAACTTTAAAAAGTATACCTCTTAAATCATTTGTCAGTGCTAGTGTATGTCTCGAATCCTTGTGTTATCCTAGGCACTTTAACATTGGGAGTGGGGTCATCTAGACCCACTAGACAGTGCACTGAAACTTTTTTCTTCAATGATTTGTGATCCTCACTGGTGTCCATGGATGCATGAAATCCTCTCCACCTTTGTCATGGTAGGGAGAACACCTCAATGGAAGGATCAGGTCATCTGGACCCCATAGGATAGCACAAGGGTTAAGGCCGTGTCGCACAGCCACTATGTACGTTTTGCGCATTTGTCTCGTAAAACATTGTGGTCTTTTGTGATCCATGCGTGATAGACGTAATTCAGAAGTGTTGCGTCTGTCATTAATCGATGTGCGCAGATGTCTTTATGGGTCTTTTGGGGAATTTGGTTTTGAGCTGTTCCAAAATTTTGGGTCGGTTGAGAATTATGTTGTTTATGTGGATTTATCGCATTTTATACGCAATTATTACATAAATCTTACACAACTGAGTGACATTTTTTGCATATGCACATTTGTGGTTTTCCTCGACTGTTCCACGTACGTCAAACTGACATTTTTAGGCATGCAACACCATATGTCCCGTTCAAATTCTGTAATTGATGTGCACATCACGAACGTAACAAATTTCTCTTTATGATTTACATGTTCTTTGCGTGTTGTATTTGGACTTTTTTCATGGTTTTAACATGTTTTTTTGTGATACATCTGGGAAAATGTCACGTGAAGACCACAACTAGGCCTCCGTCTTGTGCTTCTGCCTTTTCCTCTAAAACGACAGGCTTTCCTTTTTGTTATTGATCGTCTCACCCTCAAATTCAGATTTTCATCTCTCAAACCTTCAGAGTTCATTTGACCAAAAGTCACTCTCTAGGGTTTAATCATTAACCCTTCTTTAAATCTATAGTGGCGTCTCTTTTAAACACACTCCCATGAGGCACTAATTTACAGCCGCTGAGGAAAAGTATTTCTGTTTTGTTATCGTTTCTGCAGACGAGACAACAGTTTGTGTAGCTCAGTCGTGGGGGAGCTTGGGTCTGCAGCATAGACTCATGCCATTGCATCACTGAGATACAGGTCCACATCCACTGAGGTATAAATCAATCATCAGTTCAATGGCGAGCAGAAACAGTGACTCTCTGGAGCCTCTTATTGATGCATCTCAATGTACCGCCACCAGCAGAGGCATAAAACATCATATACGCCCGGAGACTATAAACCTTTATTTACAACCGCATCCCCTCTGGGTCTGAGAATGACACGCACATTGGCCTGCGGCCCTCTGTGCACATAGAAGGCCCATTGAATCATTTTTCCTGAGTTATTTACAGTGTAGCAGAGCCCGGGGTCATTTTAAGGACTGCCCCCCTCTTACTATCGACAGGTTTGAGAGGCTGTGATTGTTGAAGCTGGGGCTCATGCTGTGACCCTCTTCATCATCGTTAAGGTCAGTGGATGATGAAGAGGGTTACACAAACACAGGGAGAGGTCTGTAAAGCTTCAACACGAGTGAAGCTTTGGAGCAATTTCTATCAGAAAGATCTACATCATATCCAGAAACTCTGCAGCCAATCACAATCGAGTATTCTTGCGGACTATGGCTTACAGGCTATTAATCTGTATCTTTTTGTGAATGTAAATTAAAACAAAAACTAGTTGTTCTCTCCAAAATGAATGGCACAAGCGCTGCTGCATTCATGTTAGTCACCAGCTATAGACTTTGATAAACCTGCTGCTCTGTGTCTGTGCTGCAGGAGGAGATTTGGCGTCTCGCAGTTGCTGCTGTTGTGAAGGCTTTAGCCGAATCGACTGGACAGACAAGAGCGGGCCTGAAGTGTGTCCTGTTCCTCTCTCCCTGATCTTGTTACACTGCTGGGGACAAACAAGCTGCTCTGTATTTAGCAGCAACCCTGCCCGCTGCAAGCTTAGACCATATCAGAGGTAACTGCTGCTCCCCTTCACCCCACAATCATCCGGAGATGGAGCAAACGGCTCACGATGGAAGGTAAAAGTGTAGCCTTGAGTCTGCTGCTGCGGAGTAATGTGGAGAAAGGATATTGCTGCTTTTGAGCGGCATAATGTCCTTTCCAGTCTCTGACTCATCTGAGATTTTAATTGCATGCTTTGTGCTTGTTTTTCATTTTGGTTTAGATGCTCTCAGAGATGCTTCTCTGCATCCCTGCAGTAGTATTAATTCCCCTCATTAACAGCTATCCGAGACAATATTTAGGTTATTAGCTTTTGAGCACAAGTGTATCTGACAGAAAAGCCATTAAGTAGAATTGTTTAGTAAAAAAGCAAATAGATTTTATACGGCCAGATTTAGCACAGTTCAAGATGTTTTATGTTACGCTTTTAACATACAAAGTAGGGTTGGGCGATGTCCCTTAAAATGGCAGTTGACAATGTTTGCAGTCAACCATCGGGATGGACGATGGTATCGTCGGGGGTGGGGGGTTGGGGTTCGTTATTATATAATTGTTATTTGTTATTTTACTTGATTACTTTATTTATTTTATTTCCCAAATAATGACTCATCTGCGATGATCCAGTATAGACTGAGGGAAGTGACTTTAAAAAAAAAATAGAAAAGTGGTAGTCCGCTCTTCCTGCACTTGATTAGTCAAGTGGACCGGTGGAGCGATCGACCGCGTCTCTGACTGAGCAGACGGACTTACAGCTTTGTGTTTGAGGGGAAGGGAGGATGCTTTGTTACGTGTGGGAGATTTAGGACTGCGACCCGTCCCGCCGCTCTACGTGAGCAAGCTACCAAATTTAGGAGAACCGGGTGTCCCGGTAGAAGTGTGTGTTGGGGCAGAGCGCGGAGCGCCAGCACACACGCAGCGGCTTTGGGGCGGTGTGTGAGCTTCAAAGTAGAAATGTCGCTCAGTCCTTAGAAACCGTTCAAACAATCACGTGGATTTGTGTTTCCAGTCGTGTCCCGACAAAATAAAGGCTGATGTTATTCCCACATATTTATGTGCAGCCAGGATGCAGATTGCTGCGTTTCCCGCATGAGTTTATGTTCATCAAAGCTAATGTTGTTAGCCCGTGTTAGAATACTGCTAATAATACAGACTTCTTTCTGGCTCCGTTCTTCACACGGATTAAAATTAAAATGATGAGCGAACAGGCGCTTCATAATAATCGTAACATAAAAGCACGTTTAGGAGATCATCTTGTGTATTACTGAGCTGACATATCTATGTATGTAGCCGCTCGGTGGAACTCATTTTCTCTTCCGGTTTTTAAAACACTACTGCGCATGTGCGAAGGATTTATTCCGACCTAAAGTGTGACCCATGGGAACGTTTTTTATAGTCTGAAAAATTTTGGGGCTCATGTGCACGGTTGGATTCTACTCCGACCAATGATCCGATCAAGATATTTTGCTCATGTAACCGCGGCTTATGGTGTCGGCGGGGGCGTGGCATCACGATGGTGTCTCTCCATCGTGAGGTCAGTCACCCATCACGATGGACAATGGTATCGTCCATCGGCACAACCCTAATACTAAATGAACCATGACTTTTCCGAAGGCTCATTTATACCTGGATTTCTTCACAGGAAAACTGAAATATACGAGATAATCATCAATAAAGAGTGGGAAAAGAAGAAGTAAACTGTTGCAGTGACTTAGGAAAGTCACTGCAACTAAACTCAGACCCAGAGACTTGATTCTTGGGGAGATATTTTTGGAAAGCCTTCTGCAGCCAGAGCATCTGTGGTGTTTGTCCGGCAGGAATGTTTCGGCCTGCTTTCTGGAGAACACAGTCATTAGAGTGAGTAGATTCAGCTCCAGAGCCGTTTGGCTGCATGCTCGCAGCAGAGGACGGGACAGAGGACAAATGGACTGATACTCTGAAGGGAACAGAAGATCAGGGGATTGGACGAAAAATTGATATGTGTACTTATTCACCTTTAAGAAGACGACAGAGGTCAGATTTAATCAGTTACAGACGCATGTTGTATTTTCCTAAGCTTCCAGGCGTTTTACAGATGGACGTTTCTGCATATTTACCCTCCTTTCAATTTGTTTCACATGTTTTTATGTCCTGGACCGCAAGGACCAGAATGTTGACGCAATTCTTCTTTCTGCACCTTTCAGGCAAAAATGTTGCCTCCGCAACAAAATTGCAACAAAATTTTGACAAAGAAAATAAGCCCCTCCCCCAAAAAAAAACAAAAAAACAAAAATGATGACATCACAGAAAAAAATGAATGGGGTCAAAAATAAAAAACCAAAAAACACGTGTGAAATTTGACAATTTTCACTTTTTCCCACAAAACGGGAGGGAAACCCCCACAACCAAGGTGTCACTGACCAATTTGAATTTGAAAAAAAAAACAAAAAAAACAAAAACCTTTATGTAACACGGAGGCCACAACAGCTACGTACCTTGCGTACCTTGGGCCATGTGACTGCAACCAACCAATTGGCTGGCTTTACTAACCGCTAACCAAGAAGCTATCAGAACACATGAGAGGAGAGCCGAGGAGCTACGAGGGGTAGACAATCCATAGAGCTACGAGGAGCAGACAATCCATCCAAACACGCCGCAAATAAGGTGCGCGTTTGACGAAATAGACGGAATCGGCCATATGTTGATGGTGAACTAGGCCTGAACCTAAACAAACTCAACTATTGGAGCTTTCCGAGGAACTCCCTCCATCCCTTTGCTCAGTCCGGGCTGGCAGGAGGCTCCTGGAGCCAACAGACTCTGGCACTCACTCTGCTCCTGCAGCCCAGTGCTCTCTTATGACTCTCAATCACTCCCTTACTGGACACGCCCCTCTGGAAATTTGAACCGCTGCTGGCTTGTATGACCTAAGCATGAGTTGTTTTGTTCCACTATGATCTGTACGTTCCAGAGAAAATAAGGGACGGTTCTTTTTGAATATTGAAGCATTGTAAATACTGGAATTTTCTGAAAAGGCCATTTGTTCTGTTACATGTTCTGATTTTTCATATGGTTACCCAATAAAAGGTATCAACCAAAAGCAAATCTTCCAGTCTCTGCCTCCTCTCTTCTTGAGCCGTACCTAAATCTTCCGAGCACTAGTCCTTTATCCTTACCATTATATATTTCGCTCAGATTTGGTTGCACTTATTCATGGGTTGTGATTATACCCACCCCTTTAAGTTATATATATATATATTTATTATTACCTTCTACAAATTTAAACTCCTCCAAGGGATTCCCATCTATTGCCTCCAAACTCCCCCACAACATTATTGGGAAGCTATCTGGGCAAAAAATATTGGTTTTGAAGTTTGTAGATTTTGAGCGACGTTAGCGTGGTGAACTCACAAAAGAGGCGTTCATCTGTTGCTCGCACATTTTTTACCAGTATATTGGGAAAATGCAATGCATAAATCCCTGGCTCAAGCTAAGCGAAATGATATGACATATAATATAAACACATTAGGAAAGTGGGTGTGGTTAATAAAAAACCTCTGTTGCCAAGGAAGTCGAGAAAGTTACTTTTGCCGATCCGTCTAATAATGACATGTTCTGTTTGTCACCACCAGACGACCAAAAGATAAAATGGTTGCTATGGAGATTAAACTTAAAAAAAGCCGCCATTTTGAAAAATGTGTTGTTGTTTTTTTTAAATTAATTTGTTACGTAAAGGCCATCTAACACTGTTTGCAGCTTTATTTTGTTCTTCCTACATTTTTATTTTTTCAAATCAAATTAAAGCCCTTTGCAAATATAGTTAAAATAAAGTGCTTTACGTAATAAAAACATATTAAACTTAAAGGTCTGCCAGAGGGATGAACAAAATTCTTCTGAAAATTGAAAAATGGCGCCTCTGATGACGGCGTGGACACACGCAGGTGAGGTTTGGGTTGTTTTTGCTGCTGTTTCCATCCAGTTCTTATTCGGATTCTCCTTCTGGAAATGTCTGCGCGGCGCGTGTGCCCCCTCACGACATACGCATGAATCACAAACCCTGTGGGCAGGGGGGGGGCATCAGTTCATCAAAGGTCAGACGGGCGGCCCACACAGCAACAATCCGTGGAGCTGCAAAAATCATTAGTCACTGCTCCAAAACAATATGAGCCGCCTGAGCTCAGGAGCTCCGAAGGCAAAGCTTTCCTTCTTTCTTTCTGTGTGGAGCTCATTTAACGCCGCCAAGAAAGCTCGTCTGTCAGCAGTTTTTCACAGCAAAAACCTTCATCTCACTTAGACAAGTCCTGCAGATTACACGAGTGAATGGATGAGGACGAGAAAACAGAAAAAAACCAACATTTTATGTTTACTCTCTCCTATTAGGAACAGTGGAAGGCCCATTGTTAGACGTTTTATTTGATTTTCTTTCTTTTATCTTAAAGTCAGTTAATCAATCATTTATGTTTTCACTTCCTGCAGTTCTTGTAAAGCATCTGAAGATGTGACAGCCCTATATATCACTGCTTTTCTGTCTATTCAAACTGAAGTGATCTTCATACAACCTTCATATCAACTGGATCCTTATGAAGTGTGAAGGAGAAGTGCTTAAGAGGCAAGTTATGAAAAATGCACGTCTGGAGTCTTGACTGGTGTCTTTCTTTGACCTCACATCTTCTTTCTATTCTTCTTCTATTCATCTAAAGCTGTCGTTGGCCTTCTCCTAAATGTGGATAGAAAGATTCTCAAATAAAGCTTAACTCAAAGCTGGATAAGACCCCACCCCTCCCCCCTGGCGTGGGTTAGTTTTGACGCCCAGTGGGCTTTGTTGCTTCATATCCCGGTAAGGCCTTACCAAACATTTGCCACTGTACATCTGTGTTTTGTATTTTTAATGCAGCTTCCACATGTTGGAGAAACATAAAAATAAATAAAGGTTTTGGTGAAAATCTTAAATGAGACCCCAAATTGTTCGTGTGGAGGTAGAAGATTTCAACAACCACCTACAGAAAAAAAGTCATATTTTCTAACCACGAATGGATGGATGGATGGATGGATGGATGGATGGATGGATGGATGGATAGAACTCAGTCAGAACCTATAGTCGAAGCAGTCTTCAAAACCACACAAATACATTAAAAATTAAGATGGAGCACCTGGAGTTCACAAGATAAAGTCATAAAAAGCATTAATAAAATCTTTTACAGTGAAAAAATAATAAAATGTCATCAAATAAAAATATAAAGGAACAGCATTCAAGTTGGGACAGATAAAAAGGCAGCTTTTCCAGTGTTTTCACATATCAGACTATAAGCATATTGAACAAAAACACATTACGGAGTGTTTTCTAAAGCATTTAGGTAAACTTTAATTTAAGGGGGTGGGCTGTTACACACGATAGTTAGAATTGCATTTATGTGTTTAGACTTCTTAAAATTAAATTCTACACCAAAGCTGTTTATATTTGGTCAAAAGTCCTACAATGTTTTTGCTTTATTGCATTTTTTATGAACTGAATCTGTCACAGCGGGGGGATCCCACTCAACAAAAGGTGTACTTTATTTTGAAAGGAACCCGAAAATGTAAAGCAAGTTAAAATTGTATAAAAATCAATTAGAATTCAGTTATTGTAGACACATGTATGGTTTAATGGTTTAATGACCACAGAAACAAAAAGAGTGTATTATACGTAACGACTTTGTGGGTCTCGTTGGGTTTTAGTCTGTAAGAAACTGGACCAAAAGGCTCTTTTAGTGTTAAAGGCTGCAGACGCCTGCTTTTAGGTAAAAGAATTGGGCTATGGCCTATTGCCAGGGAAAGATACACCCCCTGTGGTTAGTAGCCATTAAAATACTTTAATTAAACTTCTGTGTCAACATGTAACCTCACAGGTTACAGACACCTGTGGCTCATGGGTAAATGGCTGTGGTCACCAGACGGGAAGCTTTTCAACCACATTCCTGTGATGAATGCAGACAGAGCGTTAATCAGTCCATCCACAAAATTACAAAAATACTTTCAAATGCCAAAAATTACTACAGCAAATCCCCTCCCCCACAGAAATGTTCTCCATAGCGAATTGGCTTACCTTTGGCGTTTTACAGAACTTTCCGTTTCTGGCATCTTTTATGTACGCTACATCCAGCAGGTCTGTGTCCTAAAAAAGGAGAAGAGGGAAAGCTCATCACATCTTCATTCACATACGATACACAGGGTAAAGACCTTCTGAGGCCGCGAAAAACAGCTGGCTCCAGACTGATGCCAAACATTTCACGGTCCTTTTCCAGTTTCACACCTGCCACTTGCAGCTGAAGGATGTCTGTGTGAGCTGCGCGCAGACAAATGGGTTTAAGGATGCATTTCCTCACATGGAAAATATGCAGCGACAACTTATGCATCTAAATAACACAAACGATATGAGTGACATGTTCCTGGTCTATAGAAGTAAAAACTCGTGGTATCTGATTTAGGATTCAGGCGCTTTACCTCCAACTCGCCCATTGATTAAATTTACTTGCTGTTTTCAAAGACCCACTCTAATAAAAATTGGAGTTTTTGGGGTATTTTTCTGATGATAGAGGACATATATTAAGCTAAAAACACATTTTTTTTTAGCATTTCTTCCTTCAAATTGTTGTGAATCAGTAGCCGATGCTTCAGACACCTGGGGCTTATGGGTAACTGTCAGCAGTCAGGACGCTTTGTAAGCACATCCCCTAAAACCTGCTAAGAGGTGAATTTCTAATGAACTCCTGCCACTCTGCAGAAACTACGTCCTAGATTCTAGGATTCTTATTGAAAAGCATTGTAACTTTTCTGGAAAAACAGACATTTTAGGGTCTTTGAGACCTAAACCTATTAAAAAAAACGGACATGAGATCGCGGAGAAGCTGTACATCAATACAGACCTTTTTTTTTGCATTTTGGTTGCTGGTGTGCCGCGGGATTTTTGTCTAGGAACAAATGTACCTTGGCTCAAAAAAGGAAGAAAATTACTGTCCTAATAAACGACTGATTTGATTTTGGCTAAAAATGTCATAACCCTGATAAAAAGACCACTGGGAAGGCTATGATTTGATCACAAGATGATCAGAGTGGGACTTTAAGTCTGCAAGTAACTATGAAAAAACTTTACATGTGTACAACAATTGGTTGCTGCAGTCTGAATTTGTTCATCTATGATTAAACACAGGGTTTTAGCTATATTTGTATGCCTTAAAAGCCACAAATTTGCTTATGCATCTTGCAAAAATCACACACAATTGTGTAAGATTTACCGAATAATTGCACATAAACTACTTAAAATATGCATAAACATGGAGACGCGTCGGATGAAACCTTCAATGGACATCTACCATCAGTGACAAACCCAAGAAACACGCTAGAATCACAAAAGACGGACGGAAATTTCACATGTGGAAAATGCGCATATGACTGTGCGACATGGCCTTTAGTGGCAGACTGGAAAGGGAAACTACATCCCAGCACTGAATTTGATGTTCCAGCTCCAACGTTTCACAAATTTTCCTGCCAGATTTAAAGTGGGGCGAAATGGAGCAAAGTGGAGCAAACCTCCCTGTTCTCCAGAGGCCCCCCCCAGGCTTTGATATGAATCCAGGAACATGCAACTCCAAATGATCAGCCGAACCGGGAGAGGAGCATCTCCATGCTGCCATCAACATGTCAAACATTCATCCATCTGCTCTGGGTCCCCACAAAAAAAAAAAAACATGAACTTTGCCTGAAACTGTCTGCTGAGGGGAAATTCTTTGAGTTAACCATTTGCTTATTGCTTGGAATGATCACTGCCTTCATTGCTTTGTAAGAGAGCTGGAGCATGAAGAGAAAAATGAACCCGACCCAGCCCCGAGTCCACAGGCAGACTAGAAGCCGCGTGGGCCGACTTGATCTCCATCCACATCGTTAACTCCTGCTGCTTCCATAAGGTTGACGTGAAAATGTACCTGAACATTCCTCCTGCCTCAATAAAAGATTATGCTATTATTTTTTTAATGCACCGATGCTTTTTAACACCCACCAAAGGTATAACTATCAAAAAAAGATCAAAGTACTAGCTCCTTTCCTGCACCGGCAGAGCATCTGTATGGTGTATTCTGCTGTGCATCAATTATGCTGCTCCGACAGAGGCTCAGAGTCAAAGGTTAACGCCTACATCAGGCTCGCCTTTGAAGTCTCTTTGAGATGGAGCTCCACGTGGGGCCTGATGGAGCGCTGGGGCTTCAGGATGCAGCCTGCTGCTGGCCTTTTTTCGTGCCCTGCAAAGTCAATGCACCTTTAAGCTGGTCAAAGCACCAACGCTTAAACTCTTTAAATAAAGTGAAATTTTAAAAACGGCCCTGTTTGGACTGTGTGAAGACCTTCAGCTTAAGGGTTTTCTTTTGGCATGCAACTGATCACATTTGTTGTATGTGTTTGCAGAAAAGTAAAAGCTAATTTACGCCCGTTTTTCCTTTAAAGATCATCTTTTTTATCTATTTTTTAAAGCATTCTCAGTGGATTTTAATTATGATTTTGCCGTTTTTAGCCAAAATCCAAAAACCTTTTTATTTTAATTTTTAACCTTTGTTGTTTGTTAGGACATAGTTTCTTCAGAGCGACAGGAGTTGGTGCAGTGCGACCCCGCCCCCTTTCCCTTCCCTGTTGCTGAAAGCTCAAACAGTGAGCTTGTGGCCTGCCCAGTGTATTTTATTACGATCTTTTTCAAACTGCATTTTTCATGATTCACAATACTTGGAATTAAAAAAAAAAAAGGAAAATGTACATTTAAGCTTAATTTTATTAATAGATGCCCGCTATACAGTGGTAGGCATTGAATTTCTATGTCATTTCTATCATTATGACTTTGCTTTCCACCACCTCCCCTCATTCTGTTCATCTGACCGTCATTCCTGCTCCCAGCTTTTCTGTGCATCAAACAGTGAGCTTGCATCCACAGCCCATTATGAGCCACAGCACGTTCAGGGAGCAGGCAGGGCCAGGAGCTGCAGAAATTAATGAACATGCTTAACCTGCGCTGGCCTGGGGCTCTGCTTGTGTTGTTTGTCTCAGCTGTGCACTATAGTTATCTCAACAGCTGCAACACGCTCCACTTTAGCATGAAGCACATGGAGAACCGCAGGGAGGCTGCACAACGACCTAAATTCTAATCTTTTTCTTTTATTTTTTACATGCATGAGATAAGTGAACAATGTTTGCAGGTCTAACCTTAAGTTTGATTCAAACTTAGCTGTGATGAAAGGTGATCAAGAAGAAGGCTCCTAATGAGAACCGGCAGTTCATGGTGCTGACCAGGACGACTGTTTTGAAGAAACCAGCCTTCGCAGCTTTAATGATGCAAGCGGGTGGAGGCAAACAGGTGAAGGAAACAGGAAAGTGAAGGTGGACACAGTGGGGAATGATAAAAAAAAAACTGTCCAGCTTATTAACCATGCTTGACAGCCTCAGCGGTTTAAAAGGACTCCATAAGGATGAGTGTAATTGGTGAACAAAGACCCACCAGGGAGGACGAACCACTGATGGAAGGAAAAAAAAAGACCTGCACTCCTTTATGGAAGTAATTAAACATGCTCCTATAGGTTTTAGATTAACCGCACGTTCATGAACAAATCCAGTCTGGATTATCTGCAGAATACTTACAGTTTTTTTAGGCAAGAATCTCACCTCAGTTCAGGAAAACGTTTTTTTGTTTGTTTTCAATGCGTTGCATCACATTTTAAGCTATGCTGCAATTCACCAACAACGCTCACTAAAGCTGGCAGGTGGAGCGTTTAGATGGAAAAGCTTGTATTAAAGTTCACAAGGTTGAAAAAATACAGATTGGGCCGAAGATTTCTGTCTTCCAGAAGGAAAACCAATAACAAGTGTTACTATAAATATTGAGGCAACAGCAGGTATTGTTTGAAACTAAACACAAACATTTTCTCAGATTATCACCCAATGCAGATTAAAATGTTTGCAACCCCAAAAACACTGGACTTTTTGAACATAAATATGAATAAAACAGGAACATTAATGCTGAATAAATCAAGTTAAACCTTAAATAACGTATTATATTTTGCTCATCATAAAAATATATATTCTGTTAAAATTATACAAATATGAAGATGCTGCAGAACAAAACAAACAAAGCCTGGAAATATTAATAATAAGAAATAACAAATCATGTATTTCTGTTTTCTTTGCTCTCTTATCATTTTTACAGCTGGACTCCTGCATCATTTTAGCAATAAGTTCATTTCTTGTTGTGTGACATTAGTTTGAATCGCTGTGTGTCTTTGTAAAACATATCAGAGCGATTGGATCTTATATCATGAATATCATTTTTAGGTCTTATAAAACATTAACAACGAAATCATAGAACTCATCAGTGGGATTACTCCAGAAATATTTGGCATTTCCCTAATTTTGTCCAACATCAACAGTAGAAATCCTACAAAAAACCTCAATACATTCATAAAAAATGATCTATAGTTTATTTATGATGTCATAAAGTGCAGCTGTTTTACTGCATTACCTGCTGCCTTTATGTCAAATTCTGACACCAACTAAACGACAGAAAAGAATAAAAATATCTACAATAGTTAGCATGTGGCTGTTTGATGTTGTTTCACTCTTAGTTATTTCATGCTTTTTTTTTTTTGCACCATAAGTGTGGAGGGGGGAGAGGATGAAGACATGGGTGCGATAATCTGTGGCAGTAGTTGTCAGAATGAAAGCAGAATTCTCGCTTTGATTAAGCTTATAATAAGCTTATAATATAACACCGTGGGCATGGAAAATGCTGCCCTGGGCCACCGCCCACTTCGCCCATATCAAAAACCGCCACTGCTCACCACCCAATCAGAACACTTCACTCACTAAATGCAGGACTGCTTGTGGTTAGTAAAAGGACAGTTGGAGGTAGAGCCTTTAGCCACCGAGCCCCTGCAATGCAATAATGGCCGCCCAGCGCATTTTCTACGTCACAAAGCCCAAGATGACTTTTTTTTTTCTGCACCTGATTCATTCAAATAAAGAAAAAACTCAGAAATGTAATTTTGAGCTTCATTTTCTATAAATTTGTCCTCCGTCATCTGAAAAATGCCACATGATCGTGTTAAGAACAGCAAACAACAGAAACAGCTTCATCGGAGTGGGTCTTTAAAATCTGTCATTCATCAATGACTTTCATTCATTTTGAATGAGTCAGATTTTTTTAATGTATTCTAATGATTTTATTTGTTTTATGGTGTTGTGCAGTATTGAAAGATACATTTCTGTTTATCTCTCCCTCTGTCTATCCATCTATTCTATTCTATTCCCAAGCCCCTCCAGAATTCTCAGAGACCAAAATAATCTTCAGTAAAAATGATTTTATCGTCTGTTTCTCAGATTTCACTGGTTCACTTGAAGAAGAATCAAAGGATCCAGATAAAAATATGCATCTGTTGCCATAAACTGTCTTTTTCACAGGAACAGAAAAACCTCTCTAAAGCTGAGTCGATGTGAGTGGCCCTCAGTCGGGCTCAGCTGGCCCGGAAACATCTTCTCATGATGGAAAGCGGTTCATGGAGAGCCGTACTTGGGTTGAGCATCACATCCTCTCTTCTGCTGCTGCTGCTGCTGCTGCTGCTGCTCCTCGTCCAGCAGAGGAGCCCCAAAGCTCTCCACCCGCTGTGGCAGACTGAGCACACATGCATTTCTGCATTGTACGCCCGCTAAAAAAAACTTCAAACTGCCAGTTTTAGGTCTGTCCTTTGAAAAAACTAAGATTCAAGATGACACATCATGAATATTTTCTGTGAATCATCCATTACTCATGAGCTAGAGCGACTGGGGTTTTTAGCTAATTCCTCAAACTGGTGCCTGCTTGTCATCCCTCTCTCTAGCTTCCTGGCTCTGACGAACAGATCAATATCGGCAAAACATTTGAACATTTTTTATGTGTAACAAAAGGGGGGCGGCCAGACTTCCTGAATCTCTGATGAAAGTCATCTCTAAACCAGGAGAGACAGAGGCCTGAGCCTCAGCAGTACACTGTTCAAAGTTAGCACTTGTACATCACAAAAAACAACATAAAGTCTGTCGACTTTTAATGTGTTTTTAATGTCACTGTCCGAGTATTTTCTGACACTAAAGGTTGTGTTTTTCCGATCAGATTTTTTGGGGCCCTGATCTCAATTGATTTTATAGTATCTGACGTTACAGAGGCCAGATCCCAGACTCCAGACATTCAAAAATGAACAAGTAAAAAATAAACAGAACCAGATTGTCCCCCATTTTTATTCAAATCACCTCATTTTATCTTTTAACACCTAAACAGAGTACAAAAAAGTGAAATTTAATGAGTAGAAATAATGAAAATGTATTGAAATTGAAATTTTTTTCATGTAAAATAAAGAATTTTTCCTTCTTATTTTCCCCCATCATGGATATCATGCATTGGATTGGCCGGTCCAAGCAGCACATTGATTGGGTGACACAGAAAGGCTGCTGATTGGTTGAAATGTACTCGTCACTTGGGTTTTGCCAATAGCTGCGTTTTCATTCCACATATGCGCAAAACTGTATCGAACTTCTAGAAATGTTAAAAAAACACACATTTCATCATAAATCGTAATTATGCGAATAAACACAAACCAAGTCATGCGATAAACCATTAAACAACATGGCGATGGATGTAAACAATACTTTGATTTTTGGCAGATACATCATTTAGATTTCTGCCACGGCCCCAGCGTTCGTCATCATCATCATCTGTGAAAGGAGACGTCAGCGTCTTCTACAGATGAAGCCATTTCGGGAAATGGTGCTCGGTAGTTGTACAGAGGAGCTGTGGATCCAACAATCCCACGTGACATGCTTAACTTCTGATGAGCTGTGTGACACAGTGGGACCTCTTGTTACGCCCACCGTGCAGCCACTTCATTGTCATCTGGTTGCTTGCCATGTCATTCGTTTAATTTGAAAAGATTGTTTCCATTGCAGTTTTGCTGAATGTCAATTTCAATTCGGCAAAAACCACGTCTTCTAGGCACAAAAACCATTTTTGGATAAATGCTTTTTTTTTTTTTTCATTATTCGGTTTCCATTAGGCTAATTTATTATCACAAATCCAATTTGCACAACTTCATAGTCAATGTAAACATGGTTAATGAAAGGCTGCCGATTGGTCGATTTGGAGAGGCAAAAGAATTTTACTCATAACTTGGGTTTTGTCATCGATCATCAATGCGCGTGCACATGTGGACAAAACATTTTTATGGACTGACAAAATTTTCTACAGTTACAAAACCTTTTTATAGATGGACAACCCTTTTGCAACATATCTAACTCCATATTTATCATACATTTCTAGGAGTAGCTCATCCACAAAATGTACTAATCTAAATGAATCAGAAGTTGGAGCTGGAATCAATTTTTTGTTTTTCAGCCAGAGAGCCACTATGTAGGGGTAAAAGAGCCACATGTGGCTCTGGAGCCTCATTTTGGAGATCAAAGCTGATCAAAATAATGAGAACAAACATACAGAATATCCAATCCCTGATCATTGTGCAACATCCCGCTTCAATCACGCCTTAAAATCCGATTTCGGATTGCCTGATCGTGACTCCCTTAACCAAAAGTGTGGCTTTGGTCTGTAAAATTCAGCAATGTACATGGTGAAAAGATGTAAAGACTTGAAACTTTCACCCCGTCCACTTCCTGTTTAGCCTCATTGTAGTGTAACATAAACATAGATTTAGGTTGTGAGCAAACGGAGGAAAACTGAGGGCAAACGGAGTCATGCTGTAGGCAGAGATCAACAGATAAATGGCAGCGGGAGGGGGAGTGTGGCGGCGGCTGATAGCAGATATGTCGACATGCTTCACAAAGCCACCAGCGCGGACAAAAAGACCGCTTGGATCTTTGTTCCATACATCACACATCAGATGAAGGCCCAGATTCACTAACCGAGGAAACTCAGAATGGTTTTTGACGGCAGTCTGTCATTTTTGAGGGTTTAGACGCTGGAAACACTCACTGCTCATACAAACCGTAATTTCATTGCTCATCTAATGAAACCTCTGACACACGTGCATGAAGACGGATGAAGAGTAGTGGGAGATGCTGGAGGGAGCCGCACTGATAAATAGCAAAACAAAGCGGCTCGGCTCAGCTGTCCATCATGCTCTGTTTTATCTGTGATCCTGTCTCTGCTGCTCCTCCTCGCTGTCACACATCTCTCCTCCATCTCTGCCTCCGCTGTCTTGGAAGTGAGCCTCACTTTCCTCCCGCCTGACCTCTCGTCTGCTTGGACATCTGCCTCCTCCGGTCGTCTCCATCCATGCTTTAACGTTCCCTCCATCTCCAAGAACAAAATCTCATCTTCAATCTCTAAGCTTTGCCTTTTCCATCCAGCAGTTTATAGAACATTCTTCACTTTTGCTTCTGTCTCTGATTTGCATAATTTAGGAAACGTAAAGAGAAACGAACATCTGAGTGAGAGAGCAAAAACGCATGAATACCTGTATGCAAACCCCAGGGAAGACATATTAAAGTGCCACTCTGAACCTCTTTTGATCTATTCGTAAAGCATTCCCAGTGGTATTTTAATTATGATGATGGCATTTATAGCCAAGATCAATAAACCTAGTTTCTGCAGAGCGGCACGAGTTCATCAAGTTACGTTCACACCAACGTTGGCAGTGCGTGTTCACTTTTATTGAAAAGTCTTTGCAAACGCGCATAAAGGAGCTTTACAAGGCTTCAAAACTCTCATGTTAACGCAGAGCTACGCATGTTTTTAAAAAACAGTTTTTTCACTCTACCTACCAAACGAGCGTCCATTAAACCTGCGTTGCAAGTTAGACCAATCAGGGACTTGGATTTGGATGTGACATGTGGATGAATTAATGGAAGCGCCAACCGTTTGAAATTGGACAATCAAGGAGAAATCAATTATTTCAGTTTGTACCCAACCGGAATTCTGCGACATCAAGTCTTTCATGTATCAGATTAGAGCTGTGACAGAAAAAGTCTGGAGCACCATTCACCAGATTTGCACCGCTAACACTTTTCCCACAGAGCCTCTTCCAACTGTAGGTGATGGAAATGCTGCAAGTAAACAGCAGAAAAGGAAAGAGAAGAAAAACCCCTCCCTGCTTGTCCAGTGTGAACATCAATGGTCGTTTAGCACATCACAGGCCCCGCGTGTCTGTAGCTTCAGAAATCTGTGGGGATCAACCCCGCCCCCCCTTTCCATCACCCATAACTGGCTCGCTTTAATCGAACTAAATGTTTTCAGTCTGAATACACCCTTAGATACCTTCAAGATCAGGACGATGCATTTCTGTGTTCATCTTTTCTGTTCACACCTCCCTCCTGACTTTTTTTCTCTGAAGAGTCGTCTGACTGGAATAAGTGAACGCTTAAGCTGGAAGAGGAGGAGGATGAAGGTCAGTAGAGAACAGCACGGTGGCTCATAGCAACCAGCTAAAAGCTTTGCCAAATGCAATTTAGTCCTGAATCAAAACCAGCAGATCTGCATAATCTTTGTCGGTGGTCACTATGTTTAAACTTCTGTTCGATTTTAGGAAGAAAAACACCAAAATAAAAACGAGTTACTGTGGAAACAGTAGCTTCCTGTAACACTAAAGAGCAGCTTAGAAAGTCTCAAAAATGTAAAAACATAGATGATGATGCTGAACTCGGATGTCGTCAGGCTTTTGAAAAAAAGAGTAAACTAAAGATTGCAGCTTAAATTATGAACCGCTTACAGACCAGGGCTTTCTCTGGTGGGGAGGGATAACAAACATTCACGATGAAAGCTGGACTGAGAGACCCCCGCCCCCGTGATGTTCCAGACAGGAAGTGGCTTCAAGAAGCCAAAACCCCATGGACTTCTACAGAAGAATAAACATCTATTACTCATTTCTATTGGTCAGAAAAACCATCCATGATCCTTTTTTTTTCTTTTTCAATGATCCTCTTTTATTTTTTCTGTAGATCAAGTTATTCAAGTCATAAACTGACCAATCAGACGCCTCAATAAAAGTAGGTGGAGCCTGTTGGCCCCCATATTCAAAACGGTTGACAGAGTTTGCATAGCCCACTTTCAAATGCTAGGGGTGTGGACTCCCAACTCCTGATTGGCGAGAGTGGTTGCCATGGTGACCCATAATGATAACAAAAGGACTGGACCACTGACATTTAGCACTCGGTCTGTGGTATTTCCCACATAATTTTCATTTTAAGGAAACATGAGTCTGCATTATGGGTATAAAGGCTTTATGTCAAATCCCATATCAGCAACTAAGATGTATAAGATTGTTGCAAAATTAAAAATACGTCTGAAATATCTAGGAAATCTTAGATGAAAAAACATTATACAAATGAAATGCTTTTCTCATTGAATGAGCATAATTCTTCTGTAAGTAGATTTGTTTTTCATAACGTTCTGTGGTTCACAGTTACCTATTGAACCTGAACAGTTTCACAACAGCTTTTCTATCAGTTTCTATGTTCTAACCATTGAGAACTGAATCCAGAGTGTTATATCACCCACGGAATGTTGTTTATGTCCAGCTCCGACCAAATCTAGGCAATTCAGTCGCCATTTTCTTCTTTGGAGCCAGACTAGGTCACTAAGCAGTGATTGGTCCAAGTCGGTCTGAGTCTCTGTAGCAGGGGTGTCAAACTCAATCGCTCAGGGAGCCAGAATTCAAAACACGCTGAAGGTCGTTTATTGAACACATTTTTAAAAACTTTAAAATTTTCCTTTTTTATAAATCCTAAATATGAATAAAAATAGAGGTAGAATATCCATAAAAATATGTCCTGTCAAAATTATAGAATTAAAGTGAACATTAAAAGAAAAAAAAACATTCATTTCTTTCCTATTTATTTCTTTCTGATGCCACTTTTCATATAAAAAATAGACTTAAAATTTAAATATACCAAAAGATTTTGCTCTCAAAATTACAGAAATTCAAAATAGGTAGATGGTGAATAACAAAACTAACAAAACCTGGAAATAAGAATAATATTTGTGCTTTTCAGCAATAAATCAAATTCAGTTTTCTTTGTTCTTGTGTCATTTTATCAGAGCCTGATGCCTGGCATCATTTTTCTCCAACAAGTTGGTTTGTGTTTGAATTGAGGTCCAGTGATGGAGATCCTCAGGATGGACTGCAGGAGCTCATCGGTGAGCCAACACCTGTTCAGTCTTCATCTCTGAGAAGAGCTTCTCACACAGAAATGACCAAAAGGCACAAGGCTGCAGCTGCATGTAGACGGAGCGGGGGCATTTCTGCAGGAATGGGGAGAATAAACTGTGAAGCCCTGCAGTGTTGTACTTTTGCTGCAGTGTGCCAAAACACTGGAGATCCATCAGCTCCATCCAAAGCTGCACAGGAGCAGCTTCCACATTGTCACCAAACGGTTACGGAGCAATTTTAAATTCATTTTTGGTTCTTCAAAGTTTGCAGAGCGCCGTGCAAACTCTGTCTGCTCAGCTTCTCAGCAAAGTGCATAATCGATGTTTTTCTCATCGAAGACGTAGATGATATGCTTTCATAACAGCCACAAATGAGACAAACGGGTTTACCAGTGATGACAGTAAACATTTGCTCTGCCTCCAATCGCTTTTAAAAGGCTCTGCTTCCAGCATCAACGTTTTCTCTGTGGCATTGCCAGGGCTAGCGGTTCGCCAACCCACCTATCGGGTCAGATTATTCCAAACGGTGTGTTTACGTGACGCATTTTTATGCTGATCCGGCGTTAATTCCGATCACTTTTGTCCATGTAACCGCAGCCGTTGCTTACTTGCTATTCAACTTTCAAAGGCCCTTTCATACTTACAGTGCTAACTGTTCATCAGTGGCTCCATTTTCAAGAATGACAGGTCTTGCAACCAATCAGAGGTCAGGAAAGATGCGGGGAACCGGCTGGCAGCAACTCCCAACGCAGGGCCAGACTTTTGTGTTGGACGAAAGTGTGCTGCTTTGTTCCATTTCTAATCATGACATGCAGTCAGCACACATGAGCGCCTGGATGTCAGAGCTTTGGTTTGTCTCTAACTGGGATGCCTCGTCTTCCCACATGGGACCCGCCAGCCAGCCTGCACAGCTGCTGCAGGCAACAGGGGGAAACATTTCCTATCCGAATGTCTGCTTCATGTCTCGGACGGTATTCTCTTAAGGATAAATAGGTGATGAATCTAAATGTAGACCTGTCACCGCAGCTGTGTTTCCCCTGCCAGTATTAAACCAACAAAATAAGAGTCTGGAAAAGGCTTTTTATTTATTTTTTAAAGCAAACATATAGTATTAAAAAAACTCAGCTATTAAACATTATTCTTCATTTTTAACCCCTCGGTCACTGTGTGAACTCCATTTTTGGGCCCTCCAGGTTCCTTGTTCCATCGAACCGACTTCAGCGGGGAGGGCAAGTGCGCGGCCCACATTTGTGACACACTTATTTGCTGGAGCAAAAATGGGGCAGAAAGACAAGCGGGACAGTCGATTTGGAGATGGACGATCAATGCAATCCAATCAATTTCCTAGTTTACAAGAACTCATAGCGCTGACAGCAGAGACACGGGTCAGAACCATCAAAGGGTGACCTCCTTATGTTTGCACACTTGTTTGGTTTTGACTCTCAAACCGTAAAATGGCTTAATTTGCCTGGAAATAATAAATATTGACCGGAAAGGCCAAAGCGGGTCCCTGATCGCGTTTTTAATAAGCGTCACAGCACCACAATTTTGTAAGAACTCAATGGAAATGATGCCCTTGTCTGATATCAGAAGCTTATCTAATGACATCGTTACAAGTACTTTGCATAAAAGCAAGGAATAATATGGAATAAATCTTGCTTAGAAAGATAGGTCACAGTAAAATGCAGAGTTTCAGACTTTCAGACAGAGAAAACACACAAGACATGGGCCACTTAGCAGCATGCTCCTAAATGATTAACAAGAAAACCTGACTTATTGCTGTTTGTAAAAAATCGGCCCCTTTGATGTAATAACCGCCCCGAACCTTTTAAAGCTCCTCTCTGGAACTGCACACATTAATGCGTGTGCAGGAAGGAAAGACGCTGTTTAAGCGCCCGTAACTGCAGCTTTAACAAATGGGATCCGCCGTGTTTTCCATTCATGACCACGACTCTGCCAGCAGAATAAAATTCACCCAGGCAGTTTGGGAAATGTGGAAAAAAAAATAAAAGGACGGAAGCCCAATAGGAGCAGATGATATAACACGGGTTAATAAATTAATGCGGCATGATGATGTGCATGATATTAAGTGAAAGCATGACGATGTGCAACATGTTCAATCGCAGAGCCAGTTCTTGGATGCTGCATCTTTAAATCCTTGAAAATGTAAAAATGTTTACATTTAAATTCTTTATTCTAAAATCTTCTTTTTTAAAAAAATAAATAAATAACTTGCCACAGGAATGGACTAGGAAAGTGCTTTTTTTTATTTTTTTAAATCCTTTAATTTTTCCTCTCCGTGAGTGGGCCGGATTAAACCATCTGGGCCGTATGTCTGACACTTTCAGCACCTCTGATGCAAAAATGTCATTCCTGCTTCATACTCATTAACTCACTAAAATGCACGGGTGAAATTGCTTGGAGGGCATTTAGATAGTATGTGATGTCATTATAAATGATGACATCACAGCGGGAGAAACCATCCAAAAAATGAAGGGGCTAAAATCTTTTGTGGTGCTCAAAGAATATTTTCTAAATCCGAAGACAAAAGCAAAACATACGAGTCCGGGATATCCAAAGGGAGTTTGAAATTATTATGGGATGGCCACAGGACCTATACGGCCTGATGGACATTTTGTAAAACTGTAGAATTTGGCACAATTTGGGTAAAGAAAACTTTTCTTTCAGTAAAATTTCACAAACACGCCACCAGGTCAGGTCTACAACCTCAAACCAAGTTTCGTTCACCTTTGACCTCCAGAAGATGCCGCCATCTTGAATTTTTAGTCCCAGCTACAAATTTAAATTCCTCATTTTTTATCGAAATATTGTGAAAATGTAGGCTAAACAAAATGATATGACATTCAGTATGAACATATTAAAAATCGGGCCGTGGTTAACAAAAAACCTGTGTTGCCAAGGAAATCCTAAAATGGACTTTTGCCAATTCTTCCAAAAATGACGTAGACTTGTTTGTCACCACCTGGCAAACAAAAAATAAAATTGTTGCTATGAAGATTAACTAATGGAAAAAGCTGTGATTTTGAAAAAAGTTTTTTTTAAATGAATTGGTCACAATTCTGACCAGGCAGGCAGGCAGGCAGGCAGGCAGAGGAGAGTGAGGGGTGTGTTGCAGCCCCCAGCTAGTGGGAGCAGGTCAACCAAGGGATGGCGAGGGCGGGCAGCGCCTACAAGCCATACAACACCGCTCGCGGCTTTAATTTGCTGTCTGCTTGACGAGAACATCTATTCAGAGGACTGTGCGGCTGCTCTAAACACCCCGTCTGTAGTTTTATTTACTTATTCTATTCTCCTTTTGTCAAAAGAAGAAAAGCCGTCTTTTTTTTTTGGGACTGAAATCCCACTAACGACACATTTTCCATCAGGCTTCTTCGCCTGAGGATTTGGGATGTGGATAATTTAAACCGTGAAGCTTTGACTTCAATATTCTTTTCAGTTCATTTCTCGTCCTGCTCTTAGTGACGGAGCAGATGAAACAAAATAAAAAAATAATAACCAAAAAGGGCTGGAGAAATTCTTCACCACAGGGAATTTCCAGTTAAATCAATTACACGAAGCTTCCTTCTGTATTTTTATTCACAGAAAAAGCATTTTAAATAAAAAAGAATCTGGATTTTAAAATGTTGAACACTAGAATGAACGCCATCCCAGAACGAGGAGAAACGTGAGCGCTGGGGGTAAAAGCACGGGCTAGAACATAAAGGAAGTGTCTTCCCTCGCTGAGAGCTTATCTACAGTGGAACTTCAAAGACTTTTGGCTGAATGCCTTTATTTGAAAGAGCTCTCTCAGAAAAGCCGCCACCTGGCTCCGAGCAGCGATGGCAGTCAAATTCACAGCAGCGGCGGTGGGGGGGGGGTTCCGACTACTTTGCAGTATCAAAAAAAAAAAAAAGAAAAAGCTGCAGGGATTGGATCGTCATGGCAACTGGGCTAGGTTGGTGCGTCCACTGAAAAGGGAGAGGATGAACGAAAGAAAACACATGCACCTCCAAGTTCTCGTTTACATTTTCCAAGATGTTTATTTGTGTCCTGCTTCTGATTTCTTTTGAGATCAACAGTAGCAAGAAGAAAAAAAAAATGGGCTTGACTTTAATAAAACAGAAAAGTTTGGGATTAACCCTAAAATCAGCAAGATGTGGTTGACCTTTGAAAGGTGAACACTTGTGAAAAAACTTTTCTCGGGTTAACAAATGAACCGAATGTGACGCAGCGAAACCGAATCATCTGGAAAAAAATCGTTTGGTCGTCTTAGAGCCTTGGCGGTCACCATGCAGAGTATAAAATGTAACTGGCACCTGCCGATTACGAATGCCGTCAATCAACTGGGTTTTTGGGAATGCATCCTTTTAATGAGAAACGATGCAATAAAACATCATTTATGTTTATGTAATAAGAGATCCCATCCTCCTTTTATTCACCATGTTTAGCCTTTTACTGCTTTATTTTTATTTTGTATGTAAAAAAAACAATAAAATAACAAAGAAATCAGCATATGAAAAGGCTGGACTAATAAATGAGTCATAAAGAGCTTTAAAGATCAACTCTGATGAAAATCATGTTTATTGTGAGATTTTTCTGATGATAGAGTAGCTCTCGCTGCTTTTCAACAAGCTCCACCCACATACCTGATCCAGGTAATCAGCAGTAGCTGTGGGTAAGGATCAATTCACAGTAAAGTATTGTTTTTAGTTCTGAAACCTACAAGACAAATGCGAGAATGGAAGATAAGAAGATGTGATATGAAACAAGATTAGATAATCTGTTTACCCAACAATGCAGAAATTCTATTATTAACACCCCCCCCCCCTCAGTAGAATATAAGAAATCTGTAAATAAATTGAATATATCTATATCCTAAGAAAGTGTTTTGCACATCGCTCATTGATGTGTTGTATTTTAATAACTACATGATTTACCATTCAGTGCCTTTGAGAAAACAACAACAACTGTTTTATAAAATGTAAATTCCCTGTGAATTGATTATGTATGAACAAAGCCGCCTCTTAAGAAAGTTTACAAAAAGCATAATGAATGCTAACTTGTTTCATTAGCCTGCTGTCTGGCTTCTCTTGCTCCCCTTAGAGAGATCGGTGTTTACAGACTCCAACGTCTCGCACACAGGCTCTGAAAAAAGCAGGACATCTAATCTAAAACTGATATGTTCAATCTGCTCCACAGCTGGCAGCTCGCCGCAGAGCTGACATCTGCAGTCCGCTCAGAAATAACAAACTGCTCCAATTATCTGGCAAAGTCACACTGATCAAGAGGCGAGCTCCACCTCTTATGTCATCCGCTCGTGTTGTGGCGGCGTTCGTGCAGGGAGGATGCTGCCACAGAGGAAGGACTTCTTCTGCTCCTCTCTGTTCTTTTTCCTTTTATTTTAGATCAATCTCCACAGCCTGCTTCCCATACAAATACTTGACTTTATTATTTTGAAAGAGATGGAAAGGGTTTAAGTTTCACATTTGTTTCACAGACAAAAAGGGGCACAAATGAGGTTTATTTTTGGAATAACTATTTCCTGTTAAGAAACCGGAAGCATTTTAGCTTCTAGTTTCTAAAAATAGACAAAGCTTCGATGTTGTTGAATTAGTGGTTGTAGAGGTGGAGCGGCCAACCTCCGATGGGAACATGAAGGGTTCGGTACCCAGTCTGCTCGCTGACCCCCAAACACTTCATTGCACCTGGTGGTTACAGGGTCACAACTGCCCTTACAGGTGGATACGGCCAAAGTGTCAAGGTCGTAGACCACTTGGTGAAATTGTAAATCCAAATTCATGCCAAACACTTATGGATCCTCCTTATTGCTCCAACTGGAGGAGCAGTTCGGAGATGTAGAGGTGTCTGAAATAGATTTTTTATGGGGGAGACGTAACGATAGTCCTTATGCTAACATATTTAACATAAAACTTTTTGATTTTCATGCTGATTTTCATGTGTTCATGCTGCAGGCAACTCTTACAAAACCCGTAAGGGTGAAGTAGGGGGGACGGAGGAGTGTTATGCTCTCTTTTAGCCCCGCATGATTAGCCTTGACAATCAGAACGTAGATTGTGTTGGCATTGTGCGGACACTTAACGTATAACGTGCACACCCAGTGTGAGCAGCATCTGTGCGCAGTCATTAAGGAGCTAATATCAGTATACTGTATACTGACACCTTCCTAACGACTAGAGTGTGGTGTTAGGACAGCATCCCCTGTAGGTCATGAGTGCACATAACTTCTATTAGCCTCACAAATACGTTGTGATACACTCACCACACACGACAATGGCACTTTCCATTTTTATGATGTCCCTTATGGTGGCCGTACGAGCCTGCATGGGAGCCCATATCACTGACTGAGGCCTTATAACCTTACATGGCAGCTCTGTCCATAATCCGGGTTCAAATAACACTTATTGACCCATTTTTTAGTGTCAAAATGGGTCATTTGGACCAAAACAAAAACTAAGGGATAATAAAGGCAGAGAAGCACTAGTAGTTTATCCTTCTAAAGCAGCAATGTAAATGTGTTCTCTGTAGAGGAAATGTCTAAACCTGAATATCTCCCAACCGCTTCAGACGACTGAATAAACTATTGGTTTCTACAGAGAACTTTGGGGGCTTTTCAATGACACTAAATGTAGAGGGGTGGCAAAGTGGTTAGCACTCTTGCCTCACAGCAAGAAGGCCCCCGGTTTAAGTCCCAGCTGTGGGACCTGAACCAGAACATCAACGGGGAACCTTTCTGAGTGGAGTTAGCATGTTCTCCCCGTGTATGCGTGGGTTTTCTCCGGAATCTCCGGCTTCCTCCCACCATCCAAAAACATGCTTCATAGGTTAATTGGCAACTCTAAATTGTCCCCAGGTGTGACTGTGAGCGTGAATGGGTGTGTGATTGTGGCCCTGCGACAGACTGGCGAGCTGTCCAGGGTGTCCCCTGTCATGGCCCACGAGTGCCTGGGATAGGCTCCAGCATCCCCGTGACCCCGAAAGGGACAAAATCAGGTTTAGAAGACGAGTGAATGAAAAAGTCTTTTTTTTCTCTGCAGTAATAAGGATACAACGATTTATTTACTGTCATACAAACCAAGCAAGAGCATTTTGGAAAATGAATCCAACATTTTTGCAAAATAAAAACCAGATCAAGGCAGCGAGAGACGGAGGAAGCAAACACTGACCCTTTTAGCCACGTAGGGATGCAGCGCTAAGCGAACACTTTAAATATCAAGCATGCAAATGCCCAACTGACAGCTACAGCTACACATTTAAATCTATTCAAATCTTGGCTTTGTGAGTGACAGTGAGGTGGAGCAGGAGCTGCTGAGTTGATGAGCCCCACCATGACGCTCAAGCTTCAAGCGCTCAAAGTTCACACTTTGGTGATTCACTGTGAGGTAAGATGACGGTCAAAATGAAACAAATAGACAAAGTTGAGCACAGCTTTGCATTAAAATACGAATATCACATTTAGTTTTAACATGTCTGTTGAAAATATGATTTGTTATTGTTTTAAATATGACTTTTATTTTATTTAAAAAAGAAAGAAATTTACTGTAAAAAATACAGTTTGTCACAGGGTTACAGCCATATATACACATCAATTCAAATAAGCGTGCATGCGTAGAGACTCATGTATTTAACTAAAATACAATTAAAATGAAACGTATTGATGCCGGAGCAGTAATATCAATGATTCCCTAACTGCTGTAATTAATAACAGCGTTCTGCGTCGCTTTTCCAGAGGCGTTTTGTTGTTTCCAGGGGTAAAGAATCCACACACAGTCCGTTAGTAGCAGACATGTCACTACACGTAATAGGTGTAAAAAAAATCCAAGTCTGTCAGAAAGGTTTGATGAGAAAACAATAAAACAAACATAAGTAAGTTAAGGGACTGGGAGCATACCACGGCACCAGTTTAAAGTAAAAAGTTATATCTCTAGGATCAAAACACTCAACTTCCTGTCTTTTTCGCTAACAGCTTTATCTAAAGGTACAGTTAAAGTCCAATTATCTACACCTAGGTGTGTGAAATTTGTTCTCCACATTTGACCCCTCCCCTGGGGGAGCGGTGAGCTGCAGATACAGCCTTGCCAGGGAACCATTTGGTGGTTCAACCCCCCAATCCAACCCCTTCATGCCGAGTGTCAAACAGGGAGGCATTGGGCATTGGATTTGAACTCGCGACCTTCCCGTCACAGTCCCACACTTTTTTTTCGTTTTTGGACTGTGGGGGGAAGCTGCAGTGCCCGGAGAAAACCCCAGCATGCACAGGCAGAACAAAAAGGTCCCAGCCTGGGTTTAAAGTTGTTTGCATTGTTTTGTTTAGTAGTATTTATGACATCTCTACTGTGTCATAAAGGCTGGTGACGATTCGATGTGGCTGTCGTTGATCATGTTTAAAAAAAAAACATTCATGAAACATGTAAACCCTCCGTCGGTGCCTGACTGTTCTCCATGGTGGATGTGTCTTTTATTCCTCTAGTGGTGAAAGGTCGTATTCAAAACCAAGAAAGGTTGCATTTCAAACAGAAAAAAGGTGTATTTATAATTGAGAAATGTGTTAAAAACAGAGAAAAGCTCCATTCAAAATAGAGATAATTCACATTCAAAACCGAGAAACTTCACATTCAAAACAGAAAAAAGGCGTATTTAAAGCAGGAAGAAGTTGTGTCCTGTCCAACAGTTGACTAAACATAAGAGAGCTGAAGGCCTCTCCGTTGGACAGATTTTACTTTAACAACAGCAGTTATGAATCTTCTGACAAACCAGAGGAATGTCTGAATAAACCCCTTTTGGAATCAGGCCAAACTTTATTCATCCTAATTATATTTGTAACAGTTTCATGTTGGACTGGACAGATAAAAAAAAGAGGAAAGAAGAAAGAGGGATGTTAGAGAGAGGGAGGGGGGGTGGGAGGATGATTATGGAGGGGCGGGCGGGGTAAACCATAAAGCAGCATAAAGCAACAAGTTGCTGGAAGTTTATAATCATAATGGTTAGGTGTCGATGGATAACAAATCTAGAAGGGGCGGGGCCTGTCCACACACACTCAAATGTTACAAACATACCTGTTGGTTCCAAAAATGTCCACAAGTCATCATGGACACCAATTCATAAAGCAGTGAAGTTAAGTCGTGTGCCAAACTCAATATTTATTGAAAAATGAACTGCAACTGACATGTAATGTTTAACTTTTTCAAATAGTGTTTTTTTTCTGCCACATTCTTTGGTTACAGCAGCGTTAGCTCCACCCACAAGTTAAACAGGTCTGTCTTTATATGCGTGAACAGATAATCTGCCTCCCACCTGTGTTCAAAGCTCCTTCATCTGTCTTTTGGTCATTTTTCGTGGAGGCTGACATGAATTTGTCCAATGTGACAGGAGCACGGCTGTCAATGACTGTCAACAGAAAAAAGGAGCGATTGCCGCTTTTGAGTGTGCGCCAACGTACCAGCAAAGCATTGTGGGATTTGTAGTGTTAGTGGTGCATTATATATGGCGGGTCAGCTCTAATGCACATTTGATATGATCTCGCGGGCCAATTATAATTACACTGCGGGCCAAATTCAGCCACGCAAACTATTTGTGCAAAGATGAGCTAACACCTGTGCTCGAGTGAGTGTTTCTGTTCTTCTAAGGTGGATGATAGAAGGAGGAGAGTGTCCACCATCTGTAGACCAAGGCTCCCGCCATTGCGGCAGCAAGGACCCCCCCCCCTCCCCCCAACAACCGGCCACTGGTTGTACTCTGTTTATCAGAAAACAGAGATACATCGCCTTCAAAATAGAGAAAAGTTGTGTTAAAAAACAGAAAAGAGCTGCGTTCAAAAACTAGAAAAGTCACATCCGAAACAGACATATCAAACGTAAAACCAGATCTTACACAGACTGCGTGCAACTTTGTTTATGAGCACGCTTTTCGTTTTGACGTAATCTAACCCCACAATTCACGGTTATTTCTATAACATGCGCACTATGAAAATGAAAAAAATAGTTTATCTTGTTCTGCAAAATGAGTGTCAATAATCACTGGCTCCAAAGGAAATACTGATGTAAAATCAATTTTCCCCGATCGCTGCGTCTTACTAGCACAGATAACAGGTGATGTTGGGGGGTAATAAGCATGGGCAGTAATGACGGAGAGCCCCGGCAGAGGCAAAGGCAGCTGAAACGCAGACACAGAACTGAGCAGAAACAGGAGAAGGACAGGGAAGCAGGCCTTTCAAATGAGTCAATTTACTGTAATGACTGCTCACCACACTCACGGCTCCACTTCAGAATTTCATTAAGCTCTTTCCCTGAAAGCTCCGCAGAGTTTTTTTGATTTTCTTTCTTTTTTTAGTTGTATTTTTTGGAAAGGCGGTGTAATTTTCAGAGCACCTCGGCTCTTGTTGCCCTTCAGCGGTGGGCCAACAACACAGCAGTCTGAGATCAACACAGCATTCATCAGCTGTGAATAAATGGGGCAACAACACCGATAAAAATACCCAGGAGACGTCATGAAGGTCGTTGGTCCTCCTCCAACTGCTGCCGTCGTTTCTACAGGCAATTAAAAACGTCATGCTCACCAACGCTTAATGTAAAATATAGCGACATCTGTTTTTGTCTTATTTGACCATTAAAAAAAATCCTACAAAGTCCACACAAATATGCAAACAAGCCTGATAATAGTCATGGAAAACATATGGACCATTGTTGGTCTCATACAAAAGCCAAACCTGATTCATTTCTTGTGCAAAGTGAGGCTGAGTCGCTTATACATTTAGTTTTAGTCTCGTGCAGCCATTGGGGTTGACCAACAGTCAACACTCAGGTGTGTGTTGCCGTTCCCTTGAGGTCCGTCGTAAAAATGGAACGTACCATTGTTCTGCATGGATTGAATGTATGATGTATTTGTAAGGCTAACTGAAGCTACACGGACTCATGACGTATCGGTGATGCTGTAGTACGGAGTCCTTATGCCACATTTTAATCGTGAGTTGAGCCCGTGTCACACAGCCACTATATACATTTCCACACTAAAATCATGGAAGAAGTGCAGATAAGCCACGGAAGTAACACTAAAAGTGACATAGAACCTGAAACGTGCAGGATTATTATGCTACTGTGCATCAATTACGTAATTTGAACGTGATATGTGTGCCGTACACGCCATATAAAAGTTAAACATCGGTGGTTCATGCGTGAAAAGTCTGTTAGACATATGTGGCAAGGTCATGGAAAGACACACATTTGCGTCTGGATCTCGCAAAAATCACATCTGTGCACATCGATGAATGACAAACGGAAGAGACACGTATGATTTTACACATGGAAAATGCACAAAATGCACATAGTGGCTGTGTGAAGGCCCGTACACACCGGGACGAATTTCGCCGGCGAAATCCGCCTCGTGACTAAACAAAGGGCACCAATGAGAGTGTGCACACCGACGCGAAAAAACGCCACGCGTCAAAGCGTAAAAAAAAAAACCGCCTCGGGTTCGTTTTTTCTTTTTGACGCCTCGCGTCGAAATCTATTCAACCAATGAGAATGGCGCTTTTGCTCACGTGTCTGGAGCTTCTGAAGTTACAGTGAAACACAACTTGGGGGCGCTCAAACACAAAACTGCCTTTCTGAGCACACATACCAGCAAAGAAGATAGACGCCAAGTAGCGGCTACACTGCCGCAAAGAAATAATGACGGACATTCTAAAATATCCCCGAAAACGCTCATGAATACATTTTCAGCTCTTGTACCAGTTGATAAAACTCACCATGTTCTTCTGACAAGCGCGTAAATACTGGCTCTCTTCTTCTGAGTGAAAAGCGACTACCTTGTGTACAGCGCCATCTAATGTCAGGGAATGAAATTGTATGTTCAGTCGGCTCATCGTCAGCGAAAATCGCCTGGGTGTGAACACACGTGAAGACGTGGCGAAAAATGCTGGCGAATAACGCCTGGCGAATATTCGTCCCGGTGTGTACGGACCTTGACACGACCTTTAGGGGCAAATACTGGCTACTTACGGACCAAGGGCAACTGCTGCACGCACGGGGTGTGCACGTGACACACAGGTGCCCGTAGGACGTCCAAAAAACGACACTCTGATTTTTACGTTTCTAACTTCTTCAGGCTGCAGAAAGGAGCGCTGATTATTCCATAAGCAGCACTAACGGGATCCCTGTGCAGTCCACAGGATTTGTGGGGGTCAAAAAATGTTCCCTACATTTTCTCCCTATGGGTTCACTGAGCGGTCTACCACCTGGCTGAAAAAAGGCTTTTCACCCGTATCCACAGCTGTGACTAAGGCTAGTGTCAGGGGGCCAATGATGAAGGCGGATGACATTATTTGACACCAAACGTGGACACCATGTGATCAAGCAGGATAGAACTCAGAGTCCAAAAAACCGAGTGGATCTAACCTGAAAGATCTTAGCGTAGCTCCTGCAGTTTGCAGAGGGAGGCAGAGCCTTCAGCAAAATGGCTTTTCTTTCTTAGATTGGACGACAGATACTCTCTCTACCTTCAAGGCCCTCTTTTTTTTAATTTTTTTGAAAAGATAGTCTGTGGTATGCCTGTAGATATGCTGCAGGGGAGTCATCCTCTGAGCACCGAGTCTGCTTCCTCACTGCACATCATCTCATTCTGCTCTTTATTTTTCCTGCTCCTTCATACCACAAAACTTTATTAAATCTTAAATATGACAATGGATCACAGATTTAAAGTCCCTTCTGATCTATTTTCAAAGCGTTCCCTATGATATCCTAACTATGATTATGTCGTTTTTAGCCAAGTTCTTCATAAATTTGCGTCCACGTTGTGGGAGGGACGGTTGGCGCCGTCACCAATCTGTCATTGCTCTCCCGCTAGCGTACAGCCCCTCATATCCCAGACTAACAATACTGCTGCAACAAAAGCAATGTCAGAGCTATCCAGCCGTACAGTTTGGATCCAGATTCCAGCTCAGATGAGGCTAAAAAAATCATGGATTCGTTTGTCTGCAGGTGGATGCATCAGAATGCGGCGGAGCAGGGATCTTGTGGCCCCGCCCAGCATATTCTCTCTGATATTTTCAATCGGGATCTTTTTGTCTGCTTCCTGATTCACAACCATTTCCATAAAGAAATACTCAAACGTGATTTTAAGCTCGATTTTCTTTATACAAGTCCCCCATTGTACGAAAACTGCCACAAGAACATGTTTAAACCACCAAAAGTTCAATTTTTATCAGAGCGGGTCTTTCAATATTCACTCTGTATAAAGACAATACATTTAAATGTCACTTTTTTAAGGAAAAACTCCCCTTCTTTCCCTGATTTCTTTTATCGTTTTATCCACATCGTCAAAAAAAATCAGCGTTCCAGTCTGGAAATGGAGGCGGAGCTCTGACGGATCCAACCAGAGTTTGATTGATGCTGCATCTCTGTTCCCGTTGCCCCGGCAGAGAGTCTGCGGCGGCTGTGGGATTCACTCTGAACGACGCTGGCACCCAGGAACCTCTCAGCAGCCAACCGGCTCAGAAACCTGCTCCCCCACAAAGCTTTTTTTTCTGCTTTGTTAATGGACCTCAGCAGAGGAAATGAAAAAGACCAATGATCCTCCTCCTCCTCCTCCTCCATGGTGTCCCCTGTTTGTGTGTGGGGCATGTGATGGCCACGCCATTAATGAAAAAGCTCTGAATCAAACTCTGGGAAAAACAAGTCCAACCCCGACAAAGCCTGTCCGAGTCACCCACAAACGGCTAATCCCAAGAGCTTCGGCCAAAATGGAATCAATTTAAACTTCTCTTCCTCTGCTTTTGTGTGGCGGTTTTTCTGAAAGACGCATCCAGGCCTGGCACTGCCAAATCCAGGCGCCATGGCTACAGAGTCTCCACCGCACACTTCAAAGCAGAGATTTACTCGCTGTATTGTCCGTGTGTGCACAGTAGACTTTATAAAAGCTCAGAAATAAAACTTGATGAACAAAACAGTTTGGTAAAGTTGCTACCGCTGTTCCACACACAGCAGCTGGTGAGCGCAGTAAAATATTTAGGAGCAACAGCGGTGACTGAGCTGACCTTTAGCAATGAGCTATGATTCTTTTTAACAAACCCAAACTCACTTGAGGTGACTCATACCTTCTTTCAGCTGCGCCTTTATTCGAGAAGCACACCGCCTACAGCGTTCATATCTGTTCTGCTGGCAGTTCTCATTTATGGCCAAAGAATTTTTAAGGTCTAGGAAGGTTTTAAAGTAGATTTCCGTTTTTTTGGTTTGGCCGGATTTTAGTTTTCTCTGATGTTTTTGATTTTGTACCTAATTTTATGTTTTACTTAATATCCTGGTTTGTGACTCAAACTCAACAGATGGTTTGAATTACTCTCCGAATTCTAAAATTCTGGCAGAATACTGGATTGTTTTCAATTTGATTTACAAGGGTTACAATTTATTTTTAATTTTCTATTAAAAATCATTATTTGGACAGGGAAAACTCTCTGAAAAAGCTAGGAATTTCACTGGAAAACATGTAAATAATTGATTATTGCATTATAAAGTAGCTTAAAGCTGCTGTTTTGTCAAGAAAATCAAAGTCTGTGATGAAAGTGGTGTTTTTAATAGGTCCTTGTGACATTTTTATCAGATGATGGAGGACAAACAAAGAAAATCAAGCTTCAAATTGCATTTCTGAGCATTGCTTTATTTAATTTGTTGTGAATAAGGGGCAGACAAAAGAAAAGGCGTTTGAAAAAGAAACACACAGACAGAAATGTGAAGGTTATCTGCTGTAAATCCAAGTTTTGCTCATATCCGTGTTTATGAATGACATGAATCATTATTTTGTGGGATCAAATTAATTATTTTTTTTACCCATGGCAGGTCACAGGCTCAGAAAAATGTCACCTACTTGGTGTAAAAAACATTTCCCATTGCCAGGATAGCAGCTTTTTTCCATTTTCGGTTGTTCGTGTGTCTTGTGGCTGTAATCTCTCCACGTGGATCTGCTAACTCTTCTGGTTTGTTTGGGGCTCGCTGTGGCCTGCAGGGACCCTGATGAAGATCTGCAGCCACATCCACTCACCAAGACTGAGCTAAAAGCTTTTCTCTTCACTTCAAGATCTAAAATTTTAAATTGTCTGCATTTTTTAGGAGACAGCTAAAGGTTAATATCTGAGCCCTGACGCTAGGAGCTGTAAACAAACTCAGTTTTATTTCCTAAATAAAATTAAAACCGCTTTTCCTGCAGGAAATTATTTTAAAAAAATTCTTTTTAAATACAGTTTTTTGTTTTGTTTCTTTCATTAACTAATTTTGCAGTTTAACTTCTTCACATCTCTAATTGGAATGGATTTATTTCAAGCAACCAAAAAAAAACATAAACACTAAAGAAGACAAATAAAAGAGGTATCCATCTATAGATATATCAAAATTTGGAAGTAATCTTGAATTTTTTCGGAAAACAAAAAAAAATTACAAATAAAAGAAGATACACATTTATTAACATACATGCACTCAACCTACTCTTAACCCAAGGTAGACATTTACACTTCTACATACATGACACATTGAATCCATTTATAAAAGAATGAAAATCCATCCATCCAGCCATCCATCTTCCTCCGCTTATCCGGGACCGGGTCGCGGGGGCAGCAGACTGAGCAGAGATGCCCAGACTTCCCTCACCCCAGCCACTTCCTCCAGCTCCTCTGGGGGGACCCCGAGACGTTCCCAGGCCAGCTGAGAGACATAGTCTCTCCAGCGTGTCCTGGGTCTTCCCCGGGGCCTCCGCCCAGTGGGACATGCCCGGAACACCTCTCCAGGGAGGCGTCCAGGAGGCATCCGGACTAGATGCCCGAGCCACCTCAACTGGCTCCTTTCGATGTGGAGGAGAAGCGGTTCTACTCCGAGCTCTCCGCGGGTGACCGAGCTTCTCACCCTATCTCTAAGGGAGCGCCCAGCCACCCTGCGGAGGAAGCTCATTTCAGCCGCTTGTATTCGGGACCTCGTTCTTTCGGTCATGACCCATAGCTCATGACCATAGGTGAGTACTGGAACGTAGATCGACCGGTAAATTGAGAGCTTTGCTTTTCGGCTCAGCTCTCTCTTCACCACGACGGACCGATAGAGCGACCGCATAACTACGGACGCCGCTCCGATCCGCCTGTCCATCTCACGCTCCGATCTTCCCTCACTCGTGAACAAGACCCCAAGGTATTTAAACTCCTCCACCTGGGGCAAGGACACTCCACCCACCGAGAGATGGCAGACTACCTTTCTGGCCTCAGATTTAGCGGTGCTGACCCTCATCCCAGCCGCTTCACACTCGGCCGCAAACCGCCCCAATGCACGCTGGAGGTCCCGGTTTGTTGAAGCCAACAGGACAACATCATCTGCAAAAAGCAGAGAGGAAATCCTGTGGTCCCCAAACCAGATCCCTTCCGGCCCCTGGCTGCGCCTAGAAATTCTGTCCATAAAAACTATGAACAGAACCGGTGATAAAGGGCAGCCCTGCCGGAGTCCAACGTGGACCGGGAACAGGTCTGACTTACTGCCGGCTATGCGGACCAAGCTCCTACTCCGGTCATACAGAGACCGGACAGCCCTCAGTAAGGCTCCCCGGACCCCATACTCCCAGAGCACCCCCCACAGGATGCCACGGGGGACGCGGTCGAACGCCTTCTCCAAATCCACAAAACACATATGGACTGGATGAGCGAACTCCCACAATCCCTCCAGCACCCTAGATAGGGTGTAGAGCTGGTCCACTGTTCCACGACCAGGACGGAAACCGCACTGTTGTTCCTGAATCCGAGGTTCGACTATCGGACGGACTCTCCTCTCCAGTACCCTGGCATAGACTTTCCCAGGGAGGCTGAGGAGTGTAATTCCCCTATGGTTGGAACACACCCTCCGGTCCCCCTTCTTAAAGAGGGGAACCACCACCCCTGTCTGCCAGTCCAGTGGTACGGTTCCCGACTGCCACGCGATGCTGCAGAGACGTGTCAGCCAAGACACTCCCACAGCATCCAGAGACTTGAGGTGCTCAGGGCGGACTTCATCCACCCCCGGGGCCTTGCCACCTAGGAGCTCGTTGACTACCTCAGTGACTTCAGCCCGGGTATTAGACAGCCCCACCCCAAAGTCCTCATTCTCCGCTTCTTCAAAAGAAGGCGTGTCAGTGGGATTGAGGAGATCCTCGAAGTACTCCTTCCACCGCCCGACAATGTCCCCAGTCGAAGTCAACAGCTCCCCACCTGCACTGAAAACGGTGCCTGTGGAGAACTGCTTTCCCCTCCTGAGTCGTCGGATGGTTTGCCAGAATTTCTTCGAGGCCAACCGATAGTCCTTCTCCATGGCCTCACCGAACTCCTCCCAGGACAGAGTTTTCGCCTCCGCAACAGTCCGGGCCGCTTGGACTGCCGGTACCTGTCAGCTGCCTCCGGAGTCCCGCAGGCCAGCCAGGCCTGGTAGGACTCCTTCTTCAGCTTGACCCGATTACGTCGCCCGGATTGGCGTCACCGGGGCCCCGCTCTGGAGCCAGGCCCAGGGTCGGGGCTCGCAGGCGAGCGCCTGGTGGCCGGGGCTCTTCCCACGGACCCCGGTCGGGCTCAGCCCGAAGGAGCGACGTGGGACCACTCTCCTATGGGCCCACCACCCGTAGGAGATCTCAAAAGGGGCCGGTGCATTGTGGTTTGGGTGGCAGTCGGGGGCAGGTGCCTCGGCGGCCCAAACCCCGATCATGGAATCTGGCTTTTGGGACATGGAATGTCACCTTTCTGGGAGGGAAGGAGCCTGAGCTGGTGCGGGAGGTTGAGAGATACCGTTTAGATATAGTCGGGCTCACCTCCACACATAGCCTGGGCTCTGAAACTCAGTCCTTAGAGAGGGGTTGGACTCTCTACCACTCTGGAGTTGCCCAAGGTGAGAGGCGGCGGGCTGGCATGGGCTTACTCGTGAGCCCCCAGCTCAGCCGCCAAGTGTTGGAGTTCACCCCGGTGGACGAGAGGGTCATGTCCCTCCGCCTCCGGGTGGGGGACAGGTCTCTAACTGTGGTTTCGGCTTATGGGCCGAACAGCAGTTTGGAGTACCAGGCCTTCTTGGTGTCTCTTGAAGGGGTACTGGAAAGTGCCCCAACGGGGGACTCCATTGTCTTCCTAGGGGACTTCAATGCCCATGTGGGCAATGACAGTGGCACCTGGAGGGGTGTGATTGGTAGGAACGCCCCCCCTGATCTGAACCCGAGTGGTGTTTTGTTATTGGACTTCTGTGCTCGTCATAGTTTGTCCATAACGAACACCATGTTCGAGCACAAGGGTGTCCATCAATACACCTGGCATCAGGACACCCTAGGCAGGAGGTCAATGATCGACTTTGTAGTTGTTTCAGGTGACCTTCGGCCCTGTGTCTTGGACACTCGGGTGAAGAGAGGGGCGGAGCTGTCCACCGATCATTACCTGGTGGTGAGTTGGATTCGCTGGCGGGGAAGGAGGCCGGAAAGACTTGGAAGACCCAAACATACTGTGAGGGTCTGCTGGGAACGTCTGGCTGAGCCCTCCGTTAGGGACGTCTTTCACTCCCACATCCGGGAGAACTTCAAACAGGTACTGAGGGAGGTTGGGGACATTGAGTCCGAGTGGACCATGTTTTCCACCTCCATTGTCTCTGCTGCTGCTCGGAGCTGTGGTCGCAAGGTCTAAAAGAATGAAAATAAGTTTTGAAAAAGATTTTTATTACTACTTAGAAAGGAATGAGAGAGAAAAAAAAAATCCCACCCTATAATTTATGCTTATATTTTTAATATATCTAATTTGCAACGTTAACCCAGGACTGCTACAGAACTTTCAACAAAAAATGCTATTTTATAAATAAATTAATTAAAACCATCTTGCTTGATATTTTTCTGCATGTTTTAACAGAATAAAGGCAGAAAACTACTAGGCGACAGATCAGACATCAGGGCCGATTGGTTTTATTATAATTCAGCTTCTCCAGTTTCTCCAAATGAAATGTCGAAAAGTTCTAATATTAGCTGAGCGATCATTTCTGCAACGTCACCAGATTCATCAAATTATTTCTTTCAATCTCTTTCTCCGGCCACTGGGACAGATGACGTATGGCCTCGGTGTGCCAGAATATCACTTGGCAGATATTACAAATCCACTTTCAGTGGATTGGCCATAGATTTATGCTTCGTCTGTCAGTCCCTTATAGCGCTGACGGAGGCGGAGGAGCGGCAGCCTCAGTAATCACAGAATATTGCGGTGTGAACTCTGATATGGCAGAGCAGGGAGCAAACTCGGTGTGTTCCAGTTTTTGTTGAGCATTTGCACAATCAGGGCTTCGTTCAGAACGGATCTTGCGCCAACTGTGCGTCTGGTTTTGGCCCGGGGTGAACTGTGTTTCACCTTTGAGCATCATTCAGTGCCACATGCTGAGCGGCGAGAGCCCTGACGTTGGCACGCTGCAGGAACATAAATCTAAAGAGAATGCCTTTGACCTTTTGTTACAACCGTGCTGCTGAGGATGCAGACTCACAGAATCAGCTTGAAAGTTCCTCAGATTGTGAAACATTCACCGCCACGACAACTGAAAAGGTTGTTGACGGAGTCGCTCCAACTCCCAGCGTTGCGCAACTTCTCACTGGCTAAACCGGGAGACAATCTTATTTATAACATGTTGCAGACACACCTGTCAGTGGCCGGACATTGCAGGAGTGCTGTGTGTGCTTACGAGTGGGTGTGTGTGTGTGTAAGGATTTCGGTTTATGGCGCGCTCTGCGCTGATGCATGCCTTGACATTTTTGGCTTTAACGTCACATGTAAATGTAGTCAAATGAGCTGGAAGGCAGACGTTGCCATGACACTGTTGCAGCAGCATGAAGAACTGTCTGAAAAAAAATGCAATCTTATTTAAAACTAACAAAATCACTTCCTAATTTTGGTTTTTGTAGTATAAACACTGGTGTTTATTGCATTAATCAATGCAAGAACAAATGTAAGGATAGAAGTTTTTTTAAAGAGTTATTTGTCCCTCCTATTTGCAAAAGGTTTATTTGAAATTTATTTCAGGAATTTTAATTGTTAGAACGTTTATTTGAACACAGCTGAAAACGGCCTCTCATATGGCGTCCTCTAAAAGCTATTGTGGTTCCTCTACAGAATTTTCTTAAAAACGATGCCATAACACCACAACGATGACACACAACAATTCATTGAAATGGGGTTGGATAAATGCAGGCTCATTAAAACAACTTTCAATGTGATACACATTGCTTTTCACACTGTTTTCCCAACAATCTACACGTCAAAGACTTATCAGTGTCTTCATCAGTAAACGCCTTGCAGCATGACTCCACCGTACCAAAGCTGCAGTAAAAAGAGTAGTACCTGATGTTGACACAGACGTTCAAAATTCATCAGCGAAATATAGTTTATGCTGACAAGAGCTGCAAAGCGCAAAACTTCCATTATTCTCTCTCTCATTACTTTGCCCCGCCCTCGTAACTACAGGCCAATGACTGAACAGATCTTTAGTCACGTGGTGTTGTGTAAAAGCCCCGGTTCGTAACAGAAATGTCCGGTAGACGGCAGTCTGAATACAGAAGGACTGAATCCGGACCAAATTAAGCGGACGGGGTCCGGACCAACTAACTTTTCCAGTCTGAAAACACCCTCAGTATAATAAGTCTATTATAGCCAATGTACATGTAGGTGGAAGTATACTGAATACTTCTGACTAAATTGAACCATTTTAAGTCTACAATATATAGATAGTATATGAAAAGTAAACTTTAAGTAACCTGCCTCTCTTCTAGTATAGACTAAGTATACTTGTACTACTGTTTTTTCCACACTATAGAGCGCACCGTCAATGAATTGTCTATTTTCAAAGTTATATAATATATAAGGCGCACCGAACGGTGCATTAGGAGCATTAAGCAAGACCAAAAAGTCAGAGGTAAGCCCATTAGTCAGACTTTAATAACTGTGTTCGCAGTAACTCTAGAGTTTGTACATGACACGCTACCAGTTAGAAACGTTTACAATACCCGTCACTCCCAAACTTTTTGGCAACATGTTAAAAAAAAAAAAAAGTTACAGGCCCACACGCCCAACAACAAAACCACCCAACCAAACATTTTGACAGAGCGCCCTGGACCTCTGAAAATCACTTTGACGTTAATAAACATTAGCGAACACAACCAGAATTCATCCATATAAAACACTCCAGATGATGTCATTGTTTTGAAAAAAACATGAAGGCTTTTAAGTAGTCTACTTAAGTACACATAAATAGACTACTGTACTTTTGGAGTACAAGTCACAGTTTTTGCATAGTTTGGCTGGGGGTGCGACTTATACTCTGCTGCGACTTATATGTTTGTTTGTTTGTTTTTAAATAAATAGGCTCATGTGCGATTGTTATCCCACCAACAACTGCTAGAGGGCGCTGTAGGTTTGTGTATCAGTATTTACTCCTGACAGCAACACTGCGCAATAGAAACGCCAGCGTCTGCAGTGTTGTTTAAAAAACGACAATGAAGAATTTTACATGTTTAGTGTTTTAAATTTAAAGGAGTTAACTTGTTAGCGTGTTGTTTATGTCTTGATTATTTGAACAGTTTTTCAGATGTGCGGCTACTAGACTAGATCATTTTTCAGTGGCTCCTTTGTGAAGCTAAATAAGCGTCAATATGTGACGGTAATGAAGTGCATAGATATTCAGTCTTTTATTTCTATTCTGTTTATATGATTAACCTTTCAAGATGTCAGTTATTGTTCCTGTATTTTGTAAAAATACATTTCTCCCAAAAGTGCGACTTATATATTATTTTTTCTTCTTTGTTATGCATTTTTTGGCGCTTATACTCCAGAGCGACTTATAGTCTGAAACATACTATGCTTTTTATTGAGGGTTGGTTTATTAGGTCAACTAATGAAGAAGTAATTCCTGAAAAAAGCAAAATACAATATTTAGTTTACGTCTAGAAAAAGGGTTTTTGTTCCGTCTTTATCCTTTAATGGATTTGTTTAAAACTAGGACCCTTTTAAAGTGAAAGCGGGCAGCAAACAGAAACAGAAAGAGTCGTCCAACTGGACTCTGAACAATTCACAAACAAACTTCAGGAGCGAAGGGTTCAGTCATAAACCCAGCAGCGACACGTGATAGACAGCTCCCATCGCCTCCTCTCCCCGCCGTTCGCACCTGTTTCAGGCTGCAGAGGAAGAGAAGAACCTTTCACACTTCTGGACCCATTTTCAACAAGAGCAGTATTGTTCAAACTCTGTTTTGGCCGGTGTCCAACACACCAGGGAGGGAAGTAAAAAAATCAAATTAAGCTTATCGCTGGATTCAGAATGTTTGCACTCATATCCTGCTGCCATTGTTGAGTAACTCCCAGTTCCTCAACATTTCCCCAAACAAGTCATTTCAAAACGGAAAAAAGTTGCCTTAAACATCAGTGACCAAGTCATTTAGCAAACTGGGACTTTTACAGGGAGAAACCAACTAAAACCCTCAAGATACTGGAAACAATGACAGAAATTTTCAGTTTCTTTTAAACCAAAACCAAGTTGTCTTTGAAGCCAACCATGATCCACACAGAAACAGTCTAGCAGTAAATGGGAGCTCAGAACCAAATCATACACAATCAATATGATGTGCCCATACAGTTATGATCACTTATAAACCTTCTGAGGATGTATGCATCGATTTATAAGCCTCAAAATTAACCAACAATATAAGAGAGAATCTTTGTTTCTGTCAAATGTTTGAATAAAATGGTCAGTGATTGTAAAAATAGTTTTATTTGGCTTAAAGCATTTATTTGTCAACATATTTGAACTAAAATATGAAAACATTGTTCTGATCTTATTTCTTATAAGTAAGCTGAAAAACCTACAATCAGACACAACAATAATGTAATTATTTAGAGATTTGAACATTTATTTCGCTCCAGTTTCTTTAAATTCCAAATCTGCAGTTTGTAGCTACACCCAATAGTTCCTACTTTTTGTCTCAGGAAGAGAAAAACAAACATTCAAATGTTAAACATGTCCCTCGTGACAGCTAATGAGGCTGCAGTTCTGCTTCCAGTAAATAGCAGAACGTAAAACCCAGGAAATAACTGTATCCATCACTGGCAATGTGTGCTCGAAAGTCCGCACAGCTGGCACGCTGAGAGCAGTTCTGCTGTGCTTCTGAAGAATTCCAGGAATGCTTTTACTCTGCAGGCCGTCAGGCAGAGCCTCACAAACACAGCCAGCCACCGGCCCGAGCATCGCAGCTTGTTTAGATTGGTCTGCTGAACAGAAGTGCAATAGTGTCATGAATAAATGCCAGCCAATCTTTGTAAACAGTGGAACAGAGGAAAGGCTCTGTCTTCATGCCCTAATAGAGTTTTGTCTGATGTGTGCTGAGTATCAGCTTGACTTATTATGTGTGTGGCAGGAGTGTCCTCTCTGCATCCGTCACATTTTTAAAAAAGCTTGACAGATTGAGGCGCCGGGCGCTTTTGCCCGTCTTATCTTGGATTTTGTTTTGCTCTGAACTTCCACAGTTTTGCTGGATTTACGGCATCAGGACTCCTGATGAGTGTGAGTCCACACTGGAGCCTGCAGCAACGTATTCCCATGTAGGAAAACTTCAAATCAATGCTGGCTATTAATCAGCCCCCACCCCTTTAGGCCAGCAGCGCTGATGGTTATAAATAGAACAAGAAGGCATGTCTGCTGACGCGCAGGAAATGCAGCTCAATCCAGAGACGGCCCTTCACTCAACAGCTGCCCACGTGAGCAAACAGACCCCGAGTGGAGCGGCTCCTTCTGCCCCTCTGAGGTGTGACGGAAGTGTTCGGTCAGCGCCTTAAGTTTGCACATCCGTGTTCCTGGGTTTTTTTTTCAAAGTGGGAACATGCGCTGGCTGTGTGTGCTTCCACAGAGCTGAGCTCTGCGGGTGCAACAAGGTTCTTTTTGGAAATTCTCTCATAAGAACACTGCAGACGGATCAAGAACACTTGGAAACGTTACAGCGTGCAGAGGGAGCATCGTCATGAACCAGTACGAGTTCTGCAGGTATTTGGGTTGTCCAGGCCTGTGGAGGGTCGCACACAGGCAGCTGGGCCTTCAGTAGTGCTGCGTCTGAATCCCTCATGAACCGTTTTACGATCCAGAAACCAGCTTTGCATTGCAGATTGAAAATTCCTGTAGCCACAATAAATGCCTCTATATAAACCGAATAAACAAAACAGTAAACAAATCTCGTTATGCTACTACAGCCAGCAAAAAACATTGAAAACATCAACATAAATGTGGAATATTATTTATTGTGATATTTATCAAAAATTGGATTATTTAAAGACTGAATCCATCCTCCTCTCTTTCCTCCAAACAGTCCATCACCCTGTCATGTAGATTATGGTCTTCTTTTCTATTCCATCATCAGTGCTGAGAGTCCAGTCTGTCCAGTTGTGTTTCTGTAGGTTTGAATCCGCTTTAGAGCAGAAAATGTCTGCTGGACAGACGCCGTGGACACGGGGACGGTCAGTCCAAACACACACATCTGGACGTCTGCTTCATGATTCACTCAGATTTTCTGATGAAGGAAGTCGAGGAGACCAGTGGGAGATGTTCCTGCTGGATCCTCCATGGATCCATTACAGTCAGTCTGTTTTGAACTGAGACGGATCAAAAGGTTCTCTGTGTCAAACTGGACATGTGACTTCCTGAAACTCCTGTCCAATCAGAAGCTCTGAATACTGGGACTCTAAGCCTGCTAGAAGGCCCTGCTGACACCAACTCAGAATCTGAGTGGATGAAGGAAATGAATGAGCGACATTAGATCTAGCATTAGAGGGTCTGCAGAACTCATTGTGAAGGCCTCTTTAGCTCTGACTCTGCCTGGCAACAGAGGACAGCTGAAATATGAACCCTCATAAACACAATTAAAGGGAATGGACAGACCATTTGAAATGATTTAATAAGTATGTATGGATGAAATATGATTAACACGTAATTCAGATATTTTTTAGGCCTTCAGAGATGGGCTTGAAGGCCCTGATGGCCCACCACTACAGACAGGTGTGGTTGCATCTTAAGAGTAGTGTAGGTGTGTCTTGTGTAGGTGCTCCCTTGAGGCTTGTACATCCATCTTAATATATGAAAATGGGACGTACCATTCCCAACTGCTTTTACCGGTGGATACAGGCTATCTGCGGGTGAAAACTGGTCAAACGCTGGTGTCAAATACAGGGGGCCCGCTCTAAATTTAAGGATCATAGAGACTGCTCAGTGAGCTTGTAGAGAGAAAACTTTCATGCGCACGTTTTTATTAACTGTCACGCTGTGGGCAACAGGTAGCAGTGAAGACTTACACAACAAGGGTGAGTGTCGTACGCATTTCTAATTTTCAAACCCCCCCAAATCCTCTGGACTGCACAAGGAGCCAGTTAGTGGTGTTCATGTAATACGTTTGCGCTCCTTGTGTAGATCTAGACTGCTAGAAATAAGGAAGTTATTAGATTGTGTGCTCATCCTAGAAACGTCCTACAGGCACACACGTATCACGTGCACACGCCTGTGCGTACATCTTTGTGAGCGGTCATTATGGAGCCACTCGCACCGTACTAGCAACTAGAAGGACAAGAAACAACAGCATTACCCGTACGTCATAAGTGAGTGCAACTTCCATAAACCTCACAAATACTTCATGGTACACTTATCAGACAGATGAAAGTGGTATGCTCCATTTTTATGACCCTCTATTAACTCAAAAACCCATAGCACCCGTACAGGTTCATATGACTAAAGCATACGGTGCGAGTACCGGCTCCTTAATGAGCAACATGTAAGTGGCCATAGGACGCCCATACCATGTCCACAGAAACTATTCTGATTGTCTAATTTATTTTCAATCTAATTTATTGACTATGACCTGTCGCCCACAGCATGCCTGTCTCTCTACATGTTCACTGAGCGGTCTATCACCTTGATATTTTGTCACTTGCATGTCCTGTGCAGGTTTGAGCATTTTTCACCTACAGATAGCCCGTATCCACACGTAAGGACAGTATTGACGGTGACCACAGGAGTTTATTTTTAGGTTTTTATTATATTACCTTCTCGGTATGGCACTAACTATGGCACTGTGTGACAAAATGGAAAGGGTGGAAAGATTCCCAGATATGTTTCCTCTATTTATATATCTGCTTTCTAAAAATGAAACATGATAAATGAAGAGATAAAAAACAGGAGGCAAGCAATAAATTAGAAAGAAATTATGTGACTTTGATCTTTCATTCCCTTTAATTCAATTTTATTCATGTAGCCCAATATTACAACATAGTTGTCTCAACGGGCTTCATTCAGAAAAGACGCACTATTCTTTTAGAGCTGCAACATTTTTATGGCCCCTTACCTTGTTTTGGTCCGTCCAGTACAGGAAGTAGCCTTTTGGGTCAACTGTAAGGGTCACCGGGGTGACTGCGGTAGAATCCTTTGGTAGAAACAAAAGAGACATTTAGAGGGCCAATTATTTCACATTACAGAATCAAAACTAAGTGTTTAAATAAGATTTGCATTCCAAAACTGCTGTTTATGTTGCAGGTTGTGTGCAATCATTTCCTTTTTAGTCATCCATTCGGGGCAACAAAGCAAATGACCAACTTTGCATGTGAGAAAGAACAGTCAGCATTTTTCGGGGATGCAATAATTGGCGTTTTGTAACACAAAACACCCCGAGGCTCACATGGCAACAGCAGATATTACTGGATGCCACTATAAAAAGAAGGAGCCTTTGCTTTTCTGTCTGAGCCCGCCCTCAGTGGCTGTGGATGAGCGGGAACAGTAGCATATTGTTCTCTTCAGCGGTGTCTGCAAGATCAGACACGTGAGGACCGCATTTGCTACAAAGAGCCACCAAATCTTCAAAGTGTCTTCATTAGACCGCTAATGATGTCCCCATCACGGCGTTTGGAGCCACGGCTAATGGGCTGTTTCTGCAAAGCGCTCATTACGTTTGGGTGCAAAGTGAAGGCAGTCGTTAAAAGCCGTTTTTATTTCTTTAAATGGCAGAAATTGACAAAAATAAAGTGAAATCCATCCGAGTTGAGGGAGGAAAACCATGAAAGATGGGAACTTTAGAACAAATGAGCTGCAGGTTTTGTTGAGGGCGGTACAGTCCGCCATCATTTGACATTTGTCATCTATTAGAAAAATTTGTTTCAGTTATGTTCACATGAATGTGCAATGTTTGCAGGCTTGACTGAATAACAAAAGTTGCCACTGAATCCATGCAGCACACATGCTAATCATACAAAACAGAGAAATGTAAAGCCCCGCCCCCCCAAATGCAGGTCGATCTCTAAACTCGGAGTCGAACTTCTGTTCTGTGTAAACATATCGGTCATGCGCGGGAGACGTTACAAAAGGATGCGGCGTCCACTGATGAATCGTCAGCGGAAGGAACAAACCGACGGCTGCTGCTGGGAATTTGCCTAATGTTGTGAGAAGACTCATTTTCAGCAGCCTCCTTTCTTAATGCCCTGCCTCTCCACAGCCACCGCAACACAACACATTTAACCATCATGACTCTTCCAGGAGATTTTCTCAAGGGCCCATGCATTTAAAGAGCAAAAAGGATTACAAATGAAAGCAATTTGCTAATGGGGGCTGTGGGATTTTTGCTCCTTGTTTGTGGTAAACATCTATTAGCTGAACACAGCATGGAGGGTGAGTGCTCTCAGTTTTCTCCCACTAAACTTTTCACTTATTTTTTATCAAGATAAACTTGATTCTAGCTTTGACTGAGTCGGATTTCCCAAACTGCAGCAACAAATTGACAACAACTAAACATAGACACCAAAAAATTAAACGAAGCAATAGCCTGTTAACATGTGCATAATATATGTTTACATACAAAAACTGATTTTTTTTTATATGAGCTTACAGTATTTTGTGCCTTTTGGTTTTTGATCCATATATATATGTATATATATAATTAAAAAAAAACATAGTAAAAGTAAAGTTTGAAAAAATTAAAACCATTTTTTAAAGGGCCTATATATTTCAAATTAAACTTTTTTTGAGCTTTTAATTGTCCATTCCTCACAAAAAAACAACAAACCCAAAGCGGTATTTTGATCCATTTACACATTTCTGAATCTTCCTCTAACAACCTCTGAGCACCAGCCCCTCCCAATCCATGAAAACAAGTGGATTCTCACATTGTGACATCACAAAGTGGGGAACCGCCCCTTCCGAGAAGAGTCTGCACTGCCAGCACCGCCCCCAGGCAAACACACACACCCACTTTCTCCATGGCGCTAGCAGTGATCGGCTAAACGCTTTCCTTTTACATGGACAACATGTACATCTACCTTTCCAAAGGTTTGTTTTTGTGGACGAAACGCAGACACGCTGCCGAGGCCGGCTTTAAGTTGATGTCGTGAAATGGGTGGTACCCACAAGGACTATAAGGCGGGGCCTCAGAGATGAAGGAGCTGCAAAAATAACTCATTTAATAAAAAAATCGTTCTTTAGTGTGCTTAATGTAATATATTATCATATAAATGGATGGATATAGTTCACTCTGAAAGACTTAGAATAGCATGATATATTTAAACAATTGGGAACGAATAACATTTGCAAAATATGCTTTTTGCACTGCAAATATATTTTTTTACAAAAAAATGTGATCATATTTACATCTACTTTGGTACTTTTACTGGACATTTTGAAACAAATTTGCTCAATCAAATTAAACCTTGCACTGATTTTTTGTGTAATATTAATATATTGTTTTTTATAGTGTAAGAAACTAAAAAAGATAGTTACAATGGGACATCGCTGATTGGATAAGGTTGTTTTATTTTTTACGTTTGAGTTTTTTCAATGTCAGCATACATAAACTTATATGATTAATACAAAGCAGATCCAGTATCGCTTCGTGCCAAATAACTTTAGGTTGAAATAATGGACAATGTCATCCAATCAGCAATGTCCCGTAGGACCTACCTTTTCCGGATTCCGTAAAAAATTGAAAAAACATTTAGTAAAAAAATGAATTATTTCCAGAAATCAAAACGAAATGTTAAAAAGTGAAACATAAGAAAAAACAGACTTCAGGGTCACCGTAGATTCTCAAGATCCATCATCTGATACACAGCTCAGACTTTCATTCAAAGCCATTAAAAGTAAAGGCTGCACGTTTTTTGGACAATCCTGATGCAGAGGTGGTTCAAACAGCAAGACAACTCAAAACCTGCGAGTTCCAAACTTATCATCATTAAAGGTGAACTGTCATTTAAATGTTATTTGTCATTAAAGAGGACATTAGCGAGATGTGGCCTGCTTTGCATGGAGTGAAAATTAGATTAGCCGCTGACTTGCACAGTAAAAACACCCGGAGGGATCCGATGCCTGGGCAGAGACATCACCATTATTTTTAGTGAGGCATCTGTACCATTAGGTAACACCTGAGGTGGGATTCTGGAGAGTAGACTGGAGCTTGGTATACTAATGACATATTCTGCTGCTTTTCAGGGATTTTATGCTCCCCTGTGAGGCCTGATAATATCTTTTTCAGTGTGCGTTAGTCCAAAGAGGCATGGCCTGAGAGTCATCTTATCCAAATCTCTGTTTACACAGATCTGGCATCTTCTTTTTAGCCGTCTCAGAAGTAATTCCCGACAAAGGATGCCTTACTTTCAGGGTCTGGACGGCAGCTTAACCTTTAGAAGTGTGTTACATGTGGAAATACTTCCCTGTCTTCTGGTTACAGTTCTAGGAACTATTGAGGCTGTGCAAAAACGAAGGCAGTAAAACTGCACAACAACCGTTAAAAGGAAGGAGGATTCGTCGCAGTTTGCAGCTACGAGCTGAACACTTTATGGTCATCACGTCTTTTTTTTAAACACTGTTTTTATAGTTGGCCTCCAAATGCAGATGTTTGGGGTTTAACGGTTTGTTTTAACAACTATACCGTACAAATCATAATTTGTGGCTGACGATATGATTTATAGTTGATATCGGTTCATTTTGAACGATCCGATTCCCTGACTTAAAATTCCAGAAAATCTATAGCCAAATTTCAACCAGTGTGACTTAGAGATAAATACCTGGGTAACGAACAGTACAGGTGAGGTTTTCCAGATTCCTTTTATTTCTTCCAAAATAATTAAGTGTGAATTAAATATGAATCAATTTCTATTCCTTCGATACAATCAGATCAATCTGTCTGAGGTACAATCCAATCAAATCGACGTATACCATGAAAATATGACTCATAAAATAAAATGATTATATGGATCTTGGAAAATACCATTTTGATTGAGACATGGTAAATTTATGTGACTATAACGTAAAAAAGACCAAGTGCACCACAGTGGACAACACACACACATGTGATGCAGCAAAAACTGATGTGAATGGATTTGACATTCATTCTAGTTTCCTTGTTTGCTTGGACACATATTTCATTTCCACTTGTTAACCACACATTGGACTGTAATGTGTCGCCCGCTGTGGTGTCACCTGGTCATGACGTCACATACAGGCAGAGTAAATCGAGTTCTGATTAACGTCTTTACGTTCTTGTAAAAGTGATCCAAGAACTGGTGTAAAATTGTCTTAATATTGATCAAATGTATGGATTTTATTTCGTAACGATTTTATGACATTATAGGTCGACTGTATTAGAGACTTGTCTCAGACAGATCGATCCGATTGGATCGTGGTAATATAAATCAATTGATCAATGTAGTTGATAAATTGTTACACCCCTGTTGGCTTGCCGTTGGTGCGTCCCAAAACTCACAACTGACAGTCGACAAACCAAAGATGAAGGTGATTCACATGCAATTTTCTAAATCTGTGCGGCCTGAACGACCCAGAGGATGGGTTAGGGTTAGGGTTAGGTTAATACGTGCGACCAGCAACAACATTACGTATTCCGAGTGGCCAGCATGAATTTCCATCAGTTTTTTGTGAAATCTGAAGCCAGGCCAAGACCAGAAATGTCTCACCTACAGATAACCAATTAAAGTTTTTTCAGACCATCTTTCTCTTTCCTGGAAAAGGAAAAAGGAAGGGCTTGCATAGGAAGTGAAAGTATCCTCGAGTGCATCTGTGTTTTTGCAGGAAAGTGTGCGTTTGGTTCTGGAGATATGCCCAAACATACAACTCTGCAGACTCCAAGCCCTCGTAGAAACACTCCAACAGGAACAGGTGAAGAAAAGAACATATTTTATTATGAACGAGTTGAGAAACAAATCCTTTTCATCTCTGATTAACAGGATGATGAGTTCGTGGTTTGATATAGAGCATGATATTAAATCAATTCCATATTAATTTGAGTTTTTAAGAATAAAATAAGGGCAATTACTACAGTTACTACAGAACTACAGTTCTCACAATTCTTTTTCTAAAGCACATTCCAATTGGAAAAGTGATGATTAGACTTTTGTAGCAACATGATTGAAGCTCATAATCCCAGATTATGTTAACATTACCTTTTAGTAAACATATGATTTGTTCAATTTACCTACCAAAATATATAGTAGAAAGCCTTTAGCGCAGACATACATAAAAAAAACACAGAAATGGATGCAGAACCGAACCCAGAGAGCTGATGACGGAACTGTCCTTTCATTTATTTTGATGTGCATCCTTTCAGAGGGGTGTGCTGTTTGTGTTGCTTGAGGAGTGTGCACTGCAGCCGTAGCCGTCTGCTAAAAGGCTTGTGGTTTACAGCGTCTAATCAATTTTAATCAAGGTCATTTCTCCAAAGCCAGACTCCCATATTATGTTTAAATGATAACAAAAAAAGTCAATACCAGGCTGTGCAAAGAGGAGGAAGAATATCCTCTTCATCACGTGGTTCCACTTTAATTACTGTCTAATCTTCAATATGTTGTTGTAGTTCATTGATGGTTTATGATGATGTGGGAGATTAGTTCTGATCAAAGGAGGGGTGAGTAAATTCTGACACACGGGCACGTGCACGGTCTCATTAACAAATAAACAAAGCACATGTCAGTGACTGCAGTCTCCACAAAAAAACCAACAACAAAAAAATAAAAACCAGATCAATGTCTTTTCTGTTATCTATAGCGCACCACAGGATCCATAGGCGACCTATGGATCCTGTGGTGCGCTATAGATTCTGGTGGATTTTTGGCATGCATGGAAACGCGCGCAGAACGGAGAATAGACCCGTTCCTGGCCCTGTTAGACCGGTACTCACATCTTCCCATTTCATGAATTTGTTGCCCTTCTTGAGGCACTCCGGCACGCACACGGGCTTGAGCTGCAGCGCGTGAACTCCAGGCTGTGCCCCGGCCATCGACTCATCCACTCCTCTCGACGCGCGGCAAGAAATGAGTCACTTCCCCGTGCCCGCTCCCGGTGCCCGCTCCGATGCCCGTTCCTCCTCTGTAGCTGTCTTTAAACCAGGCTGGCGGAAGCCCACTACTCCTGCCTGGATGTCATTCCCGCATTGGCGGAGGCGCAGAGGACGCGGCGGAGCGGCACAGCTGACGCGCAGCGACGAGGAGAGCGCACGCGTGTCACAGACGGACAGAGTACTGGAGAAAGGGAGGACATCTGAATGAGCATGCACGTCTGGCTTGGAATCGGATCCACTGGTGAGCACGAGGACCGGATCGATGCTTTTAGTGATCTGGCGCCTCCGTGCGTCCGCGGCCAAACAGGCGGAGGCAGAGAGACATCAGAGCGCAGCGGAAGGAGCAGCAGGTGCATGCAACAGCAACCAACCCACAGGTGTGGAAATACCTGGATTTGATTCAGACGTCAATCTTTATTTCAGAAAAAAAAAATTTTATATTCTCGGACACAAATATTTGCAGTACAATATCAACCTTTGTTATGCTCATGGGATTTAAAGTTGATCTAAAAGATCTCTAACATTTGCTCTTACAAATGTAAATGTAATATTACATTTAGTTTGAAAAACAGATCATAATCAAAGAAATGTAAGAAAAATATGAAAGAAAATGTCCTGAACAAGATAACGCGTCAAAAACAAGCAAGTCCGACTTTTAACAACTATGAGAAATGTATTGGTTTAGTTTGAGCCCATCACATAGAATAGAATAGAATAGAATAGAATAGAATAGAATAGAATAGAATGGAATGGATTGGAATGGAAATGAACGGAACGCAACGGAACGGAACAGAACAAGTTCACAAAGATGTTAAAAGATGATCATCTTTACAGTGCAATTCCTCATGGTCATAAATAGACTTTTTACAGTTATACTGTATATATATATATATATATATATATATATATATATATATATATATATATATACATATACACACACACAGTATATGAAAGTTCAAAGTTCCATCAGATTTGAATTCATATCTGTAAGAGGCAGATTCAAAGTGCGACGGTTTCAAAAGCAAGCCAAAACTATTATTCTTCCACTTCTGTGCCTGACAGAAGACATCAGGTATTTCTTTTTTATGGCTTTTTCCAAAGGGATAATAGCCAATATTTAATATAACTTTTATTTTATTAATAGTGAGCCTAATGAGCACAAGGTTTACAGTTAAGCAAAAAAGGATTTAGTCAGCTGCCAATTGTGCAAGTTCTCCCATTTAAAACGATGTTCTTATGAAACAAGTGTTTCTTGTGTTTGTCATTCGTCGATGAACGCAGATGACGTCAGTTTTGAGTTGTTCAAAATATAAGGTCTGTTGAGAATTACACAGTTTACGTCTAATTTACATACTTTGTACACAATTATGACGTAAATATTACACAAACGTTTGTGATTTTTGCTAGATCCATATGCAAATGTTGGTCTTTCCACGACCGCTCCACCAACGTCTAACAGGCTTTTCACGCATGAACCACCGATGTCTGTACGTAACGTATACGCTGCACATATCACGTTAAGATTACGTAGTTGATGCATGAATCACTAATAATTTGCATAGAAACAACGCAAAAATCACGCACGCTCCATGTTCTTCATTGATTTACGGATTCTTTGCGTGGTTCATTCTTATACTTCTTCTGCGGTTTTAACGTGGTTCATTTGTAAACATTTCACGAAAAGAACCAGAACTTTCCTCACATAATATTCACGTCTGACCAATTTTTATTCGTGCAATATGCGCCAAATGTACTTGGTGGCTGTGGGGCATTGCCTTTAGATTGGGGGGTGTGTGAGGGGCTGTAGAATAGTGGGTTTCTTCTTTTCTATTCCGTTTGTCCCTTTTGGGGTCACAGGGCTGCTGGAGCCTATCCTGGCCACTTGGACAGCTCGCCAGTCTGTCGCAGGGTAGAATGTCCTCAATCACACACCCATTCACTCTCACAGTCATACCTATGGTCTATTTAGAGTTGCCAATCAACCTATGAAGCATGTTTTTGGACGGTTTGCTCATGTGAAGTAATAACTGAGGTTCCCATCAACCTGTGCACATCTTCTGAATCTGGGTCATCCACCTTTACCTGTCATCACCATTGAGTTCATTCATCCCTACAGACATCTTCTGACATCTTCCCTTTGTGGAATTGTGGAGCAAACTGCCACATTTCTGGTTTAGTTTATGATAAATAATTTTGCGTTGATGCCACCTGAGGTTCTTTTCTAATGTAACTTTAGAAGATCTAGTCCAGATATGATAAACTTGAGATGGGGAGAAAGGATGTACCTCTTTCTCTTCCCTAAAAGTATTCATCAAAGTCGAGCGCGGCTAACCTTATTACATAAAACATAAACCCTCGAGGCCTTTCAACCACTCACATTTTCTTCACTTTGGGAAAAAAAAAGGGGGGGGGAAATGGAATTTCTGTGTCTCCATGCTGCTGCTGATCGTTCAGCCTGAATACCAAAGGGTTTGATGGGAGCAGATCCACCAAAACCAGTCATTTTGGGAATTGAGGATTCATTCGAGTAAAAGTCATTTTTCATTTAAAGATTTAAAGACACTTGGAACAATCTTAGAGCTAGTTAGGTGTTTAAGGTTCCCCGGTTGCCGAGAGCCAGATCTCCACTCAGAAACAACACAGCAGTAGTGAGGTGAAGGATTGGCTTCATATCTGCTGACAGCAGTTTGAATGCTGCAGTGTCTTCAGCCACACATGAGAGGAAAAACCGGTCCTCGTCCTGGTCGTAGAATCCGGACGTGTTGCTCATCCAAAACATAAATTCATGATGAGGTTTTTTCTTTAACAAGTGTGTGTTTTGACGGCATGACAACCGTGGCTAGTGTGGAACTGCTGTGTCAGCTTCAGCGAACCCAGCTTAGAGCGCCGCTTCGTCCTTTGTCTTTCTGCTGCACAGCAAAAATCCATCAAACGGACCCTTCCAAGCAGCTGGATCACGCAGCTGCCAGATGACTCTGGACAAAACGGCAGGACAGAACCTGAAATGAATTCTGCTGAGGCTGCAGAATCACCACTTCCCCTCTGGGCTTTGTGCTCGGGCAGAAAGGAGCTGCAAGATGCAGAAGCAAGCAGAGCATTCTGGGATTTTAACCCCATGTTTGTAATGGCGGAACCAAATGTTCTATTGTCCTTTTACCAAACTAAAATCACATTTATTATTTTTATTTCAGATAGACGTGAAGGATGAACGGTTGATGTCTAAATGAGCTCATTTCTAAAAGTACTGCAGAATTCAAAAAGGGCATGTTAGCACCATCTAGTGGAGGTTTATTGCAGGTGCAGGTTGAGATTAATCCAAATAATATAGAAAGATTAGAGTTTTTGAAGCTTTACTCTAAGACATTTAATATGAATCTGCACACAAAAGTATGTAGAAAGAAAATAATTTCTATTTTTCCCTCCCTCTTTCAGATTAAGTCCTGCTCAATTTATTTGGTTATGTTTTTGTATAAAATGGACAAAATATGTTTGAAACCTTTGTAAAAAAAAAAAAAAAAAAATTAAGTGTTTATTCAAACTCAGCTAATGCTTAACTAATGCTTCATAGTGAGTCGTTATTATAAACCCTAAATGTTATTTCAACACAGAAATGAATCAGGGGGATAACTCAACTGGCAATTTGTTGTATTTTTTCCAGTACCTTGAAATGTTATTTCAACGTTGAAAAATGATTCTCAGTCTATGTTTAGAATTATTTATTTAAAGCGTTTTTTTCCAGCATCTTTTGTTCATATATGTTCTCCCCACAACCACTTTAACCCCCAATTATTACACATTTTGCTTTCGTTTCATTGAGTCCTTCAAGCTGCTTCATTTTTAAACGTATGTTAACCTAAGAAAAAGAAAAAAATATAAAGCTCAGCTTTAGATTTGGGCCAAAAGAGAAAATAGCTTAAAAGAAATGCCATTAAAAAAAACACTGTTAGAATCCTTAATGTTGATGTTTTTATTTTAGTTTAAAGACCCACTCTGATGGAGATCCTGTTTTTGGTGTTTTTAATATGTTTTGTTGCATTTTTCTGATGATGGAGGACAATTATAAAGAAATTTGCATTTCTGAATATCTCTACATTAAAATTGTTGTGAATCCGGAGCAGACGAAAAAAAAAAATTAGAGGTTGTGATTTGTGACGTGGAAAATACGTTGGGCGGGCCCCAAGCTCCCCACTCTGAGTTCTGAGCAATGGGGAGAGGAAGGGGGGCGGGGTTGCTCCCTGCCGAAGGTCCCGCCCATAATTTAGAGGCGAATTTCTGATGAACTCCTGCCGCTCTGCAGAAACTGGGTATCGGATTTTGGCTAAAAACGAATCATAATTAAAGTGTTGGATGTTGACGACTGAAGCAGCTTTCTGTCGTCCAAAACTGCTGCTTTTCCGCTGTTGGAGGAAAGAAACTGTTTGTTTGAGGTAAAAGAAAATAGCTGATATTGGTGAATCCGTGCCAAGAGATTTCATAAATCCATGCAGCTTTTCTGACTCTGACATCCATCCACAGACACTGTCCCGTCTCCAAGCTGCCCCCCGGTGACTCGCTGAGACGCGAGCCGCTCCTCCTCAGGGGGCATAACTGCAAACACGGATGAAGCTGCTCCTGAAGCTGCAGAATAAAAGAGCGTCCACTAATTATGAAGAGAAACGTGATGCGACCGAGGAATGTTGACCCTTTTTTCATGTGTGCAGGGGAAAACAATGGTTCATGGCCATGCCCGGTAATTTAGTGACTACAGTTTATTTGCTTTTGCATTACAAACCATCAACTCTGGGATGCTAAATGGGTGCACTTCAAAGGAGTTCCTGCAGCACTCATACTCATAAAATAGTGCTTAAGTATTGGCAGTCCTAGCTACTACTTAGAGAACACAAATTCTTCAAAGACTCCAGGAATGTGGTTTTAGCCTATAAAAAGACCAAAGCCGCTCCGAGACTTTCAAGTCAAGAACAGGGAGGGTAGTTCTGGTTCACCAGCAGGGGGTGCTGCGGCACAACCTTAAAAACTCCCAGGGTGCGAGGACCTCTTTGTCCATTCAATCGACATCCCTGGTAACTAGCATAACGCGGAACATGTGCGTTGAAAAACGATATCTTAAAAAGCTAACAGCTTGCAGGAGGAGGCCCCGGGTTTGTGGTTGAGGTCAAATTATGAGTTGAAGGAAAAATGCTCTTTCCTCTCCATATGTGCGTCTGCTCAGAGAAGTGTGTTATTTTTAACGTCATTCACACCTGAAGCCTTGCAGCAACTGTGAGAAGTGGGTTACGTCCTCAACACGGACCGCTTCTGAGGTCTTCTCCAAAAGTGAGCCAACAAGAGGAGTTCCTGCCGTCTGAAAAATATCAGACGGGTGCATGAAAAAGCAAAAGCAAAAGCAGTCGCATGTCAGGGGGTAGAGCCTGGTTGCAGAGCACTGGAGAGAAAACAAACAAACCCCACAGGGCGGTGGGGATGGAGGGGGAGTGAAGGCACGAGGGAGGCCTCTTCCAGTGTAATTCAAGTTCAATAACTGACCTCTGACCTCACTCGAACTCAGGTTACTCAGCTCTGCTGAGACGGATTACAAACGAGGCCCATTTTCCTCACAGCTGTGCGCGCTCTTCCCATGCACACACACACACACACAAAACAAAAACAACACAAAAAGGTCACTTGGTAATGTCAACACTTAACTAAGTATTCTCGAATATCAAATGGCGCCTGGGATGACAGGTCTCCAATCTGCACACATTTCTGCCGTGATGTAAAGAAACCGGGACCACACAGGGCCCTTTCACGGGCAGGAAGCGGAGGACATCGTTCACCTGCGCGGCGGCAGCAGCTGGGCCGGTTTCACTCTGTCAGAAATAACTTATTACGTGGGCGTCAGCGGCATCCCAGAAACAAAACACACGCTTGGAGCTGATCCGGGCGCAGAGTTTCAGCAGGAAAACTTGCAGCTTGAAAACGGTCCCGTGCCGTGTTAGTATGACTGCAGCCACGTGTTTGAAGCAAAGAGAGGGAGAAGCAGATCTGACAATTTAAATATTAAAACACATTTTGGACCATGTTGGTAAGATTTGCATTTTAAAAAACCCCAAACAATTCTAGACTTCTGCGCTTTTCATGCTTGTGCTGCAACAGTAGATGGGGCTGCAGCCCTTCAGCTCCTTGACGACTCAGCCTTTTTTTTTTGCCATCGGACAGTATTCATGAAGCAAAAAAGGAAACCATGAAAGAAAGCGATGGCAGCGAAGCAAGTGTCCACTTTTTTCTATTTGCATAATTACAGCTTCTCCCACAGGAGCTCAAGGAGAGTAAAATAAATCATCTTTGCAGAGCTGGAGGCCACTAAACTGAATGTTTTCTGGTAGGATGAAATGAAATCGAATTCTTTTTGTGTCTCCTCAGCTGGCTGTTATTTTTTGTCACAGCTTGCTTGTATGGCATTCCTCTGGTCCTTTTAAAATAACCTCATATCTGACTCAGAAAGTCAGAACTCTTCAAGTGGACGTGTTTCTTTAACATTTGATGCGATTCTACGGAGCCCTCCAGGTGCCAGTGGTTAAAAAGAAAATAGATCTGACAAACCGTGCGCACGATTTATCAGATCTATTTTCTTTTTTTCAAACTACTGGCACCAGGAGGGCTCTGTATGATTGTTACAAGCAGATGTGCGTACCATCAATGCACAAACGGCTTGAAGTCCAAAACCAGCGGGGGCGCGGATCAAGGCGAGGCGTGGAAACCCTTTGCGCTCCGATGGCTAAAGTTAACTCCTCGCTGATGGAGCCTAGAAACCGATTTCAGGTCACTTTTGGGCCCAGAAAACGGTTTAAAACTTTGGATTAGTCAGCAGGTGGGCTAACCGGTCATAGGTGTGTGTGCCTTTGGGCCAGGAGCTCAGGTTGAAGCTTTGTGCTGAGGTGAAGCTTCAGGAGGCTCTAAATCCTTCAGAGAAAGAAAAGGTTGATGTTTACATCCTCGCCGTAACCCCATCTTGCCCTCTTCACTCAAGCATTCCTGCCATAGCTGTGACATAAGCTCTAAAACAGCAGAGGGACGGTGAAGACGGCTCCTAATCACAGCCCCAGGGGGCCCCCCATGATAACAATGCAACCTCTAAAACCCCCTATTCTTTAGTTCACTCCTGAATGTCACTGTGTGTTGTCTGCTTTTGACAAATATAATAAAAATGACCCCCAAAAAAGGAATGACCTTTTTTCATAAAAAAATCAGAAAAATCACATTTTTTTGTAGACTAACTCTCGTTGTAAACTGGTTTAGATCTGACCCGTTTGGATCCAGCAGCCGGTCCGATAAGGGACACGTACGGATCCACATCTCCAAACCGAACGACGACACAAATGTGCACGATCAAAGGAAAAGATCCTGTCCAGTCAGCAGTTTTCACAGAAACGGATAGTTCTGATCAACATTATTTTTCAGAGTGCCTCATTAAAATGTTGTTGTTTTTTTGACCAAAAAATGAAAGATGTTAAACTGCTAAAAATAAACATGTCTCTCAAAATTTAAAACAAAGTTAGAGCACAACAGATCTGTCCACAGCTTCTGTTTTTCCCACACAGCAATTAACCATCAGTGAGGTTTTGGCTGCATGACCTTGAGACATTTTCAAACTGCTTCCAAGCTGTAATTCTTCCATCCATTTGGTCAACTACCTGTTGTCACCTCCCCAGATAAAGGACATCCCACAGAGAGCTGTACTGTCACGCACACATATGACATTGTGGAAGGTCTAGAGATCAATACTCTGAAGCAGAATCAGATTTGGTTCACGGAGACATCAGCATCTTTCTACCAGGTAATGAGTGTTTACTTCCAAGGCACTTTATGAAAAGGGTCCCACCATTATTGTTAGTCCATGCATCAAATAACAATTAAAGAGGGAACATACAACTAAGTGAACTACTTGTTGCATTAGTAAACGTTTGTCACAAGAACAGCCTGGATCCAACTGCAGCAGGTTTATTAGCTCAGCTAAAGGTCCACAAAGCTAACTCAGGGATGATAACAGGCATAAGATCTTTAAGTGTTCGCTACGACCCGTCGCCTGCAGCAGAGAAACGTGCATGAACGTTTTCCCTTTTCGGGTTCACCTAGCGGTCTGCAACCTTGCCTTTTCGTTTCCATGGCCATCCGTAAAAGGGCAGTTATGATGAGCGCATAAGGTTGAATAATAAACATTAGTTCACTGGTTACTAATGCTTTAGGTAATACACTTTAAGTACCTGTTAACAGTATATTATTGCTTAATTATGCAGTAACATTAACAATGGAACCCCTTTTGTAAAGTGTGGGACACACTGCAAACATGTTACCATTGACTGTTTTAAATGTGATAACAGAACACATAGAAGTAAAACGCTTTTGAGGTTATTCTTTTTTTTCTAACACAATCATAGTTTTCCAACAACAAAATTAAATCATTTGAAGGCAGAAGAGAGGAGTCACTCTGCTGGTTTTGAATAAAGGCCCTTGTCTCTATTTGAGAAAGTCCATCTGATCTTCGAGAGTGCTGTGTTAGACTCTGTGGTTGTGTACAAAAGTTAGTGAAATGACAAGAGCATGTGCGTATAACAAAGTGCGTGCATCCTGTATTTATGTGAACAAGTATGGTGCGTGTGTGTCACCGAAAGGACCTCCCCTGCCATGTTGCAAAGATTTTTCATCACATGAAAGCCAACAGGGGGTGGTATGCATTCAGGGCGAGTTGCTTCCATCTGCCATGTCCACTTAAATTAGTGGGGCCTCGCATCAAGCAGCATCTGGTTCCAATATGGAGCTGGGCGGAAGGGTGGGTGCCTCACTGTGCGGTGGAAAATACAGCCTACTGTACCTTTAAATAGCCCTCCAGAGGCTAAGGACGGATGCTGGTGCTATCGGCCTATCCCAAGATTCTTTGTATCTGGCCTAACACTTCTCCGCTTTGAAAGAGGACAAATGTACAATTAGGCAGGAATGCCCGCAATGCGTTTTCCAAACCTATGTTCGCAGAGCTGGCTTCCGCAGACGCAGGAGGAACAATACGAGGCTACGCAGCGCTAACCGCCTTCATTGTTCAGCGGCGAGATGCAGCATCTGAACCTGGCCGGGCTGCCCTTCTCTGGGTTCTGTCAGTCCCAGTTTGGGTTAGCCTCTTGTTGTTCTGGTTCTGCTGCAGTCTGCAGAGCCAAGACGGCTGTCAGCACGCTTCTCTGGCACAGAGCTGCAGAGAGCCCTCCTCTTCTCTCCTTGGACAAGAGGCGCTCCAGAGCTCACCCATAATTCAAAGGTTTCCATCTGAACCATAATTCACACCGCGCTCGGCCCTAACTAAAGGGGCTGTCTGTGTCTGTGGAGATTGCATGTTTGTCAAATGAATTGTTGGTGGAGAGAAGTCAAGAGGAAGAAGGCAGTGGGACCAAAACATAATGATGATGTGCACACACACGTGAACCCTGAACATTAGTTTGGGCTATTCGAATACCCGATGCACAACTTTAAAAAACATAAAGACAAAAACAAGGGAAATAATTTTCTGACAGCCATTTCATTTCAACATCACAAAACAGGACTGAGAAATCAGATGCTTCTTTGACAGATTTACAATATATAGACAATTTATATTGGTATAAATGTAAAGTTTTAGCCACGTGCACCCGTACGGAGCTTGACCCAAACCCGGTGCCGTTTTTAGCTAAAATCCCAAAACCTGTTTTGTCTTCTAGGAAATAGTTTCTGCAGAGCAGCAGGAGCTCATTAGAAACCCCGCCTCCGTATCTCTCCCCATTGCTGAGAGCTCTCTGTTTACACCATGGGTGTCAAACTCCAGACGTCGAGGGCCGGCCTCCTGCTGGTTATCCTGTCTTATCTGCTACTGATGACCTGGATCAGGTGTGTTTAGCCAATAAGGAGCTTTAATGGCAGGCTGATTAAAAACATGTAGGAACCCGGCCCTCGAGGCCTGGATTCCCACTAGCTTACAGCCCCTCTAAGCCCAATCGAACACCACCAGTGCAACAAAAATGGTTAGCAATGTTGGAGCTATCCATCCGTACAGTTTAGACCCAGATTCCAGCTCAGACGTTCATGGATCTATGTGTCTGCAAAGGGATGCATCAGGATGGAGCAGAGCAGGGAGCTGCGTTTCCATCACACATATGTGCAAGACTTTATCAAAAGTCTGGAAATGATCAAGCCTAGAAATGTTGAAAAAAGACAATTTCTCTATAACACTGTTTCCATTAAATCATATTTATGCAAATAATCACAAACCAACTCACGTGATAAGTGATTTAAAAACACGGCAATACTTTGATTGACAGCAGATATATTCACATTTCTGCCACGGCGCTAGCACTCGCCATCGTCTCATTCAGGCCATGGAGCGGCGAGCTCCTTACACGTAGGTGTGGCTACAGATGAAATCGCGATTTTACAGAGGAGCCGTGGATCCAATGATTACTCATGACACGCTCAAATTTTGATGAGCTGTGTGACGCTGTGGGACCTCTGGTGGCGCCCGCCGTGCAGCGCCCAGGGCCGCCAGTTCCTGACAAGAAGCGCATGGCCATCCGGTCGTTGGTCACATTCAACTGGAAGAAAGTGTTTCCATTTTTGATATGACTCAAAAACCACCTCCTCCAAATTCAAACATTGTTTCTCTATTTTTTTTAAATTGTTGTGTTTCCATTAGACAATTTTTTATGATCGCAAATCCAACTACGCACTTTCGTAGTCATTGGAAACAGCAACTGTCGTACGTGTGGTAAGTGTGTTGTGAAGGATTTTCAAAGATAGCGTAAGTTACACACACTAGTGACACACGTCATGCTGTTGTACAGTGTCTCTACGCTACATTCTAGTCATTGGTGAGGTGCTAGCGATGACCCATACTGACAGCGTGAGAATAACACTTGCACAGGATGTGCACGTGATATGCAAGTGCCCATGTGACGGCCGTACCTACTCTTATGTATTGTGTAGGTGTTCACTGTGACCTGTTGCCCGCAGAATGCCCGTAAAGACAAATGTACATGAACATGGGTTCACCAAATGGTCTATGATCTTGATCTTTCCTGTGTGCCCCGTACAACCCACTGAGATCAGATAAGAGCCACGGCAAGGCAAGAGGGAATAGATGGCCAACTTTAGACAGCTTTGGCCCACGTCTTCAGGCCAGGACCTCATGCAGACAAACACATCTCAGAGCACCACACTGCCAGCTCCGCAGATGTCATTCAGGGGCGATTATCTTTGTCAGGGTCCTGTGAGGAGCAGACAGGATCCTCTGGAATCTTTTGTCTGACATCGACATAGAGAGGTTTCTTATACTTTCACGCCCACTGCCTTTGTCTTTCTTGTTGGAGCGCACACACGTGTGGAGCAAGTCTAAAACAGCAGTAGGTTAAAAGCTATCTGCAGCTTTTTTTCAAACCCCACGTCAGGAAAGTGTCACCAGCGGTCCACTCCGAAGCAAGAGTCAACCACCGGGTCATTCTATTAACTTGGGACTTCCTTTTTTTCCCTCTCTGTACATCAGAAGTTCAGAGGTCAAGAGGATCTGTCAGCGGTGACAGAGGGGATTAGTGGTGTAGACATTCCACTGGCAGTCATTACTGTCCTCTGTCAACACCTGGTACTCTCCCCCAATTTTTCCTCATCTTCGGCCTCTCTGTCTCTTCTCTCTCGTGTCCTCTGACAGACTAAGAAGCAATTAGTGTCACATTAGTGACATCCAGATGACAAATTTGCCCTCACGCCAAAGCTGAAGCTCCACATTGGAGTTGTTTTACTTAATTTTCCTGCACTCCATCAAACATTTGCTCTTATTTAAAAGGGTGACGCGATATTTGGACCAGCAGATCCGAGATATTTTCTGAAATATAGGAATGAAGTGGGGTTTGGACCTCCTCAACCCAGCCCAGTAGGATTCCTCACATTCCAGGCTGCGCTGGAGCTGTGCTGCTAACAGATCTGAGCAGGCCTGATGGATTTTGCATACTGCTTGGTACTTTTTTTGTGTGTGAGAACAACCTCAGATGCTAACTTTCTCCTCCCTATTGAACAAAAACCTCCATTACTCGCCCACCTTCCTGCCATCCGTCCGTCCAGCCTCCCCTCACGAAAGCATGACAGGATGGTGGGAGTTCACATCAGAGGAGAGAAAGGGGCTGGGTCTCCCTGACAGTAATGCAAAGGACACATGTTTACCTAACCTTGGGTCAGAGTGCAGTTTAGCGGGGAATGAATGACTTCATTTCAGGGTTTAAATTAAAGGGTTCCTCCTCTCTTGAACTTTAAACAGATTTCTGCTTTGGAACAATGAAAGTAAGACCTAACTAAAAAAAAAAAACAAAAACAAAGAAAGAAAGAAACTAAAAGGTAGGAACGAGTCCAGATTTGAGACCTAACAGATTTCTTTTTTCAGTTCAACACATAGAGGGAAAAAAAAAACTCATTCACCCCGACACAGTCTTAGCTTCTGCGACAGTTATTGGGCAACAGCATATATGAAGGAAAATTGCTACCTTATGTGCCTTTAAAAAAAAACCCACAGAGTTTTGAATGGGACCTTTTAAAAAGGGAGTAGCGTTTCATTTAGAGTTGGTGGTCATTTTGGCGATGGGATTTTACCAACACAGAGCCTTGGGTCCATTTATACTCACACATGGCAGCAAGGCCTGCTGTGGCGGCCATGGAGATGCCTGGACACCATGATAGCACAAATTAGAGCTCATCTCTCCTCCACTCCCTCCCCCCTGCAGACCAGAATGTTCAGAGCTTGAGGAGCACGCTTTCATGCTGCAAGCTCGTCAAAGGAAAATTGATTAAAGGCTCCTTTTTTTAAATGACTTCCTTTTCAGAGCTATTATTTCCCAATAACCAAAGGAGCGCAGATTGAGATCAGTGGTCTAATCTGTTGTTTCCCTCAACGACTTATTGGTGTTTTTTGTCTGTAAAAAGAGCTCACCCCATTTTTCCTGTCAGTCATCAGGTTGTAATACTCCAGCTCAGGCCTGTAACTTAAGACTGCACAAGCAGTCCTGCATGAGGCCTGTTCTGGAGAACAGAGTCAGACCAGACGCTCTCCAACCCTCCGCCGGAGAACCTATGCCACGAAGAGTCGCGACTCTTTCCTTTGAAGCTGCTGCAGAAAAGAAACGCTTCTTCACAGAAGTCTGCATTGCTGTGGAGACGAACTACACACATTTTTTTGCATGTAACGCATGTTCAAGAATGCACTGAATGCGCATTCTTGAATGAGTGTTTAGCCCTTCGGGTTCACACTGGACAAGCAGGGTGGGGCTTCTTTTTTATTTATTTAATTTTCTACTGTTATGTTCGTGTTCACCACCAGTTGGAAGAGTCTTTGGGCAAAATGTCGAAGTGGAGCACACACACGAATCTTGCTCCAGAAATTTTCTTTCACAGCTCTGTTATGATACACGGAAGACCTGATTTTCAATTGGTTGGCACTTAAAATTAAAAAGGACGACATTCACACGCCACTACCAAATCTGAATCCCTGATTGGTCAAAGTTGAACCTGGTTTAACTTTCACCACCGTTTTACTGTAGTATACAACGTGTTTCTTTGTGTTCTTCTTCTCGCGACATTGTATGTAGAGCCTTAAAAAAAACTACCTGAAAAATGTTTGTAGCTACACTGGAATGCGAGAGTTTTGATCCCAAAACATGCATTTAAAGTCCCACCTCGATCATCTTTTCATCCATTTTCAAAGCGTTCCTAATGGTCTTTTAATTATGGTGATGCTGCGTTTGGTAAAAATAAAAAAACATTGTTCTAAAGAGCAGCAATACTGTATTTTCCACCCTATAAAATAAGCATAAAAGCCATGATTATATTCACAAGTGCACCTGATAAGTGCCTTAAAAGCTGTGTTTTCATTACACAAATGCCCAAAACTTTAGCAAAACTCTAGAAATGTCATAAAAACACAAGTTTACAAATACACTGTTGCCATTAAATTGTAATTATGTGAATAAACACAAACCAATTCACGCAATAAGTCATTCAAAAACATGGGTGTGTACAATACTTTGATTGACAGCAGATACATTCAAATTTCTGCCACAGCACTAGCGCTCATCATCATCTATCAGAGGAGACGTCAGCGTCTCCATCAGCCGTATGGGAGGAGCTACGGATGAAGCGAAAAAGTGTTTCCATTGTAGTTTTGCGAAATGTGACAGTTTTGATACGCCTCAAAAACCACCTGCTCCTAGCGCGAAAACTTTTTTTTAATTGTTGTGTTTCCATTAGGAGAATTTAGTATCGCAAATCCAATTTACACAACTTCACAGTCAATAGAAGCGCAGTTATAATTAATTCTGGTTGTGTTTACTGACATTAAGGCAATTATTGAGAGGTAGATGGCGCTCTGTCAAAATGTTCCCAACAAGGTTGGGTGTTATTGTGAACATGCTAACACAGCTAAGGCTTCCAACCAGGCTAATGTCTAGCATGTTATGAACAAGTTCTAGACTTACTGTGAACGCAGTTAATAAAGTCTGACTGACTGACTGACGTGTCTTTGACTAATTTTTATATGTCTATCATCAGAAAAATGCTACAGGCTTATGCTAAAAACACAACTTTTATTGGAGTGGGTCTTGTGATGAACTTGCCTTCTCTTTTTTTGTTGTCATGTGAACCAGGGACTAAACTTGTGAAACTCCTATGAGAGGAAGAAAAAAAAAAGGGGATCTTGTTAATACTTGTCCAGATGACAAGTCTTAAGAGCTCCACAAGTCTTTGGCGGCAGCAGATGAAGAGCCGGCTTGATCAGATTAATCATTAAAGATGGAGATATGAGCAGACTGCTCCATTGTTTTCAACACAATCTGCTTGGTGCTTAATCTGATCTGTTGAGATAGGCTGTCTGGGACCACCTGCATGAATGCAACTTTTGTTTTCCCAAAAAAACCGCACGTTTCTCACCTGAAGGTTTCCTGCTTTCAAAGGGTCGCCCTTCTCCAGGGAGTCACACAGTCTGCTTTCCGTCCGCCTCGACGGGACATGTAATGCATGACTACAGAAGAAGTACATGTCCAGCTCGCGGAGGATTGTGGGTGGCATTTACCTGCACAGACGCAGAGATACGAACAGATGCTCACAGGACTATTTGAAGTTGAAAGGAGATCGACTGATTAGAGACCTGAGGAGGGCTGACACTGTAGGTGTTTCTGCTGATACAGAGTAAGAAGTCCTCATCCTTCCTTCTCTTTTAATGTCAGCTTCCAATCATGTTTTTATAGTTTCATTTGGGAAAGCGTCACATGTCAGAGATGCAAAGAGTTTCTCTTGGAGGGAAAATCCATCATAACCTCCTGGTCAGTGGTTGTGTTTGTTTTACGTTAATCGCTCTCTGCAACCACTTCCAAGGAAAAGTCTATAAACGCACATAAATGCGCAAAGTAGCTATGCACATTTGCAAGATTGCTTTCAGGCTCTAGGTACAATAGCGCGGGCATTGAACCCTCATTGAAAGCTAAGCCAGGTCCGGCTCTGACCTGTCCGGGTCAAGGATCTGGACGTATGGACTTTGTCGCCTTCAAAGACCCAGAATGGTCTTTGTGGTGTTTTCTAACATGTTCTTGTTGCATGTTTCTCATGATGGAAGACATATATAAAGAAATATAAGATTAAATCTGAATTTCTATTCTAAGTATTTCTTTTTTTTAGACCGAAACAATACTGTAGAAAAAGCTTCTAGTTGTTACTAGAGGAGATCTCTCATTTGAAGCAGTTGCTCCTCGTCTTTGGAAGTCCCTCCCATTGTTGTTGCATCAGATTGACTCAGTTGAGTGTTTTAAATCTCAGGTCAAGACATTTCTATTCAGGAGAACTTTTAGTTTGTTTTATTCCTTGCTTTACTGTTTTGCTGTGTTTTTTTTATTATTCATGTATTTTATTACTTCTTTGTGCTTTATATGATTTTAGGCTCCTTTTGTAAAGTACTTTGTGATTCGTTTTGGGAAAAGTGCTATTATAAATAAGGATATTCTATTCCATTCTAAATAGGAAATACGCTGGGCCAGCGAGACAACCTCCAGCTCCGCTCCATTCTGATGCCTCCACCTGTAGACAAATAGATTCATAAACGTCTTTGTTTTCCTCGTCTGAGCTGGAATCTGGATCTAAACCGTACGACTGGATAGCTCCGATATTGCTCACCATTGTTCTTGCAGAAATAATGATGCAGATCATTTACAAAAGATGATCAGAGTGGGACTTTAAAGAGAAAAAACTGATTCTGGTGTTTGATGATGTTCCATAAGGTGGAAAAGTTGGTTTTATTGGGGATTCCTCCGTTCTGCGCTTGAACATAATTGATGCTTGAAGGTGCTGTGAGGCAAGACAGATGATTCAAAACGTGTCATATGCGGATCCAAGACCTGCCTTTAATACTTAGCATTTTTACCACGTACTCCTTCATTATGGTTTGGAGGGGCAGCGCTGGCTTCTCCCTCCTGGTTCCTGCACAGGCTTTGCTCAGACTCTCCCCTCTGCTTGTTTAATGCAACTCAATCTGACATGTCCTGTTTGTTCCACAACTCTCCACCCAGCTGAATAGAAATGTAAACCTACAGCCCGCCGTGTCACTGGGGAACAAGATGTGACTCCCCCCTCCCTCCTCCAGAAAATGTGGCTTTCAGCATTGATTTCAAGTGTCAAAGCGAAAGGCAGTTTTCAAGCGGGAAGCACAGATGACTTTTCTAATGGCCAAACAAAGCCGGCTTTTGTGCCTTGGTTCTGGGAGACTGTTCCCTCTTGTCATGTACATGTGAAATTAATTAGGAGGAAATACTAAAACACTTGGGTGGAAATGGCTTTTCACCAGATGTTCTACATATGAGGATCAATTTAGCGTTCTTTGCACAGAAAATGACGCTCTAACTTCTTCGGTTGCCTCTTTGATGAAAGCCAATCTGTCAGTCACAACACATACAAAGAAGTCAGGCTACTGTTTGTTCCACTTTATGGAGTCTTAGGTAATGTGATTATTTAACCAGGTTAGGAAAATACCATGTTTCATTCTGGGGGAAATTTGACATACTGACAAGAGGCCTAGTGTTCCTCAATGATCCATGCATAAACTGAGCAAGTGGTCTTTTCCTAGCGTCTCGCTCTGAACGCAGAGAGGCCAAATAATCTCAGATAAATCATTGTCGGATGTGAAATGGCCACCAAACAGAGGGGCTTGTAGGTTGGTCTAGGATGTCATGCATGTGTTTTGGAAGTGAACCCACCCAAGAAATGGCAAGGCAAGGGTCAAAGATGAACCTGGAGTGAGTTGAACTTGTGTTTTTTCTCCTGCACTGCAAAAACACAAAATCTCAGACAATTGGTGTCTCATTTCCAGGTTCTAGACCTAACATGAGTAACTTTTCGGATAAATGTAATGAGTTGAATGAAGGCAATAAATAAGTCTTTAGATTGTTAAAACTCCTTATGTTACATCTCTGATGAAACAAATGATCTTTGACTTTACATTCTAGTTTTAAGCAGAAGTTTTGATGAAAGTTATTGTTTCAAGAAACACACTTGCTTGATTTATTGAAAATGGAAAGTTTAATTTGACACCAAATTTTCAAAAATTTTAAAGACAAATTCATCTTAAAACATGTAAGTCTATCTCACCTCAAAGGGCTGTTTATGATCGTCCATCTCAAAGGCCCACATATTAATCCTTACGCCTGATTTACCCAGGTCTGTGTGTGGTGCGTCTACTTTGCATTGCGTGGTGATTTAGTTGACATTGTTTCTGTTGCGTCTCCAATCTGTCCCACATCCCCCCTGGCTTCTGGAGTGGTTTGTCCTGCCAACTCTGTGTCATCTGTGGAGTCACTACAGCGAATCAGATTTCACTCTTTCGCACAGGCAGTTGAATTTTGATTTTTACGCTGGATGCCCAAAAGTACAAGGGATGTTTTTATTTGAATCCCTGATCGGTTTCATGTTTCTCCCACTTTTTGCTCCGAAATCATAGCGTTTGTGAACTAGAAATAGAACTCCTGCTACAAACATCGGACACAGACGTGACGAAGGTGATGTAAACATTCTGATTGATTGACGAACGTTATACTATTTGTTTTTTGGGTTGTCCGGGTCCATGGAGGGATGCAGAAAGGAGAGGCTTTATCTTGAGGAGTGCAGGTGTATCTTGCTGGTAAAATAAGGTTCATACAGCCACCTCAAGGGAAGTTATGAAAATGGAACATACTATTGTCGTGCGTGTGGTAAGTGTATCTTATTGTATGCACTTTTAATGTACAGGGGATTCTGTCATATGGTGTCCTTATGCCACACGCTAGTCTTTAGTAGCAAGTCTTGGCTCCTTGCTACCGGGCACCAATGCGCATGGGCTTTAGACGCGATACTAAAGTGTCTATAGGACGTCCACACAATCTACGCTCCGTCTAATTTCCTCATTTCAGTCAGGCTACAGAAAGGAGTGTGCGCATGAATCATGTATCAACAGCACTAACGGAATCCAGTCAACACAATTTGAGAGTTTTGCCTGCAGTTGTACCTAAGGCAACAGATGATTTTATTCATTAAAACTAGTTGGATTGCTGTATATAAGAAAATATTTTGAGGAAAAAGTATATGAACTTTTAATACATAATTTTTATTTAAACTTTTTTTTAAGTTAATCTTTCCAATTACCACATCAACATACCTAAATGTTTATATTTCTAGCTAGGCCTGCACAATAAATCACAAATTTATCGTTATTGCGATGTCAAGCTGTACAAAACGCAAATCGCAAAAGAGGGCAAAAATTGCAATAAATGCTTACCTTAAATGTGCTAATACAATCTTATGGCAGCTTGACATATTTAACAAATCAAATAAATCTATTCATGCATTTAACCAATCATATTGTGTATCCCTATTTCTTGCCTTGATTTCTCCTTATAACTGCATGACATCACAAATTAGTCTGAGAAATCTTAGCAAGACAAATTCTACTGGTTCTATTAGTAGAATTTTTAACTCAGGGCCGTGTCACACAGTACATTTTGTGCATATTGCACGGATGAAAATGGGTCATATATACGTAGAAAAAGTGAGAAAATTCATGGTCTTTATGTGAAACTTTTACAGATGTGTCAGGAATTAACCACTTTAAAACCACAGAAATATGAATAAACCACACAAAGAATATGTAAGTCAATGTAGAACATGTAATGTGCGCGATTATTGTGCTGTTTATATGCAATTCAAATGGGATTTGTGCGTCGATTATGTAATTTTAACATGCTATGTGTTCCGTATGCGCGATATAATGCATGGTACGGTCGTGGAAAGCTACAAACTTTGCCTATGCATGTCACACACAATTGCGTAAGATTTACATAATAAATGCATAAATATATTACGTAAAATGCGCATTAGCTGCGTATTTCTCAAATGAACAGCTCAAAAGCGAATAGACTGAGGCTGAAACCCTCAACAGACATCCGTGCATATCGATGAATGATGAGCGCAAGAAACACTTGTGAATTACGTAGATCACGCATGGATCACCGAAATGCGCAGAATGTATGTAGTGGCTGTGTAGCACGGCCTGTAGATCAAGGTCAAACATCTTGCGTTTTTTAACTTGTTTGGAAGACATTTTTGCAAAAATGTCATCTTAAGAAAGTTAAAAAAAAATCATTTCAAGAAAGAATGTCTTATCCGACTTGGAAAAAATTAATCTTATCATGAAACTTTAAAAGGAAACATGTCATAGTGACTTGACTTCTTTTTGTTAAAATATTCTAATTCTATTTTTCCTACACCCTTGGCAGACTGTCTTGCTCAATGAAAGATTTTTTTGTTTATTTTTGACGTAGGGTAGGGGGCCTGTTTTAATTTTAATGAAAATGTTTTGCATGACCTTAACTTTGAACAGATATGTTAAAGACTTTCAGACTGGAAAACCATTTGGTCCGGACCCAGTCTGCTTAATCTGGTCCGGACCGAGCTCTGAACCATGCGTTTGTTCTGTATTCAGACTGCTGTCAAGGGGGCTTTCGTGATTCAAACCAAAAGCTAGTAAACACAACCATGTGACTAAAAATCTCTTCGCTCATTGGTCCAGAATTACGAGGGCGGAGCACAGAAAATAGAGGCAGAAGTTATGGAGGTCCTATGCTAAGCTGTCCTTCTCTGGGTTAGTTCATTCAAACTTTGTATTTTGCAGACCAATTGTAAACGCCTGTATCAAAGTCATGCTCAACAATTTTTACTGCTGCTTTGGTCCGATGGAAACCTGTTGCAGGGCGGTCACTGACAACAAGACCTCTGACTTAGAAGTGTGCTGATAAGTGTTTATGACATATAGATTGTCGGGAAAACAGGGAGAAGCAATGTGTGTTATGTTAAAAGTTGTTTTAATAGATCTGAACCCATCCAATTTCCATGAGTTGCTGTGTCTCATGGCGTTGTGTTGAGAGATTTTTGCTAAGCAGCAACGAGGTAGCTTTATGGATGATGTCATAGCAGCGCGTGCCGTGTAAGGAGACAGAGAAAAGCATGTGAAATGCGTTTTCAGCTGTGTTAAAATCAACGTAACAGGTAAGGAGTTGGACCCTTATCCTCTTTGAGAAAACGACAATCATTGCCTTACATTTGTCCATGGCTCATCTGCTGCTACATTCTGACCGTGTTTGGATCACGTGACCACCGGCCACGGTGGCCATTTTGGTTCAGTTGTTCTGCTCCGAGGACGGACTGTATTCAGACGGTGGAGTCTGAGGAAACCGAAGCTCAGTCCGAATGGAAACGAACTTGGGTGTATTCAGACTGAAAATGTGTTCCAGATTATCGGGGGAAACTCTGGTTCACTTTAAACCAAATGTGTCCAGTCTCGAAACACTTTTGGATTTTGAACTGAAAAAATATCATTATTTAAAGCAATTTCATGACTAGCTTCATGGAACTTCACAACCCAACAGTCTGAGATAAGTGTCTTAACAGTCATTTACACGCCCCCCCCCACCCCCCACAGCTTCTGTTGCCCTGTTTATATTCAGGAGAATCCCAGCCATCTGGATTCTGTTACAAATGTCGCATCATGGTAATCTGCCATGTAATGAGAGAATGTGGATTACAGACGGGGGCTTGGAACAGGTATTAATCTTCATTTGATTTTCTCCGAGGAGAACTCTTAATTTGAGGCTACATTTTGCCTACCTGATTATTCATTACAGTAAGCTTGCTCATGACAGTATGAAACAGGATAAACAGAGGAAACCGCCAATTAAATCACATTCCGAGGAAGATTGAGGGGACTTACTGTATACAGAACAGTTAGTTTAGTGGCATAAATATTTACACAAAACTGCCACGAATTAAGACAAATGCTGCCAGGAAATAAGTCTGCATTTGAGGACTTAGAGCAAGAGGGTTTGTCTAAATTTAATGTCCCACATTTCTAAAAACCTCCTATTTGAACTTGACAAAACAAGGCAACTGTTGTTGGACGGCACAGGTCAACATAAATCATCCAACTAAGCCTATTCTGTTGATATTATGGGCTCTTCTCCATGAGGATAAAAGCGCGCTGTGCTATGAACATTTATTTTCCACTGACATTTTTAGAAACATCCAACATAAATGATTCTCTTCAAGCAGAAAAGGGGCGAACGGCTGCATCAGACCGGCCCCAGCAGACGTTCGGTGCGTTTGCAGCACCGAGGGAGTGCATGTCAGTTAAATGTTTATACAGCTGCTCTAAAGTGTATTATTATCATGAAACCACACCACTATAATGTCATTCTGTGTATGCCAGAGTGCAGTCTTGCTCTTCCCTATAGCCTGCTGGCCTTGCCTCTGCTTTGCTTTGCTGGAAGGTGGGGATCAGACAGAGCCCGGCACCATGATCATCACATGTGATCATCAAAACGACGGGCTGTGAGTTTTTTTCTTGACAGGCAAACATGTCTGCACATCAGAAGTACATTCATCTTTAGAAGAACCGCACAATGAATGGCTAATTAACACAAACAAACGTTAATAAATGACTTTTTTTTTTAATTGTGACATTATTTACATGATTCTTTCTCAAAAAAAAAAAAAAAGATGACATCAAAGCGGGAGAAACCAAATAAATGGGGCAAAAAGACTCAAAAATAAAAAAGTCATTGAAATATAACAAAACCAAAAAACACATGTCGAGGATATTCAGAGGAAGTTATTATCGCTTGGTATTATGGGATGGCAAACATGACAAACCCCAGACAAAAAATAATTAAATGGTTGCTATGGAGATAAAACCAACAGAAAAGCCGCCATTGATTTTTTTTGGGGGGGGGGAATTTTTTTTACACATTATTTGATAAATTGTATATTATGCATATCATTAAAATACAGATTCAGTCCATATTTTAGGATTTACATGGAAATGCTAGAGAAAATTTTAGCAATAAAACTACAGTCATTGAAGGATTTAACGTGGATTTATCAAGGATGGTGCAAAAAGTGAATTCCCTTCTTTGTCCGTGGTCAGTGACCAGATGTGAAGCAGCAAATTTGACATTATGGTTAGTGCACTTTATTAGCCATTTTCAGGGTGTCTGAACCTACAGTTTCAAAATCCGGTAGAATTTCCCAGCATGCCTTGATGCTCGGTAGATTGGAAACTATAAATCAGAACACATCCATTCACTGAAGTAAAAACCTAATAAATATGAATATTGTACAAAGACTACTTATGAAGAGACTGTGTTCTGATGTCAAAAACTTGGATAATTTATTAAAAACAAACATAAAGTTTTTCAAACGACATTGTTCATTGTCAGTGCATTGTTGTTTATACTTTCCAATCTAGTGAGCATCAAGGCATGCTGGGAAATTCCACTAGATTTTGGAACCGTAGGTTCGGACAGCCTGAAAATTTGGGTTATGCTGATTGTTGATCCAATCGTGGTGCACATACAGTTTATTCTGATCATGGGTCACCAAAGTTTCAGCTTTTACGTCATGCGTAGACAGTGTGGCGCTCCAGAGAACGCTTTGGAGCGCCAACAGGACCGTCGGCTGCTCCGCGAGAGCGAACCGTGTCTCTGAGCAGAGCACCCGGACTCGTAGCTTCGTGTTTGCGGGCAGGGAAGGGTGCTTTGTTACAGTGTGCACTCTGGAAGAGGCTTCGGACCGCAGTCCGTCCAGCCTCTCCGCGTGAATGAGCTTCTTTTCAATCCGAATATGCAGTCCTTAGAAACCGTGTAAACAGTCCCGTGAATTTGTGCTGCCAGTCATGTTCAGACGAAATAATGGCGGATGTTATTCCCACATATTTACGTGCAGCCAGGATGCACATTGCGGCATTGCCCGCATGGATTTGAAGTGCATCCAAAGCTAAATGTTGGCACATATTAGCCGAGTCAGTCTGACTCAGCATTTCAACTGCAATCCACTCTGGCCAATCAGGATGGAATTTTGTTGGAAGGCCACACCCCTACTTGAAAGCGGACCACACAAAATCTGTCAAACATTTTGAATGTTGGACGTGGGCGCCAGTAGGCTCCACCTATAACCTGACCTTATAAATCTCTCCTTAACGTCTGGATCTGTTCCTTCCTTTCTGAAGCACGCTATAATAAATCCTGTGCTTAAAAAACCTAACTTGGACCACTGATCAAAATGATTTCCGTCCCATTTCAAAACTTCCTTTTATTGCTAAGATCTTGGAGAAGGTTGTAGCGGAGCAACTAAGGTCATTCTTAGAACAAAACAATATTTGTGACGTTTTCCAATCTGGCTTTAAAAAGAACCACTCAACTGAAACAGCTCTTTTAAAGGTTTCCAACGATGTGCTCATGGCGGCAGATTCTGGTCAATACACTGTTCTCATTCTATTAGACCTAAAATCTGCATTTGATACTGTAAACCATGAAATCATGCTCGAACGTCTTCATAACAACTACGGTCTATCTGGTTCTGTCCTAAACTGGTTTGTCTCCTATTTCAGTGGTAGATCTTATAAAGTCTGTGTTGACTCTCTATCTTCAGAAGCAACAATCCTGTCTTGTGGCGTTCCCCTAGGTTCTGTATTGGGACCCATTCTATTCACTCTCTACATGATTCCCCTTGGGAGACTCATCAGCAAATTTTCTAATATTTCTTATCATCTTTACGCTGATGACATTCAACTTTATTGCTCCTTTGGAAATAATAATTACACTAATCTATCAAATCTACTAGACTGCTTGGCCAGCATCAGGGTTTGGTTAAATGACAACCATTTACTCCTGAACCCTAACAAGACAGAGACAATAATATTTGCTCCTGGTGACAAAATTCCCTCCATCAAAAGTCACTTTGGTTCACTGAGCTCTTATGTCTCAGTCTCAGGAATCTTGGTGTCTGGTTTGACAAAGCTATGTCTATAGACTCTCATTCGAAGCGCTTGGTCAAAAACTGTTTTTATCACCTGAGAAATGTGGCTAAACTGAAGACAATGTTAACCAGATCTGACCTTGAGCTGATCATCCATGCCTTTATCTTCTCTCGTTTAGACTATTGTAATTCTCTTTTTACTTGTTTTAACAAAAAGTCTCTTAAACGTCTCCAACTGGTCCAGAACTCTGCTGCAAGGCTTTTAACTGGAACCAATAAGCACACTCATACCACCCCTCTGCTTTTATCTCTTCATTGGCTTCCTGTTAAATTTAGAATAGATTTTAAGATTTTGATTTTAGTTTTTAGAGCCTTGCACGGACAAACCCCGATCTAGATCAGCGAGCTTTTAACTCCCTACACTCCTGCATGTTCTTTGAGGTCCACTGATAAAAAATCTTTTATGTGTTCCAAAAACTCATTTTAAAACTAGGGGAGACCTCGCCTTTCAGGCAGTCGCTCCCCGACTTTGGAACAACCTCCCCCTGTCTCTGCGCCAGATTGACTCAGTCGAGTGTTTTAAAGCTCAAGTTAAGGCGTTTTTATTTAGGAGAGCTTTTAGCTGACTTTTACTTGTGTTCATTTCTGCCTGTTTGTTTGTTTATATGCCTGTTTGCGTTTTATTGGGTATCGCTTCTGATTTTATATTGTTTTAACATTGTGAAGCACTTTGTGAGTCGCTCTCTGTGAAAGGTGCTATATATATAAAAATTACTTACTTACTTACTTACCTACTGTTATTGAAGCATCTGATTGGTCATTGTACTAAATAAAAAAGTATCATAAAAGTGAGGATAATCAGGAAGATGCTAAAAAAAAAACGGTTCTTCTGACCAATAGAATGATTGAGTAATAGCTGTTAATGTCTCTATAGAAGTTTCTGGGAGCCAACGGGTCCGTCCTGTCTGGATGTCGAGGGGAGGAGTTACTCAGTCCAGTTCTTTTATACAGTCAAAGGGAACACAGAAATGAGCCATGATACCACGAGGGTTGCATTCATGGTAATACCGTTTAGTTGAGCAGTTTGACGAAGCTCATCAAACATTTGCGTTCATTTTTTTTTCTTTTCCTGTCAAAATTATTCTATCAGACGTCTTCCAGCCTCCTCAGGAAATCCTGCCAACCGAAACCAGGCTGCTCTAATCCAAGAGAAACAAACGAATATGCATAGCTATATCAAACTGAGGATGATAAGTCATAATAATGACAAAAAAATGAAAAAGTTAAAGTAAGTGAATATACACATGTATGTGATGGAACCCTTTCTGTGCTCCGCACCGGTCTGAGAGGAGGCTTTGAAAGTTTTGGACATTCTCTGCACTCAGAATGTAAGTTTTGTGCTTGTTGGTCATTTTTGTCACTGTAGAATGATTAAACCAGAGGTTATAAACCATCCAGCTGTGATGAGCAGCAAACTTCACACTGAAAAAACTAACAATCAAACCAAACAAATGGAAAAATATGGACAGGACTCCATGGGGGCTTACATTTAAAAAGTCTAGCTAAAAATCTGAGCTGCAGTAGAAATATAGTTTTGTTAATGATTGATAAAATGTCTATTAATGTCTAGTTATCCTAAGTTTGATACATCTTTGTAGGAATGTATGCCTGCTGATTGTATTGTTTTGTGCATTATTCTTATTTGACTGCTAGAAATAAACAAATCAAACGATTGATAAAATACAAAAGTAGAATAGCAACTCTAACCTCCTGTCCATTTTTTTGTCATTGTAAAACAGTTTTGACATTTGTTGCTTCTTTTTTTTTTTACTGTATCATTTTTTTTCGTACAGTTTCTCCTTTTTATCTTTTCATCGCATTATTTCTCTTCTTTTTAGCTTTTGCTCCCTGAAGTTTTCTGCTGCTTCTTTTTAACTTCTTTCAGTTTTTGTCCCTTTTTGCCGTTTCAATTTTTAAAGTGTTTATCTTCTATTCAATTCAACTTTATTTATATAGCCCAATATTACCATTGTAGTCGTCTCAATGGCCTTCAAACCACTAATTGCACAATCATCTCACCTGACTATTAAAAGAAATTCTGCCATGAATGAGATTCTGCAACTTTTTGTGTGTTCAGGCTGAGCTTAAGCTTAAGATGCTGCTGAGCGGAGCAGGCCGTGCAGCCCCCCAGCAGCTGTTTGAAAGCTTGCAGGTGGAAGCAGGACAGTAAGGAGCGCCTCAGACACAGGTGAAGGAGCAGCAGAGGCGCTCCCTTCAGGGCCCTCTGATGCTAAAGGGGGATCAGCAGCAGGGTCACCAGCTGTGCAGAAGTCGCTGAGGCTTGATCTCTTGATCTTTGTCTCTTTGTGGAGGACCTGAACTGAAGGCTCTTGAAAGCAAGTCAAAGCCTGAAAAGGGTAAATACCCCTTAGCTCACTCACTCCTGATAATATCTATTTTCACACTCCAGCTCCAGGTTCTTCTCCGTCTCCCTGAAGAGTTCCCACAGGACGATTATTTCTGCTGCCGAGTCGCTGATCGCTCCTAAACGGTCGTGGCAGGTTGAAAAGCTGGAAGCAGGACTTTAGAGCTGTGTGGACGGACCAGCGTATCGTTTTATGTTGCATTATGTTTGTGCTGTTGGTTTGCTTTAGCATTATTCTATATTCTATTATTCTGCAGCACTTCTGTACGGCAAGGACAACCTTGTTTATGCAATTCTTCCTCATTACTGCACCTTTAAGCAAACGTTCCCCCCCCGCCACAAACTCAAAACATTACCAACATTTGCACGCAGCTAGTATCTGGTGGAACTTTTGACATAGGGAACAACCCCCCCCCCCCCCCATGATGACATCACAGTGGGAGAAACCATTAAGAAAACACATACTACCAGCTTATATTTCAACCATATCCTACGTTTCGTCGTCACTGAATTCAGGATGGGGCCATCATCTTGAATTCACTTTTTTAAGTCACTTTCTACAGATTTGAACTCCTAGGGATTTCCATCCATCACCTCCTGAACTCAGGAAGTTACTTAGTAACACATGAAGTCTGTAGATTTTGAATGGTAACCTTGCAAAAGTATCCCTGTTGCTCACAAATTTTTTAATTGAATTTTGGGAGAATTGAATATATGAATCCCAGGCTCAAACTGAGTGAAATGATATGAAATTTGCTATTAATATATTAGAGATGTGATTGTGGTAGACAAAAAAATTCTGTTGCCAAGGAAATTCAAAAATGTACTTTAGCCAATTCTTTTATTAATTTCATAGATCTGTTTATCACCCCCAGGCGGCCAAAAAATACAATGGTTGCTATGGAGACAAAACCAAGAAAAGACACCATTTTGAAAAAAAAAAAGGATTTTTTTGTGAATTTGTCCACTCTGACTAAGGTGGCAGAGGGGACCTGACAAATTTGTATTCACTTTGTGGTGAAATGACAAATAAAGATCCTGGAATCCTTGAATTGGAAATGTAACCCCGGTACGACCACAGACAGGAAGTAAAGCAGAACACAATTACACACCAACATAAACAGGCAATTCTGTCGTCTACAAACCTTCTTCAAAAGGCCCCAAGTGCCAAACGATTTACTGAGATGAACCATATTAAACTTTATGTTTCATAATGACCTTGCTCTAGAAGATATGAGATGCCTGGCTTTGTCTAACCTTTATCATATCTCAGAAACCAGCAGAATCCCACGTCATCCAACGGACTAATCTCCTTCGGAGAAGCTGAAATGGCTTTTGTGAGCAACATTTGAAACAATTCGAGTGTCGATCTTTCACCCTCTGCCCAAAGGGATCCTCATGTGACTACGAAAGGCACCGCACTCCAATCACAATGTTTGCATTTGTCGTCTTTGTTTTCCTGGACGTTTAAAGGACATCAGGAACGCCCACGAGCAATTTTCCTTTAAGAGATGTCCTTTAAATTTGGGGCCCCCCTCTCGTGTTTCAAACACAGAAGCTGCAGCGCCGGCGGTTTACAGAGCAATTTACAGCTCCGGCACGGCATTAGAGCCACATTAATTGAAACCATCTCTGCAGCTTGATCCTGTTTCATCTGCAGATACTTCCTGGTGGTTGCTCTGCCTGCAAGCAGCTGCTTGTGCTTAAGCGGTAAAATGTAAATTTTGACGTTGGCTGTTTATGTAGTCCAGGCTTCTAATCATGTATAATTGAGTGACACGTGGTGACTTTATGAGTGGAGCTGCATTCAAAGCGCAGATCCCTGTGTTTAACTCCTTCTTTAAGGTTGAAGTTAATGCGTCTTATTTAAGCTAATAAGCCTAATTAAAGATCTATAGGAGTACTCTCATAAGATGTCAATAAACTCTACATAAGACATATTTTGATTGATTAAAAGTACAAAAACTACTAATACCTGCAATAGTTTTCAATAGGTTAAAACAACAGAATAATTGTTATTTCCTGTTTGTAGATAGTTAAAACACAATCAAATGAAAAGTGAACTCATTTGTCGAATGACACAGCTGCTCGTCAGCAACCAACCTGGGAGCAGCGCTGCCGTTGATATTTGAAACATCATCTTGTGATCTCCAAGAGCCCATATAATCTCGAGGTGGACTTGTTGCTCAAATTAGTGGGTAGATAAGTGTGCCACATGCTCAGCATCCATAAATATTGACTCTGGCTTTCCAGTTGGCCATCTCCAACCTCGGTGGGTTTCCATTTTGGAACAAACTTCCAGAAAAAATGTACCAATATTTCTGCAATGTCTTTCATGGGCCGAGCACATGTGCCCAGCCGGGTCCGCCAGGCGTGCTTCTGCTGTCAAACACGCATCCGAGGAGATTTTATTGGTTCCCAAATTAAAAGACAAAGTGCAAGAGAGCTGCAGAGACAAATCGTTTCCTGGTTTGGTGCAACATCTCAGCAGATGATCTTCATGCAGGCTAAAGGGGGGGTGGCGGGGTGGAGGAATGCAGGCCCCCATGTCCAGCCAGGCAGCTGTTAACAGCAGGTGAAAGGCTGATGGTTGAATCTGCAGTGTCATCTGAAGACTCTGTTTGCCCACCGACTCCTGGAATGTACCTGACGACAAGAGGGGGCTTCGCCATCCACCGCAACATGCAGGCGCAGACAGAGCAGGCGCAGACAGAGCAGGTTCTGTCTGACAGGAAAGGGGGGCAGAAAAAAGAGACAACCCCCCCCCTCACGTTTGTCACAAGGACAACAAAAGGTGTCTTCTTCTCTTCATCCCAATCTGTGTTGAAACAACACGATGCTCTCCATCTTAATCTTCCTCAAATAACCTCAAACATAATAGATTTATTCTGCTGCTGTTATCAGTCTGATGTAGAACTCGCCGTTCCTCCTGGCGGTGGTTTCCCTGTAAGAAACTGTACACGCCTGAAAGCTGCACGGTGGTTTTGCTGCATGTTTTTGTTTTCTGCAGATGATCTCTACAAGGTTAAGGATGAATAGAACACACTGTGCTTGAGAGGGAATTCGACTTTAATATTACGACAAGAGATGCAGCTGACAGGAGGCATTCAGTCCTGTCAAATCTGGAGCTGCGCTCCTCCTCCTCTCTGAATATTAACATTCTCTTTTCTCAAACTATAGTTTTAAGAACAAAGAAAATATTCAGACACAAAAATCCAACTGAACTGTTGATCCTGAGCAGAAATGGAAGGAAAGGCGGACCGGTCACTTCACACCTCTGTGCTGCCACACAAGGGCTTCCAAGGACAGCGGTTTAATCTGATAACAGCCGTCTAAAGCCAAATGATTGTTATGAAGATGCACAGATGCTCCACAACGGTGTTTTTCAAACCCACCTGTTTGTTCTTGGAGCCTTTAAAGGGCAGCAAGGGAACATCGACGTAGAAAGTCACTAAAATCTTCATTCGTACATGTTTAAAAAAGTTAAGAGAAACACTTCAAAATTTGGAGCAGATCCCAAATGGAAGACCTATGGTGTTTTTTCAACATGTTGTTGTGGCGTTTTTCTGATAAATAATGAAAATCAAGCTCAAAATCACATGAAATAGGAGCAGAGGAATAAATGCCCTTTAAAAAAGATCGTATTTGTGACATAGAAAATACGCTGGGCTGGGCCACAAGCTCCCTGCTCCGCCTCCTTCCAGTGCATCCACTTGTACATCTTTGTTTTCCTCGTCTGAGCTGGAATCAGGATGGAAGCTGGATAGCGCCGGGATACCTCGCCATTGTTGTGTTGTTGTTAGGGTGGAGGAACATGAAAACAGATGGGTGACGTTGCTCACAACTCTGAGGTGAATTTCTAATGAACTCCTGGCGCTCTGCAGAAACTGTTCTAGAAAAGGACACAGGTTTTTGGATTTTGGCTAAAACTGGCATCATAAATAAAAGACCACTGCTTTGAAAATAGATCAGAAGATGGCCGGAGTGGGTCTGTGAGGAACGGGGAAACTCCTCTGAACATATGGACTCGTTTCGACAGCGGTGCATTTTCAGGCCGGGTCAACATAGTGTGCAGGAAGGCTGCCAGAAAAAAGTTTGTAAACTGCTGTCAGAACGGCCCCCCGAGACTGAGCTGTGTTTTAAAGCCACGTCTGTCCCGACATTCAGTTGTGTGCCACTATTTACTGCTATCACAAACACGCAAATGTCTCCTGGAAGGAAATAATGCTGCGAGTGGGGCTGGTGCTGTCCCGGGTCAGCGTGTGCTTGAGTCACAGCTTAGCATCTCAGAGTTCACCCTCGGTAGGTCGTTCATTTCTGTGTCCTGATAGCATATCTCTCACCGCCCTCTCTGGCCTCCAGGACTCACCTCTGACATGTTTTCCTTTCAATCGGAAGGTAATTGGATCAGCCGCAGCAGTTTGATAAGAAGGAAAAGTCCGACTTAAACTAAGGACATCAGAGTGGGGTGATCCGTATTTTAGATCTTGGGGTGTCACTGATCGAGCCCCTTTGCTGCCCCCCCCCCCCGATTCTTCAGTGCCAGCCTGACACGGGCCGTACCACCCAACCACACCAGAGGGAGGCTGAAACCGGAGCGAGAATCCTCTAACTTGTTTAATTAAAGCTTTGGCTGGTTTACTGAACAGCATTTTGGCATCCACAGCTGTGACTTTAAACAGATTACCCTAACGACAAATTAAGTCCTTATGAATAGGTCGAGAGAACACATACGTTTCATCATAAGTCAACTTTGACAACCTCCAACAGCAAACTTAAATTAAACTGGAATTCCTGGGATTTATCTCGGGGAAGGCCAACAATACAAGGCTGTCACTCAGGTCACGGCATGCATCCACAGGCCTTGCGGTCTTTTAATTGCCAGCTGGATGATCTGGGATTATCCCTCATAAAATGTCATTGTGCTGAAAAGGAGACAAAGTTATCTTCTGATCTGTGCTGGATTTGATCTATTTATCCAGACTCTGTGCTTTTGGCAAAACAAATTTGCCCACCCAAGCATCATCACCTAATGGAAGTCGGTAGATAGAGCTTTTCTTATGGAAATGACCCAAACACAAATGCTGTCCCTACAGCCCACGGGCCAAAAACAAAAGCAGGGAAGTTTTTCTTGCACGGATGATCGTACTGCACGACCCAAATGCTACGTTTAGCTTTGCTGAATGGCCACAAGTGACCAAACTAAAATAAAACAAGGAAAGCTGAACAAAAAGATGCTCTCAGTTGGCTTTTTTCCTGTAGACCTTTATGACTTTGACGATTCACAAATCTGCCTCCGCTGTGATAAACTACTGAAAATGAAAGAATGAGTGAGCTGAGGAAGTTATGGTTAAATCTGTAAAGTTCATATGAAACTTTTATCCGAAAACACATTTAATCCAAATATTAGCTCTAATTGTTTCTGAAACTAATAAATTGTCAGGATTTCAGTATACAATAATGGAACCTTCCAAAATAATTTAGATGAAAAGCAGAAAGTTGCCTCACAAAAGTCCTGGAAACGTCTTCTTTTGTTTGTATTGATTTAAAGGAGCCAAACTTTATGTTTTAGGCACTCCAAAGGTCACTTATATAAAATATTTTCTTTCTCTTTGCACTCATGTTTACATGTAGTCCTTGTGCCTTTTTCTCTGTGACTTACTTGCCCTTTTACGCATGAATCATAGGTCAGTGTTAAGTGGTTGAACAAGCAAACAAAAACAAAGAAATCCATAGGAAAGTGCTCAGGTAAAAGGCGTCGACTGAAAGTGACTGACAGGAGGAATAAAAACACTCTTTACTTCAGGAGAAGAACGTCTAATTCCTGGGAAGTAAAACAAATAAAAGCTTCCATTCCGAAGTAAGGATGCAAAGAAAGAGGAGTGTAAAACAACAGAGAAAGAACTCATGGGACGGGAGGGGGGGGGGGGGGGGGGGTTATAGATTTGTGTGAATTTAATATCCTTAATCACGAGAACTGTCTTTTCCAACTAGCAGGAGGCGGTTTGTAAGGAGCAGATGATTGACAGCCCCCCAATGACATCATGGTACGACAAAAAGAGTCGCTGGAGAGAAGGCACCAACCAATTGGACCTTTACGGAGCGGCGCGCAGAGGAGAGGAGACGCGGCGCGCAGAGGAGTGACTCTGAGGGGGCATCTTTCCTCAACAGCAGACCTTTCAGTTCTTCTTTTCCATTTGATTTTTACGTTTTGACGTTGCGTTCAAACCTCTCTGCACTCGTATATCGGTTATGCCTGCGCAAAGCCGCTTTCCCATAGAGCTCACTTAAGGCTTTTTGTTCCTTTTTTGCCTTCCGTGCTGACCGAAGCTGTCGAAAATATGTGCGAGAGGCGATCCGTGCATGCGGGTAAGGGCTGTCTGTGGTCCCCCAAGGAGAAACAAAGTGGATTAAACTGGAGTTAATGTGGAATTTATCGGAGCTCAAAGGCGGAACCAAGACCGGACACAGCGCTTCCTCGTCAGGTAAGAAGAGTGATGGAACCGGTAGAAACGTGAACTTATCCCCCTTCTAGGAAGTTTTAGTAACAGTAGTAATCAAAATTCAAAGCATAAACTAAGTTGACAAATTACATGTGATTCTCGGGGATTAAGTCTCCAACAATCACTACGGTGGTGTGCGTAAAAGCGTCCACGGGGGAAACTGGGAGTGAAAAGCTGAGGATGTTAGATTTAAACTAAAGTTTGCTGTCTCGCGCGTAAGATCCAACACCTGGGAGCCTCCTGAAGGAACTGATGGTTATTCTCTGGACCATCAGAACTCTGGAGCTTCGTTTGTGGTCACGTCTTGTTAACCGAACAGATTCCTTATCTCTCCTTCAGAGACTTCATGTCTACGATTTTCATTCATGAAATCCTTTCATTTGGCCTCTGTAAAACTATCTTTTAATGTTTTTGGCTCCTGTGTTGGAGCCAGATGTTCAAGATCCTCGAAGTTAAATGACTCTCTTTTTGTTATAATTGTGACTCTTTTTTGGAAGGTTGGAAGCCCTGGTGTATCATGTCAATACGCCAGCGCCAGAGTATTGATGAACAGAGTTCCTTTCTCCACAGGGACTGACTGATCATGGTCGCCGTGGTCCGCTGTCTCATGGTACTGCTGCTCGCTCAGGTGTTGCTGGAAGGAGCTGCGGGACTCATCCCCGAGGTCGGCCGAAGGAGGTACAGCGAGTCAGGGAGGCAGAGCGCAGGGCAGTCGGACAGCTTCCTCCACGAGTTCGAGCTTCGGCTTCTCAACATGTTCGGGCTGGGGCGCAGGCCCACCCCCAGCAAGCAGGCTGTGGTGCCGCAGTACATGCTGGACCTTTACCACATGCACTCTGCGCACGGGGAGCACAGCGCCAGGCGTCCCAGGAGCATGGGAAAACACGCGGAGAGAGCCGCCAGCAGGGCCAACACGATTAGAAGCTTTCACCATGAAGGTATATATTAGTGACATACCTTTACCTTTCAGCCGGAGAGCTCCTCTGCTCTCTCAGACAACCCCAACCTATATTTAACCATGAGTCAGTGCGTCCAGACTGAACTTCAGAGTGTTCGCTGTTTTATTAAGGTTTAGTCATTTACAGGTGACACGTGTCCAAGCTATTTGTAACCCTTCAAGAAAAAAAAAAAGTTTCTTCAAACACAAGTTTTAAACAAGTACCTCATGCACAATTAAATTCACCACGTGATGCAACGTTTACGCGAAATCCCTCAGGCGAAGCTGTCACCAACTTCAAACACACTGCAGGGCGGCGGTTTTCCCCGAGGTCATTTGTTTCCTAATAATTCGTGGTGTTTGCGTGTGTTCCCAAAAAAAACAAACGCTTTTCCACACACGCACCACAGCGGCGGGACAAAAGGGAGGGGGCGGCCGCGCAGGTGACGGACGCGGCTCCGTTATTTACGATGACATGCCACTTAATTGCAGCGCGCAGGTTGCCAGCTTCACCCGAGTGAGTGAGTCACTTCAGATGTAGTCCCCATAACGAGGAGGAGTGGAGAGCTTCTCCCTTCAGATAACCCGTCGTTGCTGTGCGTCACGACGCACTGTTGCGCCACATCTGCTGGATAGTTGTAGGCAATTTAACAAAGACCACATCCTTCACACGTTTTTAAAAAAAAAAAAAAAGTATGTATTTGCATAGAAATGTTTTCACATTGAAGTAGTTTTTAAGATATTACTTGGTCCACAGAGCCTTCACACAGAGCCCCAAGTGTTTGGAGAAGTTTCCATCAGGCGTGAGTCAGAGGGGTGGTTGACTGGTTGCTTGGGTGCTCTCCAAAGGCCTGGTGCAATGACACCAAGTGGCTACACTGACACACAACAAACAGCCCTGGCAGGGCAGAGTGGCTGCTCCCAGGCGGACCTCTGCAGCCAGCCAACGCTCGCCAACACCAGCGGCGATTGCTGCTCTTTGATCTTCTGCAAGCAGAGCTGCAGGGTTATTAGTCCATACATATCTTGTCAAGTGGCGTGCGAGTAATTGTGCTCAATGTACTGAGCATGTATATACAGATGTAAGCGCAGCACATCAAAGCAAACAGCTCTAATCATTCATCAAAGCCGCCGTCTGAGTTTCATTTCTCCTGGATAATTAGTTTCAATGCTATCGGTTTTCAGAAATAACTTTTAGCAACGCCGTCACACAGGAAGTAACCGCCAGACTAGTCCCTGATGAATGACCCCACATTAGCCTTTCTTTATCTTTTGTTTTGGCATACGACACAAAAAGAAATTAGGAATGTTGATACACTCATATCTGTGATTCACACGTTTAAGACAAGTCCACACTTGTTCCCCTTAAAAAAAAAGAGAGAGAGAGAGAGAATACTGCTGAAGACGGGAACGGAGAAAAAGAGTGAAAGAGGGCAAAAGAAAAGAGGATTTGGGGCTAAGAGAGCAGAGGGAAAAAGGGGATTTAAGTGGAAAAAAAGTGGGATTGGGGGGACAGAAGAGAGGGAATGAAAGACATGGGGCTTTCCCACATCAAATGAGGAGTGATGGGTCTAATTGAGGTCTTTGTGCCTCTGGAGGGAGGTTTAGGATGAGGTGGTGGAATTTCCTAAATGCCTCCTTTGAAAAGCTAAGAGTTCAAAGTTTGTGTTTACTCTGCCGCATCAAACAGATTAAAAAGTGTGTCTGTACATTATCTACGACCTTTATAAAGTAAGAGTTCAAAGTACCTCAAAGAAAATTGCAGCTTTTAGTTGTACTTCTATCATTTACTATAGAGGGGGAATGCCAAAGAGCTGAAGTGAACGAGTGATTCTGGATGATGATTGGAAGGGTTTGTTTAATTGCAAGACATGAAAATCTGAATCCCCCACGCAGACGTCTGCAGCTGCGACCGAGTTTCAGCCGGGAAATTCTGCCCGTTCTCTTGATTCCCACTCACATTTTTGATGACACTTGGAGCGCTCGCCCTGAGGGGAAACTGCAGTGGCAGTTTTTCATAGTGCAAATGAGGCGTGGAAAAGCAGCCTGAGCTGATCGGCAGATCAACACGCGCTTCTTCCATCCTCCAACATCACACCAGGTGATGGGGTGATGTCGTGTTGGTCAAATGGGAGTTTGTGTCTTGTTTCTTTACTTATGTATCCCAATGGTTTGTCTCTGGTGTCTTTTGTAGAAGCGATGGAGGCCCTGGCCAGTCTGAAGGGCAAAACAACCCAGCAGTTCTACTTCAACCTCACCTCCGTTCCAGAGAAGGAGCTCATCACCTCTGCAGAGCTGCGCATTTACAGGGATCAGGTGAAAGGGGGCGCAAACACCAGCAACAGCAGCACACCTGGCAACGATCCCGCCGGCGGCGTCCACCGCATCAACATTTACGAGATGTTTGGACTTCCTGCTTCAAAAGGCGCAGACCCTCTGGTGCGTCTGCTGGACACGCGGCTGGTGCAGGACTCTTTGAGCCGCTGGGAAAGCTTCGACGTCAGCCCCGCCGTGTCCAAGTGGATCTCGGGGAAAGGCCACAACCACGGCTTCATGGTGGAGGTGCTTCACCCAGGAGAAGGGGCTGGTGAGCACGGGCAAAGACAAAAAAGGCACGTCAGGGTGAGCCGGTCCTTGCACCAGGACCAGGACTCGTGGCCTCAGGTGCGGCCGTTGTTGGTGACGTACGGTCACGACGGCCGCGGGGACTCTGTACTCCATACAAGGGAAAAAAGGCAAGCATCCCTCCGCAAGCAGCGCAGGAAAAACCATCACAAAGCCAGCTGTAAGCGGCACCCTCTGTATGTGGATTTCAGCGATGTGGGATGGAACGAGTGGATAGTGGCACCCCCTGGCTACGATGCCTTTTATTGCCACGGGGAATGCCCTTTCCCCTTACCAGACCAACTCAACGCAACCAATCATGCCGTAGTACAGACTCTTGTCAACTCAGTCAACTCAAGCATCCCCAAAGCCTGCTGTGTGCCCACTGAACTCAGCCCCATCTCCCTGCTCTACGTGGACGATAACGAGAAAGTGACTCTGAAAAACTACCAGGACATGGTGGTGGACGGCTGCGGCTGCCGGTGAAAAACCCACGCTTCAATAGCTGTTATGGACACCCAGTTTCCCAACAAAGACATTTATTTATATGAAAGAAACTCATAGCAGAGATAAAAATAAAAAAAAACTATATATGAATATATTTATGTCTACGTAAAGTTGGGAAAAGAAATAAATATTTCAATCAAAGGAATTTTCCTTTACTGGTTTTGACAATGTATTTCTGATGTACATTTTAAAATGGGTGCAATACCACATGAAGTATATTGTTCAGATTTTTATTTTGTATTTATTTCTATTATAACCACTTCCTTTGTAAATAAATTATGTGTATTTATCGTGGAAAGAAGAAACGGTGGTGACTTTTCCATGATTGGCTCCTCAGATACGTGGAGACGTCTTGGTGTAGGGAGGAAGAAGGGTCAGAGGGGTCCAACGTCATGGGGGGGCGGACAGAAACAAGCGTTTCACTTTTGACAGACATTACACCCCCCCCCCCTCCCTTATATAACAACACACTAACTGCAAATCGAGAAAGGGATTATTTACACTAATGCCAAAAAACAGACGTTTAGACAGCGACGTGACAGCCCAGTGTGAGGTCAAAGGACAATTTACACGCTCACAAGCGTAATGGACTCCCACGGGAGGGCTGGAAAAACAGCCGAGCATGCTTTTTTTTTCCCTTTTTTTCTTTCTTTGTGTTATATGTTGCTGCAAAGACTTCTGGGGAAAAAATCTTCCGAAAGGATAATTTGTGCTTATTGTGTTGCCAACCTTTCCAATCCATATTATTGGACAACCAAGACAGTTTATTTACAGTGTCGCGAAATATAAAGAAAAAAACCTTTACTTAATCAAGAGCGGCACACACCTGCATGAAAAAGTTGTTTAAAACAATACGACAGGAGCAAATATTTAACTTTCACATAGGGAGTGCCAACGTATTGAGGCCAAAACAAAAATTATAATATAATATCATACATCACAGAAAGTCGGGGGCATCAAACTCAAAGTAGGAATGTTTCTACAGCAATATTTGCAGTATTTAGTGTTGCTTCAAATGAAAGGGAGGCGACGGAGGGGATGACTGAGAACCTCCACAGCAGATCAGATAATAAGAGAGCAGAGCCGTGCGGGAGTTTGACGGACTTTCTGCTGTGTTTGCATTGAGACATGGGTTTGGAGGGTTCACAGAATGCTGGAAATAGAATGTTTTTATGTGAGCGCACTTTTGGGACCGTGGAATGTTGGTTTTCAATCTCAGGCACATGCATATGCTTTCACGGAAAACCAACATGCTTGTTTTTTCAATCATCTATTCAAGGCTTTCCTGATGGCTTTTTGCTCCTTAAAAAACAAATGAGCGTCGAACAAAGGCGCGCTTTTTACCATTACAAACACAAATATGAAGGGAATTCTTCCATTGATTGGAAACATCCACGTTATTCATCTTTTTATGGTCATAAGGCCTTTCATTTATAAAATGTAGCTTATAGGTAATTACTACAATTTGACAGCAGTACATACAAGTTCCTTTCAAAATAAAAGACATCCAAGTAAGATCTTCCTGCTGCTGAAGACTTAACCCTTCTTGAAATTGGAATTTCAAATTTAAAATCTTTTAATGACGATGATGCCGTTTTTAGCCAAAATCTAAAAACCTTTTCTAGGACATAGTTTCTGCAGAGCAAATTAGAAATTCAGATTGTAGATTAAGCCTGTCGACATTTCCCCATCATCCATTTGTTTACACTCTCCCCCACTAGCTTACAGCCCCTCACACCCCCAAACTTAACGTTAGCAGTGCAACAAAAATGGTGAGCAACATTGGAGCTAGCCAGCCGTCCAGTTTAGATTCAGATTCCAGCTCAGACCAGGAAAACAAAGATGTTCTGTTTGTCCACAGGTGGAAGCATCAGAATGGAGCAGAGCAGGAATTTTTTTTAGTCTCCTCCTGATTCACAAGTTGAATTTTAAGCTTAATTGTCTTTATAAATGTCCTTCATCGTGAGAAAAATGCCACAAAAACACTAAAAATACCCTTTTCATCCTAGTCGGTCTTAAAGAGCGTTGCCTCTAGACGTGAAATAAGAAGTTTACTCTGACTTTAGTTTAAACCTTTTAACATATTTTGCTCAACTATATGACGTAAAATCTTAGTTTAAAAATCTAAAAGTTAATGACTTAGCCAACAAATCCATTATTTATTCAAATTGCTAGCATTTTTCTTCAACGCCAGAGAGCTAAAATGACGGAATAAAAGACTCTGAAGCCTCAGGTTGCAGACCCCCCCCCTCCGTTCCCGATGATGCAGCTGTTCAGTCCTCTGCTTTAATTTTCTGCACGTGTTTTTATTCTACCTTGCATCCCCACTTCCCTCCGTCCATCTGGTGTCAATTTTCCCTCGTGGAGCCCACCACGCCACGACCCGGCGCACGAGTAAAGCTCACCTATGTGGGGCACACTTTGATAGACTTAAAGAGGAAGTCTCTTTGTTGGCACGCGCTCGGTGAAAACCAACACTCAAAGTCTCCACTGGAAAAGAAGCGTTTGCTCTTCGCTTCAGCCGTATCGTGTGGAGCAGAATGAGGGGGGACGCCTGTGCCAAAAGACGTGTTACATTTAGTGTCTTTATAGTTCGAGTCCATAAAGCTTTCATTGGCTTTGGGTGGAAACACTGCTCCCAAAGTGCGTGACACATGGGCAGCACTCCCAGCGCTCCTTTCCTGCACCTCATCCCAGCGTGCTAACAGGTCAGGCCACCGTTTCCCCACCTCCCCAGAGTTTCTCGTTTTTGAGTGATATTAGGATCAGACGACTCCTGAGGGAGCACTTCTGAACTTCTCACCAGGGAGGAGGGGTCAGGGGTCAAAGTAATAAGGAGCCATTATCTCCACCCTTAGTTACGGACTTCCAGGCTCATCACGTCATCAGGGAAGAGTGGTTTCTCGTGTGGTCAAACCACTGCATGAAACTGAAAAAACATGTTTGTCTTTGAATTCTTTTTTATCCTCCTTGGGCACAGGCTGTGCTTCAAAGCTGGGGATTTTATGGCAGCAAGAAGAAGGTGATGGGTGAAGAAATGGGTCAGAATGTGTTAATTCTGTTATAGAGCTCTGGGGTTTAGTTGGCTTCACCTGCTCTACAGACCTCTGCAAACGCTCTGAAAAACAGACTTTCCTCTTCTCCGGCCACATCTGGCAAATGATGCTAAATGTGTTTTCTCGTTGTCTCTGTGTAACACAAAACAGAGCAACCACAGGAGTGATAAACATAACTAGGAGCTGGCACTAGCAGCATGGCAGGCAGGGATCACTCACTTTCTTTGTTGCTCCATGAAAAGTTGCCAAAACGACACTAAAGCTCCCGACAACCAAAGTCGAACGGGTTGTAAAATCAGATTTCCAGATTTCTGGCTGGCCCACAATTGGAAACTATGCGGTTGTGCAGTGTATTTTTAACAAAACAGTGGGCTCGTGAGATCTCGGCAGGCTCTGTGCCAAAAGGTGGGACATGAACATTCAGAGAAGAAGTGAAGAGAGACAGCGGCCACTTTGGATTCTTTTCTAACTTTGGATCTTTTCCCTTTTGATGTGCAGCACACGCTAATTTTAGAGGTGGTGCGGAGTCGTTTTCTTTTCCTCTTTATTCCGAGAACAGCCTGTGAGATGACGTCCAGCATAGCTAAGGCTGTGGCATCTGTGCAGCAGCTCTGAACACATCAAACAGAGGGGCGTCAGCACATTCAGGAGCACAGCAAATATCGCAGATTACTCCTCCACTGCCAGGCTGCATTTCCACACAAACAATCTCATCGTTCCACATGTGAGTTACTAACTACAAATGAAAACAGCGTTGGTGAGCCGGAGATGGTGTTAGCTTCTTTTTGTGTGGTTGATGAAATGACGACAATATTGCTTTATAGAATGGCTCACTCAGACCTGAACTGTGTTCTGCTATTTCTGAGATATTCATCCGTGCAATTACAGCGGGCCTAGAGGGACATGCTGAAATCATTACGTCTGACTGCAACTCTGTGAAATAGACCATTATATAGTCTTATACTTACAGCAGACTAATCTTGTAATTAGCTTTAGCAGAGGATTAAATCTTGAAATGCCATTATGATACTCACAGATTTTTCTCAGCGCAGCAGAAGCAGAGCTCCTCTTCTGTCATTTAGAGGATGTGGAGAGAAAAGCCACACATGGCTCAATGGTGTGCAGCGCATAAACGGTGACTTGTGTTCAAAATAGTAAAAGAAAATGATGATTTATTAGGAGGAACCGATTAAATTAATGTTCAGGACTTCTACCCTTTCCGCTTTCTGATCAAAGAATGGAGTGCACCTTTCACTTTGACAACTCACACATTTCCTCACAGAGAACCGGAAAGACTAACATATGGGCCACATGTGGACAAACAGGTTTGAGAATGAATTTCTTGGATCTGAGGTTGGCGTCGTGTTTACTCCCCTCATGGTTATATAAAAAAAGATTCTTTTTTTTTTGGGGGGGGGGGGGTTTAAACCTGACAGACTTTTCTCGTCACATGAACATCCACCATCTTTCTCCATCCGAGTGAGGAGATCAATCAGAGGAAGCAGCAGAGCGCCTATTGAATAAATGTCAATCTCACGCACCAGCAGACAGAAGTCCATCCATCCATCCATCCATCCATCCATCCATCCGTCCATCCATCCATCCATCCATCCATCCATCTTTAGAGCCCCTTTTGGGGCTGCTGGAGCCTATCCCAGCCACTGTTGGGTGAAGGCGGGGTACACCCTGATCAAGTTACCAGTCCATCCCAGGCCCAAACAATCTCACTTGGGGGCATTTTGGAATCAACCAATTAAACTTTTTTGGGACTTTGGGAACTGGGGGCTACACAGTGGCGCTGTGGTTATGCGAGATGCCAAAAAATGATTTACTTATTTCTTTACAGAGATGGATTTTTATTTTAATTCATTTGAAGTTTTTACATGTTTCTGCAACCGAGGATGTTATTTTATTTTAATTTATTTTTTTTAATTGACTTTTATTTATCCCACATTGGGGAAATTGTTCTCCGGTGTTGTTTAGCGGTGAGCTGCAGACTAGCCGCGCCCGAGGTGCAACGGCTGGCTGGAGGGAGCGGGGATCGATTCACCAACCCTTCTGTCATTGGACTACCTGCTCTACCGCCTGAGCTAAACTGCCGCCCAATGATGGCCAAGTTATGCCACATGCTGTATTTGTAAACCCTTCTTGTGGTTTTCTTTTACTTCATTATGGACTTATATGTAGGACTGCACAGTGGTGCAATGGTTGGCACCCTTGCCTCACAGAGAGACGGTCCTGGTTCAAATCCCTGCTGCATTCTTTCTGTGTGGAGTTCGCGTATGTCTGCATGTCTGGATTTTCTCCAGACTTCCTGCCTGGGTCCAAAATGCTTCTAGGCCAGTCCCCCCCAGAACAAGCACTACTGTATCGTTTCAGTTTTGCGCTTGGTGTTGTTGTACCCTAAAATTGCTAACTTGGCCTTAAAAAAAAGTAAACACAGAGAGCACAAGCAGTAGTGAAACTACAGAAAATACTTCCGCGTTATGGAGGCAAGCGCAGCCAAGTGCCATGATAACGGGCATATAAGCTCCACCTCCCCACTCAGCTGTTTCCGAGTGTCCATCGCTGCGTGGCAGCAGCCCTACAAGGATTCACTCGTCGGGTCCAGATGACTGTGTAGTTAATAAACCTAAGCAAATGTGCCTCGAAAATTATTCAGTGCAAAATTTCTCTAGAAAGACATGTGGTTCTCAAGTTCATGGAACCAAAAGAGAGCCTGATTAGAATATTCAATACTGAGGGATGCTGCAGACCATTTCCCATAAAGACAGTACGTCAGGATTTCCATAGATCTCAGTGAGGTTTTAGGATTTCTCCTTTTTTATCTCATCATTTTAAATAAATGGGTTAAAATATATCAAAGGAAAATGTGTCATAACTGGGCCCTAGTGTCCCTGGATGTGCATGTGAATGGTGGTGTGGCCCTGCAACAAACCGGTGACCTGTTCAGGGTGTAACCCCCATATCGCCTGACAGTAACTGGGATAGGCTCCAGCAACCCTGTGAAAGGGATACAGCGGGGTTCCGAAGATGAATAACTGGAGGAAACCAGAGTGCCCAGAAAAAACAAACAGGAAGAGAACATGCAAGCTCCACACAGAAAGAAACCAGTTGTGATTTGAACCTGGGCCTTTTCAGTGCAAGGGCTAACCACTACACCACAGACCCAAACAGAAATCAATAATAAAATAAAAGAAAACCATGAGAAGGGACTACAAATACAGGATGTCATGTCACATAACACCCGTGGTTACATAAACAAGTACAAACTTCAAATGAAATCAAATGACACACACTTCCAGCTGTAGTGCAGTGGTAGGGCGGTCGACCCATGATCGTAAGATTCCAGGTTCGATTCCCGCTTGGAAGGCCCATGTGTCGAAGTGTCCTTGGGCAAGACACTAAACCCCACCTTGCCTCTGGTGGGAGGTTGGCGCCAGTGTTCGGCAGTGACTGTAAAGCGCTTTGGGCCTTCGTAAGAAGGTAGAAAGCGCTATATAAGTATACGCCATTTACCATTTAAAATATGTATGCCTTTTTTGGTGTCTCACATTAATCAGGAGTTTTTTTTAGCACATTTATTTTAATTAAGTGAAGTTAAGTTAGTTTAGTTAGCTGAAGTGGTGCTACTGTTAAAGTATGTGTATTTTGTACGGCGTTAGCATGCCAAGTTAGCGAAAGTGTTGTTCAGGGGCGGCTGTGGTGCAGCGGTAGGGCGGTCGATCCATGATCGTGAGTTCGCAGATTCGATTCCCGCCTTGCACATCCATGTGTCAAAGTGTCGTTGGGCAAGACACTGAACCCCACCTTGCCTCTGGTGGGAACCTGTGTTTGGCAGTGGAGCCGCCACCAGTGTGTGAATGTGTGTGCGACTGTAAAGCACTTTGGGCCGTCGAAAGAAGGTAGAAAAGCGCTATATAAGTATACGCCGTTTACCATTTGTCCCCTGTTGCTCACATCTTTTTTTAACCAGAATATTGTTAAACTGTATTACCCAAATCCTGGCTCAAGCTGAAAAACATGCAACGACATACGATATTAACATATTAGGAATGTGGTTGACAAAAATCCTCTGTTGCCAAGGAAATCCAAAAATTTACTTTTGCAGATTCTTCTAAAAATGACATTGATTTGTTCTTGACCCCCAAAAATAAAGTGTTTGCTATGGAGATAAAATGAACAGAAAAGCCGCCATTTAATAAATAAATAAATAAATAAATAAAGGTATTTCCATAAATGTGTCGCGTTCAGCTCTGACCAGGGTAGACGGGGAGACTAGAGGCACGTGGCAGCCACTCAGCCGGTAAGGGCGGGTAGCGTGACTTGAATTGTTCTCGCTCCATCTCACTAGTTCAGACATATTGCTGCACATTGGCCTTGTTTGCAACCAAATCATTGGTGGGGTGCATGATGCAGAAACCGGAAACTTTTGTAAATCAAAGGGTGATTGATGCAGGGCATGCATAACTGGTATTTGTGCAAATGTGTCCTTCTGATAATGTATTAAATTCAAAAACTAGTACTTTATCCACCTTGAACAGTTACCCCTACAACGTGCTGTCACTCATGCACAGCAGTGCAAACAGCAGTTTGTATTCAATCAACTCAAGTAAATAAGCAGAGTTTTCTATAAAATTAGCATAACTTGTAGTAAAAACAGACCACCATTCAGATCTTATTCATTCAGTTTGATTTAACTCTGCAGCGGGGTGAGCTAAACGCTAAAGAGAACTTTTATAGGTTTGTCAGATCTTTCACAAGAGACATGTTGCACTTTTGAGGCGGCATTCACAAAGATTTTTTTTTTTTTATTTTTCTTTGAATAGTAGAGTCTCAGTAGCCTTCACCCATGTTGCTCTGAATTGAGCACATGCTATTGACACATCATAGTGTATCAAACATCAGCTGATCTCAGTTATATACATGTAAAAAAAGACCTGTTATGGAGTTCAGAGCCTCACTTGGTGGTCTATGAGAACAAGCTGGTGTTGAACCTTTTGTACTTAGAGAAGATTACCAAGAGGCCTCTTCTCTTCCAGATGCAGTACACCAGGGTAAACAGACTCAGCTTCCCTGGGTGGTATGGGACCAACGTACTCCCCACACTTTTCTCATTAGTGTAATAGGCTTTCTATAAACCACTGCTGTTGTCAAGGACACATGCAGGTTCCATCATCCATCAGTCCGACCAGATTTCCATCCATCTGCCCATCCGTGACAAGTCGCAAGCAGGAAGCATTTTAGAGAATGAATCCAACGTAAAAACCTGCATGCAAAACTTACAATCAAATCTACATAGATGTCTGTTCACAGGAAGAGCGGGTCCATCACCTCCAGGGTTCTTACAATTCAGTTACCAAGTGACTTCCATCCTTTTTTAAAACCACTCTCCTCCAGTCCGTCTCTGGCATGGGAAAGTCTGCCTCACAACACTTCCTGTGACTCACTTCCTGTCCTGGCCCTGCACCTGCACTCCCCAGGGTGATGTCATGGCAGGTTTTCCTCTTGGAGTCACACCGCTCAGCCCATCTGGTAAAACGCACATATGCATGCGTTTATGTGTGTACATCAGCGCGCCTGGAGCAGACATTAATCAGAAGAGCTGTGGTGAATGTGGCCCTTCATAACTCCTGTGGCAGCCTCTGCTTTCAGAGCGGGAGAAAAAGATCAATAAAATATGCTCCAGTTTTGACTCCTTTTTCCGTTGGACATTCTAACTACACTTTGTTTCTAGACTGAGCTCTATCAAATTTAAATAAAAACTTGACATGTGGTTATTTGTTTTTCCAGTGCCAAGAAATAACCCCAATGTTTGAAGCAACAGTTATAACATTTCTTTGTTTAAATCCATAAATAACCCAAAAAGTTACAGCATTACTCCAATTCGAATATGCAACCTGGCACTCAAAAAAATGGCTTTTAGCTAAAGTAGGCCTAAAGTCCCACTCCGACCATCCTTTGAACTGTTTTTAAAGCATTCCCAGTGGTCTTTTATATATCATTTTAGCCCAAATGAAAAACTGCTGTCACCTGCCTGAAAGGCCATGTTAAAAACACCAAAAACATTTTGGATCATCTTTGGATCAACTGCAAATATTGGACGTAAAATGAATGAAAACTTTTTTTTTCCTACATAAAAAGGCAGGAAATGCCTTATACGGGGGTCAAAGAGTCACAATAGTGAGTCTACAGCAGATATTAGTCATTATTGGTTTCCTCTTTCTGTACGTTTCCAGCCGTCGTGCCAGCTCCTTCAAAGCTTGTGGTTTTGGTCATTAGTTTACCCTCCCTGCTGACATAATTAACCCCGTGAAGACGTGAAGACGATTAACGTCAGACAGAAGCGGTATTTTAAAAATTCATTATCAACTAGTTTTGCATTGTTTTTAATTCACCAACTGGTAATTTTAAAATATAAATGAGTTAGTCTTGCCATAAAAGTTAAGAAAATTAGCAAAACCTTTCCCGCCAAAAGTGTTGAAAGCAGCCATTTTGAAATGAGCAGGAAAAGACCTTCTATTGCCCCTAGTGGAGTGATGATGAACTACAGGACAGAAAATGTGGACCAAGTTAACATCTAGTGGGTTTTTAATGAAAATTAGGATCATGCTAAAGAGATGGGGGTCTCGGAAATGCCCATATTACAAATAACACAAATGCAGTTTCCCCTGCAGTTCATCCTTTGCAGTCTCTGTGTTTAGTGATCTTTTTTCAGAGCAAGTCTGAATATATTTTGGTTCTTTTTTTAAACAGCACACTGTGTTCTGTGCCCCGATTGGCTGTGGACCTTGTCAAAAAACCTCTGTGCCATGTCTCCAGAGTGAAATGTGTTCAATTTATCACACTGACACAAATCTTCTATCATGATCAGATCTTTGTTTTCATTCTGTATTGGTGGAGTTTTTTTTTCTTTTTCTATAAAGGTTTGAACTTTGAGATTTAAACATGAAAGAAAAGTGTGAAAATGTTCATGTCTGTTTGAGAAAAGTGGATAAAGTGTGTCGTGAGGGGGTTTTACCGCTTTGAAAGATCTGTAATCCTACTTCACAGATTTCACCTATCACAGGTTATTTTAAGAACAGAACCTCAGCGATAAATGAAGGAACACTAGTCATAAAGGGTTAACATTAATCCATTGGAAATGCGTCATCACTTGAGCAGTGTTTGAACTCATGGCATCACAGGGTGATGAACGCTTCCAACTAGGAAGACATGACAAGACAAGACGAAGGTTGTAGCTTTGTTAAAATCTATAAGAGCAGCTATTAGAATCACAAATTTGCAAAAAACACGCGTGGTGCTTCTTGGTGTCTACAGACGTGATCACAGTATTTTACTGTTTACTTTTACACAAGGTTTGCTTTGAAAGGTTTCGCATTAGAGCGAGCAGCATTTAGAAGACCACAGTTTACCAACATGTAGGTTGACATTGGGCTAAATCTCCATACTGTCACTATGCAAACAGCGGGTGTTCTGTTGACTGGGACATAAAATAGTGCCGTTGGGTTTTGGTTTTCCAGCGCTGGATCAGGGCTGCAGTATATTGAGTCCATGTGGGAAGTACGTTTTTAATCTGAGCCTTACCCACAGTCCTTCCTGTTTCTAATTTGGCGCTGCAGCGGTTTTGTCCCGAGGCCAAGAGCCTCTCTTGCACAGAGTGTCTATTTCCTCTGAAATGAATAGTAGCAGGTGTGCTGGCCTGAGATCCTTTGGAGAAGCATGCTTACGAATGGCCCACATCTCGCGCGTTCTCGCCTGACTTTGTTTTCTTTTGCTTCCTTTCCTCTCTACATTTGGTCTTGGATTCTTCCTTCGTCTTTCTCTGCAGTTATGTCTTCACTCCTCACTCCTTTGTCTCCCACATCTCTTTCTTCCTTTCTTCCCCTCTGGTGCATCGGCTTTCTTTAAGATCAAGGTGCTGCCTTTGATAAGTCAGAGGAACTATTAAAACAATGACAACAGCAGCAAGAAAAATAGCAGCACCATCACATCAACCCATAAGATAAATCCAATGGAAGCAAAAAGTAGTATTTAAGTGTACTTCAAATATATAGACTAAAAAGATATACAATATTTTTTAAATATAAGTTGTGTTTTTTTTGTACATAGTTTGGCCAGGGGTAAGACAATATGTGACTTTTAGAAAATAAATATTGATGCATTTATTTGCTAATTTCTTGCTAACAACTAGTTGCCCTGTAGCGGTTGTTTTCCACTTATAACTGCTAGAGTGCTCTGAAAGTGTATCTCAGCATTTGTTACAGACAGCTGCACAGAGGAAGAAGAACCGTTTAAAAGAGAAACTGTTTGTTCTCCTCCAGAATTTTATGGTATTTTTCTTATTTGCATCGAGACATCATTATTTTATACCTTACTCGCGAATTTCGCGGGACAGTAAGTCATTCAAACTGTGTCACAGAGACACAGAAGTAGCGCTGAAAGCGCCGTCATTCAGAAGCAGTAGTAGAAGGTATAGAAAAAGACTGAATGATCTCCTGCATTCAGACATGGAGACGTGATTACCAATGTTACTGTGGAGCTCTTCAAAATAAATGCACTCAATATCATCCAGGTCTTTTCTCCAAACAGTGCGACTTATACTCCAGAAAATATGGTACTTGACACACATTCACACACTGGTGGCGGCTCCGTTGCTGAGCACTGGCGCCAACCTTCCTCCAGAGGCAAGGTGGGGGTTCAGTGTCTTACCCAAGGACACATGGGCAGGCAAGACGGGAATCTAACCTGCAGTCTTCTGATCAGAGGTCGACCGCCCTACCACTGCATCACGGCTGCCCTTTATATATAGTAAAATGTTCCAACTTCCAACCAAGTTAGCATACTTCCTACAATGCACATACGTGGTCTGTTGTATACTTGCTGTACGTGTACTACTTTTTGCGAAGGGATCCTTAACTAAATTATTATAAACCTTTTTGTCAAATCAAACCTGTTGTTGTGAAAACAACACAAGTCATCGAGCAGCATCAACTTTTACGGCTCTGAAGAGAGTTTGGGATATTTAAAAATACATGTGCACAGTATAAACGACCAAAGTACGCAGCGCAAAGAAAAGAAAAATGTACGTTTGAAACAAAGAATCTTGTTCTAGCCATTCGGATTCCCAAAAACTCATCCAATCTGTGAACAGAGGAGACATGCTGTCATGCGGCTTCAAGGAGGCACCACGATTGGAATTAACCTCTGGTGACCCCCACTTCACTCCCCCCTCTCCAAAACACACTCTCTAATGAGTTGAGTTTGAAGGCGAGCTGTCTTTTCTGTAAGAAAAATAAAGCCCATCAAGGCTAAGTCATAGTTTTACTTATCTCTAAAGAGAGGAAGAAGAAAAAATAAGGACCCAAAGCAGGTTCACTGCCAATGACTTTCAGCTTAGCACAGGGGGGAAATGCAGCTGCAAAGCCATTAAGGAAATGAGCGCCTAACCAAAGGGTTGTTTAACTTAAAGACATGAACTCTTAATGATGTTTGTGTTTGTTCAGTTTTGCTTCCACATCATTGTGCCAAGTCGTTTTTGGTGAAAATGCTATAAGCAGATTCTGTTCCCAGAGGCTATGTGTCTTTGATAGGATTTCCACATTCAAGCGCTTCAACCAGAAATTATAAATGAGAGTTTTGACCAACGACATGTTTAGAGCGTTGCATTTCTCCAACCCACTAAGCTATCAAAGCCCGCCTGTTCTTTTCACCACAATAACTTACCAACAGAATTTGAGTGTTGACTTTTACACTCCGAGAGAGTGATAATGGACACCCTCCAGCTTGTGTCGAGGCCTCACTCTCTGTTATGCTCTTCTGCTACACTGCCAAAGTTGACATTTATGTTTCCAGTCATGGCGTTTCCTGCATCTGCACACGCTGGTGTTTACACAGGATGTTCAAACTTGATGCAGATTACACAAATCCAATTTAGAAGCAGAGTTCAATCCCCCCTTTTATTTAAACATTAGGTAGATGAAGCAAGGGGCCACCATTTTCAGGAGCAACAGAATGAACTGTACACCCACAAGTTTAGAAAGTTGAAGGAATTTGATTGCGTTTGTATATGGATTGATGTCATCTGGCAGTTTCCACAGACTTCCATGTGTTTGGATTTGACCCGTGCGCTGTAGGCCATGCTTTTGTTTTATTTGTAGCACCCAGGACCACCAGCAGTTCAGTTTTTTCTGTTACTACAACAAGTGCATATGGACGTTTGGCTCCCTGCTTATTTGATTGGACCAAAAACCCTCAACGCCGTTTTATTTGCCAAGACAGTTTTCTAAAATCAGATAATCCCTGATTACCTAAACGCAGGAAACACACTCAAAGTCAGACTCCAATCCATCCAAGCTCACATTCTCATCTTGAAGAGTGGACATTTTCCAAGTTCTGACCTTCAGATTTGCTGACCCAATCCTGTTTTGGAGGCGACCCCATGCTGAGGACAGGGAAGGTAATTGAGCAGGAAGCCTAGAAGGTCTCTGACCTTTTCACAAGTACAAAAGGACATTCATTCTGTCCAGAATTGCAGTTATTTGTTGGATAGAACTTTTAATTACTGCTCGCCATAACCATTGGCGTTTGCGCCTCACCTGGGTTCTCTTTTGCATTTGAGGGGATTGTCTGACCCTCAGAGGCAACTGTTTATGAAATGTCGACCTGTCAATCTGCTTCCAGCTGACACAGCCTTCCCACTTCTATGCCACGACTCCATTCAGGATGGTCAGTTGTCCACCTAATTGTATCACATTCTGCAGCTTTGTCTTGGCCTTCCCTCACCAGCTAAAGGTTGCCAAAATCTCATCCGCCACATCAGAGAGTCCCTATTAACCCCTGACCCCTACTTGGTGTGTGTGGACAAGGTCGCTCCTCACACCCAACCAAGCCCATTAACACGTTGACCCAGGGTAGAAAAACTATTTTGACGGGCTGTAATTGGTGCTAAGTGATGGCGGACAAAGGCCCCCTCTGTGCTGCCTGTTGGACTGGGCAGTACTGACCACTCTTGGAGCTTCACGCTTGACATTTTCTTCCTGAGTCCAATCTGAGAGGAGAGGTACCAGGGAAGCCCCTTCCTGGACAACTGCCTCCTCCATTTCTACATCCTGTCAGCCCCCTTACATTCGCAGTGGCGCTCCTTTGAAAATGTGTGATAATGAGGTTCTAGCAGGGAGGGCCGGCAGAACAAGAATTGCATGGTCCAGATCCATGGAGGCTGATTAATCCAATGGTAGGCCATTCCTTTCAGAGCCACCCTAATTAGTTTATGTTAGCTGGAGAAGGTCAGGGGGCGTGCTTGACTGAGGCCTTTTCTTTAAATGCCACAATGGTGTGATGATTTGTGGATGCAGGTGCAGCATTCAGCCTCGCCTATGTTGCTGAGGCGCTTGTGCGAGTGAATCTAAACTGGCAAAACACTGAGGTCCTTTACTAGAAATGTTTGTGACATTTTGAGGAGAAAAAAGCAACCTTTATTCATGCTTTTCTGACCTTTTTCATATCACCCCATTGAAACCAGGAACAAAAAATGTAAAAGGGAGAGAAATTAAGGACCCATTCTGATGAAAACACTTTCAAGATTTCATATGTGGCAGTGCAAAAATAAGAAATGAAATAACTCATTAGGGGTGGGATTATATAAATGTTCTTCTTTGTGCTCTTTGTTCAAGCAATAAATCGCTTGACTTTAGTCGATAATCACCATATTTGATCAACTATAGTCAAGTAATTAGTTATTTTTATCTAACATTTACTTTATTTCTGTGTTGAGTTTGATATCTCTGTGATTTTTTTTGTTGCATCGTTTACAATCATTGCTTGAAATAAACCAATACAAATATTTCAAAATATATATTTTTTTAAATTTCAAAATAAAAGAGAATCTTGTTGTTTGAGTTCAGACCTAATAAACAGAGAATGACAGTCTAGATTAAATCAAAAGAAGGGCTTGGGCTTTATATAAAATGTGATGTTAAGATAATCAGTGCTGAGCCTTTTCTAATTAAAATTATATTTCTTGTGGCAGACTTTTCATACATGTTTCGGCATAAAAGACAAAAGGCATTTTTGGTGTGTTTTGTGTTCCTGTGGCACTTTTCTGAAGAAAATCGAGCTCAAAATTGAATTTCTGTGTATTCCTTTAATAAAATTGTTATGACTCAGGAGCAGAAACAGACATAAAATGCAATTTAAAATGACACAGACAGTGTGTCCTTGAAAATGACACAGTTTTTTTTGTTTATGGCTAAAAATGACTTCATATTTTAAAAGGAAAAAAAAAAACACTGGAAACGCTTTGAAAACAGGTCAAAAGATGATCAGATTGGGTCTTTAACAGATGGCAAGTCAGGTTATTTTAAGCATTAAACATCTACGAGGATGATTTCACCAGAATCACAGTTTTTATCCAAGAATACACCCAGTAAACCACTTAATTAAGCCATGCAAGCCATGCGAGCCTCTGTCTTAACATTTACTCAGCTAAAATTTATATTTTCCTGAAACGGTAATCCCGGTCATGATTTACCGGGATCCCCAGTTTCCTCATGTGTAAGAATCCATGGAAACAGTGCAAGGGAGCCAAGCCAGAGTTCTTTTACACAAAGCTCTATACTTATGACAAGTCTGCCTCCCTTCCCCATAGGCCATGCTCTCATCCCCATATTTAACATGCTGACGTCAGACAGGAGCAGAGGAGGCAGCAGAGGAGACTTAATAAGAAATCCTTCACCCTGTCATTATCGGCCATGTGACCACCTATCAGAGGCCCTTGAGTGATGTGGGAAAGCCTGTGCCATGTCCTCCCAGCTCCTATAGGCCAGCCTGCTTGTTCTTTTCCAAACCAAGCCGAAGACTACAAGACAGGCACAGCTATGGCCGACATCAATGAGGCGCCAGGCTCTTTATGCCCACTCTGTGGTCAGGAGAAGGGAAGTCTGGATATTATTCTTCTTCTCATATTTTACTGGTATGCTTTCTTCCTCTTTCCGCTTCCCACCTACCTCTAAAGCCGTTTATCCATCCCATCACTTCAAGATGGAAAGTAGGATTTCTCCTGCTGATTTCATCAAACACTTATCCTGCAGATAAACTCTGGAGAATCCAACCACAATTTTCTTCAGGGCTTTAAAGGTTAATTAAACAAATGTGTTTTTTGTTTGTTTAATTAACAGCAGCCAAAAAACAAAAAAATAAAACATTAAACAAAATTGAACAAAAATGAGGTTAAATTTGACCCTGTTGGTTCTCCATGGTTAGAGGTGGGAAGAAATTACACTTGGTCTGGTCCAACAGAAGTGCATCTTAAAGCTGACAGATGTCAAATAAAATCTGCATCAATTTTAGTCACGTGCAGCCGCATAGGTGCTGCACATTTGTGGGTTGTCCGGGTCCGTGGAGAGTCGTAGAGAGGAGCGCAGGTGTGTCTCACTCCCTTGAGGTTCATACGACCACTTCGAGGGAAGTCGTTAAAATGGAACGTACCATTGTTGTGTGTGTGTGTGTGTGAATTATTTGTAAGGATAATGAAAGTTACACTTATGACGAATGGGTGATGCTGTCGTAGAGTGCCCTTGCATCACACTCTAGTTGTTAGTAAGGTGCGAGTACTGGCCCGGCAGAAATGCTGAACGCACAGGTGTGCACGTGATACGCAAGCGCTTGTGGGATGACCACACAAACTACACTAAGCTAAACATGCATCCCTTAATGCGCCTTTAGCCTGTGACGTTCACACTGAACAAGCCGGAGGGGCTTCTTCTTCTTTTTCTACTGTTTACTAGCGCATAACCGCTACTTGCAGTTAGTAGAGGCTAAGTGCGAAATGTCACAGCGGTGGTGAACTTCTGGTCTACACTTCTATACCCATAAATGAAAGACTTGTAGACTCGTAGAATTCCAGCCATGCCATTGGTTTCTCCATTATGATAGATTTTCAAACAGTGGTGAAAGTTCGACCTGGTTTAAAGCGTGTCCAGTGGCCGTGCATTCTGTACATGAAGACCAAACTTGGTTGTAGGACTTTGCATGAATGTGTAAGTTATGATCGCAGAAGGCCGAAATGCGCATTTACAGAGATTTTGCATTGGAAGTGGTCGATTGAATGTGCCTCACTTATCACGTGAACAGCACTGACGGGCTTTTTGCACAATGCGCAGGATGGAAAAAAAAAAGAAAAATCTGTACGACAAGATTGCATCATCCTCACGTGTTGTTCAAGTGTTCTCTATGACCCGTGGTCCACAGCACGCCCGTAGCAAAAAATGTGCTACCTGTACAGGTTCACTGAAGGGTCTACGATCTTAAAATACCAGCGTGACCCGTACAGGTTTGACTATTTGCTGCCCGCAGACAGCACGTATCCACCCATAGGGGTAGTTGTAATCACGAGCTTCTAGGATCGGAGAAATTAATAAAAACCATGATGTAAAAGACAAGCCATCATTGGAGTGACTGCTTTCTGAATGGCTAAAATCCATGCTTATGGTAAACAAAGTAATAGTACCAACACAGCAGCTCAATGACTCTAAGTCAATTCACGCAGTCTTTATTTGCAAGCACCTGCTGCCCCCCCCCCCCCCCCCACCTCCTCAGCCCCCCATTGCAGAAGCTTCAGCACCTGGTGTCGGGAAAAAGGGCCAGACCCCGGTTTTGGCTGTAAAGGCCACAACTATCACTCCGGTCCACAGGTTGCCTTTGGCCTTGCTAACTGTTCCATGAAATGAGCCCCAGGAACAGTGCAAACCCTCCAGAAACAGGCTGTTCACTATTAGCCAACAGTGCTCTCTTTGTGTGAAAATTGTCCAAGCTGGCCCTTTTTCTATACCAGTGCTGCTTTTCTTCTGAGCCTCAGCTGTGAGCAAACAAAGCTGGCTTAAAGGTTTGTATCGTGGTAGGCAGCTAGGCAGCTGGCTTACCATTTCAGTGTTTGTGCCAGTCAGATCAATACAGGGCATTTATCTTCATTGTTCTGCAGGTGGGGCTTCAATGGCCTTTAGGAGGCGAGACCATCAGAATAGACAAAAAGTAGGCAAGTATTAGTAATAAACAACAATGTTACTATTGATTCAGGCATGTGGTATTCCACAGCATCAGTCTTAGATGATTTTACAAACTGGAATGTGTGCAGCAACGGCTTTTTTGGCTTGAATTTACTGACATTCTGTTGTTTTTTTCCCAGCAGTTCATACATAATAATGTTATATTGATTGGCAAACCTGAATTTTCCATAAGGCTGATGTTTGAGGGGGGGGGTTGTAAAGCTCTCTAGACGATCTGAGAGTATCCAGCCTCCAAGAATGCTTATTTGTCAAAAAAAACAAAACAAACATACAATTTATGATTTTTATATCGTTTTTACCAGAATAATTTGCGTTTGTTTTAATTAGATTCCAAAAACCTGAGGAAACAGAAGGAAAGTGTATTAGTCTTATCTGCTATGTTGCTTCATTTGTGGTTGAAATAGACCATCAAGTTACCACAACTTCGGATTCACATGAATTAACTCCCCAGAAGATATGTTCACTTTTACAGCTGCGCGTAACACAAAGACGCCATACAACACGGCAGAAACGAGCTGCAACGGCATGGATAAATGTTTAACTATATTTATTAGAGTGGATAACCCTGCCATAACATTTTTTCCCCGTTGAATGGAACGGAAAACCAGTAGCACTTGGTTTAACCGTGTCTCACTTTGCATAATTGTTCCCAAGGTTGCTGTTTTTTATTTCTGGACTTTCTGCGCCAATATGATTCCATTTCTGTGGCTAAATATTTGCTCCTTGGCTTGTGCTACTAAACTAAGCTGTAGTGCGGGAGGGGGGGGAGGGGGGGGGGGACTTGCCACCAGGGCTGCACAGGCAATAAACAGGTCGACTCTGCTCATCAACAACAACAACACAACTTCTAAGTGTTCCAACATTTTCATTCCTAGTTCTGGTGCATCATTAGGCAGATATGGAACAGATAAATGATAGTTTTTGGCGTCCAGCTCCACGCCTGACAAGACGCTGAGCGACGAGTTTGGTGGCGTTGCCACTGTTTACTACATCTTTGGAACAGATGACACAAACTAGAAGGAGTCATTTACAGTTAGTCAAACTCCCTGCTGAGAGGCCCTGTTAAATGTTCCTTGCTGGGAAATATTTGCAATGGTTTCCATCCAGATCTGGGTCACTCGGTTCCACACTCCCGGCACAGGTGAGCTGCAGCAGGTTTGTTTGGCATCGCCCGTTGGCCGTCCTTAGCCTTTCCACAGGATTGGAAAAAGAAGCACCACAAACAACTTGCGAAAACAAGACATGCTGTTGTTCGGCAAAATGACACCGCTAAGCTGCCAGCTGCAAAATGTTGTCCAGGTTTTCCCAGGACGGTCCCCGGAGAGCTCGGTGCAGACCAGTCAAACAGAAGGAGCGGGAGAAGCCCCCGGGAGACGAGGCAACATCGTCAGCCAGCCGCTGTCGCTGCATGCAGATGAAAACAACCTCCTTCACATGGAGTGTATTTTGGCTTCCAGGGCTATAATCAGGGATGATTAGCTTAAGAACTCAATTCCAAACGTGGACGATTCCTTATTCCTCTCACAGTTTCAAAATACATATTTAACACTTTTCCCAACAGGTTGCAAGAAAAAAAGTCAACTTTATCTGACATCATGGTGCTCAGATGGGCCAAACCTTCTCATAGGGCTAATGATGATCAAACATGATCATCTTTTAAGCTTTTAGTAGATTTTTAAACCATTTTAGGTCTTTGCAACAGAACAGATCCTGTTAAAGACCCAAGTCGAGGAAAATGGTGTTTTAACATGGAGGACACACAGATGAAAACATTGCAGTCGGAAAACAATCGTAGTTTTGACATAGAAAACCCACCACAAGCTCCGTGTTCCGCTCCGCTCTGATGCATTTACGTTTACTAGCTCCAAACTGCACGACTGGATATCTCCGATCTTGCTCGACATTATCGTTACACCGCTAATGTTATGGTCTGGTGTGTGATCAGCTGTAAGCTAGCGGGACAGAGTGTAACCAGGGGATGATGGGAAATGAGTGCAGCGCTCACAACTCGAATCTAAATTTCTAATGAACTACTGCTGCTCTGCAGAAACTACGTCCTGGAAAACAACACAGAATTTTTCATTCGGACTAAAACTTTTTTAAATTATGTCAAAGTTGGAACTTTTTACAAGAGAATTTACTCAAACCCTTGTCTGGTTTGATGATCCAACCGGTACAAAATTCAGCATTTTACCTCTGAACAGGTCAACAGGTGCAAAAGTTTTCTCCACTTCATCCACTTTGTTTTTCTGTCTTTATGCCCGTCCAGTCTCCCAGTTTCATCCCGTTTTTTATGTTCTGCTTCTCTTTTCACACTCAGAGTAAATGAACAGTAAATAAGCCGTCTTCTGAGGTTTACTGTAGCATATTTTTCTCATAAAAAGGCCAACATGGGACAGCCATAGCGCAGCTGCTGGTCTAAATTGCTATAAGCATGTACAAATAGGACAGCCCACACAGACCATAAAAGTGGCGTGGAGGTTTTGCTCAACGCGGCACTTTTGTCCGACCAGAAACAAAAGGACGCCTTCCAGCGAGAAAAACAGATCACAAAAGAAAAGAAAAGTGAAAGACATTAGAATAACTCTGAATATAAGGGGTTTTGTTACAACTGTCTTTGTCTAGATCAGTCTGCCCGGTTTAGACAAAAAAAAATAGGACTAAACAGAAAATAAATATTAAAATCCTATGTAGAAATTTTCTTCAAAAACTTTCAGCACTTCAATCTGCCTCCTGTTCACTTGCTATACCACTTATTGCACCGTGGAAAGGTGGTTATGCTCTGGAAACTTCTGGAGGATCTTCGGTGCAAGGATGTGCTAAATATGTTCTCGAGTCTCCAAAAAAATTTTTTAAAAAGCATGCACACAGATGTGTATTTTTATGTGGGGATTCCCTTTAGACACCTGATAAATAAGCAGCTTCAAACAGAAAACAAGGTGCTAATTAACTGGATCCTGACAGGATTTGCTTTCTGCAGGCAGAGAACCGCCCCACAAAGAATCTATTCACGGGATCGCAGTCATGGAAAGTGTCAGTAAAGTAATCCTGCAGGAGTTTATGCAACCTTTTCTAGCTCAGAGTATGCCCCCCCCCCCGGGCCTTTAAGGTCTGGCCAAAAACAACAGAGTTGCTTTAGCTGATACAGGCAGAGGCTATCCATATATTTGCATGCTCCAAAATGGCACCCATTCACAACCGTACGGCTAATTGATGTGGTGTGTGTGTGTGGTGGGTGGTGGGGGGACAAAAAAAACAAAAAAAAACAAGGGAGGCGCCCCCACGTTCCCCCTTCCACCATACCTGTAAAAGCGTTCATGCAAACTTCTCAGGTTCACCGCTGCTTCCTTCCATGTCACCGATGACACGACCTAAAGGCATCTGAGGGGCCGCTCTTATCTCCAAAAACCTTTTGCATACATTACCAGCAGTAAAAAAAAAAGAAGACATTGGTCTCTGTTTGTACATCTGCATGATAGACCCGTTTAAATGTCACACATAGGAGCAGAAACGTCACCTTTTTTAACCTTTAATGCACACCTGCTGAAAGTGACAGAGCCACAGATGGAGGTCTTCTTCTGCAAATGTCATCTGTGTGTGCTTTGTTGGATTTTTGGATAAGCTGCCTCTTTGAGCTAAATGATCCTCATCTACTCGTGCATTTATGAGCACTAAAACATTTTATGCTTTGGGGAGAAAAAGGGATGAAAGTCTGCCAGCGATAGGAGAAGCCATAGTCTGTCTTGAAAGTTGTTTTACAGTAGCCAGTTTTCAGAAAGAAGCAAAATATTTAAACACATGATATCCTGTTCCAAACCGCACACTGAAACAGTGTCTCCTCTAGGTGAGAGGGTCACACTGCACCCACAACCTATATTTAGGGCTTCCTGACCATCAAAACCTTTATTTCTATCAGATGTTTCGATGCAACAAAAGGTGAACGGATAGATTCCTATGAAGAATATAGACAACTTTTATTCTTTCAACTTCAAATGCAAAAACTTGATTAGCCTTTACATAAAGATTTATACTAAACCCAAACAGCTGGAAGGTTATTTGGACTGTTAATAAGCCACTAAATGAAATTAAGTTGACCTTTTCAGCTCCAGATCAACTTTCTAAAATTTAATGAACTATTATTGAATTTCATTATAGCTGTGGAGTTCTGTGGAATTAGAACTATAGATTTTTTTTTCTCCAAAAAATGGTTTAAGAATGATTAAAAAAGATTCAAAATCTGACTTTAAACATGTCCCAGAACATTAAAAAAAAAACAAAAAAAATGTTTTTAATTGTTCCTGTAGCATTTTTAATCAAATTAATCAGAAACAGACAAAATAAATAAACAAAACGATAATATTTGAGACGTAGAAAATAGGATGGGCAGGCTGTAGGTCCCTGCTTTTTGACAATAGGGAGGGGAAAGGGGGGTGAGGTTGCTCCACACTCAGAGGCAAACTTCTAAAGATGCCGCTCTGCTTAAACTATTTCCCATCAAATCAGAATTTGCTGATTTTGGATTAAAACTGCATTGTAACGAAAAGACCACTGGGAACGCTTTGACTTTAAGCAGTGTAGTCGTGAACCCAAGAGCTCTGACCCCCCTGGACTAAACCAGATCTGGTCTTTTAGAGACAGAACATCCAAAGTGATGCAGGCGTTAGCAACGGCAACGAATGGAATGCAGAGATGAGCGGCTAAACGGATGAAAACACCACCCGATGCCTTGGTCCCATGCAAATGAACGGGTTCCGCGGGTTCTTGGGTTTGTCCGGGCCCGTGGAGGGTTGTAGAGAGGAGCAAAGGCGTGCCTCACATCTACCGTGAGGCTCGTACGGCCACCTCCAGGGGCGTCATGAAAATGGAACGTACCATTGTCGCGCGTGTGGTACGTTGGATCGTGAAGTGATTTGTAATGGAAGCAGCATTTACGACGCTCAGGTGATGCTGTTGTATGGTGCCCTAATGCTGCACACGCGAGTATGACGTACCAATACGCAAGTAGGATGTCCACACAATCGGATGGTCTAAATTCCTCATTTCTGATGGTCAGGCTGCAGCAAGGAACGCGCATTTGTCATGAGATCAACACTAACTGGCTCCTTATGCAGTCCTCAGGATTTGGGGAGATTAAAAGAAGGAGAAATCTAAATGACACACCTGCATTTCATCTACTTCACCCTCAAAAGTGTCCCCTTTAACCTGTCGCCTGCAGCACGCCCGCAGTATAAAACGTACACAAACACTTTTGCTCTGCAGAGCGGTCTACAATCTGCATGTCCTGTAATATTTGCCCGTTTTTCACGTGCAGACAGCCCGCTTCCACCCGTAAAGACAGTTGGGACCAAGTCTTTACAGGAGCAACCACATCCCAGTCTGTATTGAGTCATGAATGAGGTCTAAAGGTGCCAAAGGGCCTGAGGCGAGCGTCAGCCAAGCGAGCTTCTTGTCGTAGTCTTCTCTCCCTCTCACCTAACACACAACGCGGCGAAAAGTCCAAACCTCACCTCCACCTCACCCAAAAGCTCAGCGCTCTGCAGCATGAATGGAGCTTTGTGATGCGTCCTTCGCCACGGCAGCAAATGTTTTCACTTTCATTTGATCCGTCGGCGGGGCTGCTAATTGGGTAAGCGTGTAGCCAGGTCACGGCGAGGTTCCTCTTTCCATAAACGCAGAGGGCCGAGGAAGCCTTCAACAGATGTTTTTTTTGTTTTGGTTTTTTCCAGCCGCTTCCAAGCGGGCTCAGAACAGTCCGCTTGGGCTGTTCATTTATCCTCTGAAACCACAATTCTGAAGTTTTTCGTAAAGGCAAAAAGAAACTGTTTGTACCACAAGAAGCTTTTGGAATCCGGGAGTCACGAGGACTTCCTGTGCGGGTCAGACAGGCCCAAATGTCTGTTATTTTCCGTGTGCTATTGTGGCAGCGTCACAGTTTATGAGGTTCTGGGTTTTTGTTGTTTGTTTTTCTAATTGGATCTACATTTCCTCTCTTCCAGCAGCTCTCAGGACAGCCCCGTCTGCCAGCGCCGAACGCCCCGATGGAACAGATAGCTTCAGCATACTCACATGTCTGCTGCTGCTGTTCTGCAGGGCGTGGCCCAAATGGTCAAGAGTGTCCTTGAACTGGACCGTCTCAGTTTAGGCCTCCTTGAATTGGTACCGGTTTAAGAGACGGCCGACTCCAATCAAAGCTGGCATGAAAAAAGAATGGAAAAAAGGGTCAATATTCAAGAGCAACAACGCCATTTGTGATTATTATACGCATCATTTTCAGTGACAGGTAAGCAAACGAGGCTCTGATCAGGCAGGTTTGAGCCTCGGAGGGGTCAGGACGGAAATGTTGAGTCTTGAAAGTTCTGAAGGGTAAAGAGCAGCACATTGTGGACTCCTGTAGGCCTTTCCTGCAATGTGGGACCATAAATAAGTCTAAGACATTCCTGAATGGAACAGTCAAAAAAAAAAAAAAAGGGATTTGTCTTCATAGCAAATAACATACGACTTGTGATTTAAGTTACTGCATAATTTATGTTAAATCTTCAGCAATAACACATATAAGGTTAGATGTGTGATTTAAAAAAAAATACTCATTTTATTTAAGGATCTTCAGTTTAACACAAACTTATTTTTCTCTCAGTGTAACAGCAGCTCCATGGCGCCACCAGGTGGATGAAAAGTGGAAAACATTTGATCCACGTCTAAATTTGAGATGTTTCAACATCAAAACAGTCAAATGTTGAGGAATGCAAGGGGTTAGATTTGTGACTCGACTGCTTTTCTCATCAAAAACCAGTTTTTAGGACAAAAAAAGACGTATAAACTCAATAACATCAAAAAAAAAAGTACTTAAGTATAAAGAGATTATGTTATTGCAAAACCTGTTATTCAACTTTAAAAGCTCCAATAAAGACTACAGAAACAAGAATAGAATAGAAGAGTTAAGTTTTTCTGTTTTAATCACACTTGCTGAAACTTGGAAATAATTAAAGTTTTGTTTGTCATTTTGTTCTGTTCTACACATTTTAAAGCAACTTTATGTGTAACACATTTTATGTACAAAGACAATTCAAAGTGTTTTACATAAAACATTAAAAGATTTTTTTTAAAAAGCTACAAAAAGGAGTGAAAATAAAGACTTAAGTAAAGTTAAAATAAACTAAAAGTCAGCTTAGAGTAGCAGTGCAGATGTGAACTTTTGAATAAAAACTAATGAAAAGCAGCTGAGACAGTGGATTTAAATAAACTGTTTTAGATGATCTAAGGCTTTCTGGAAGTCCAGAACTGTGGAGCATAGAAGCTGAACGCTGCTTCTCCATGTTTGGTTTGGACTCTAGGAGCTGACAAAAGACCATCCAGATGACCGGAGAGGTCTGGCTGGTACATATTGGTTCAAAACCGTGTATTTTGGTGTCAAACTATTCAAACAACAGAACTTTAAAGTCTGTTCTCTGGCAGACAGGCAGCCAGAGGACACCGGACTCACATGGTTCTACTTTTTTGTGAGAACCCGAGCAGCAGAGATCTGAAGAAGCTGCAGTTTCCAGATTGTGGACCACCTGGGACAGGTAGCACATTTTAAGAGCGACGTCACATTTGGCATCAGATCTGTTCATCTGTGCTTTGGAGAAGTTTACGAGGAGGATTCTCCAATCAAGCAATCAAAATGTAAATAATAAAACAGTTTTTTAAATCATACTTGCAATAAAACATAAAGGAGGAGAATTGCGTGGACTGATGCAAGGATTGTTGCATGTTCAAGCTAAGAGGAAAAGAAAGACAGTACTATTGGGAGCCAGAAGGGGGCAGACTCCACACAAGAAATCCGATTGTTTCTTGAGTACCAATATTTTACTTAACAGCATTTTCGTGAGTTTTTTCAATGAAAAAAAATCTATAAATTATTTAAATAGAACATTTCTTTTTTTTTTTTTTTTTTAAAAACCAGTGTAAAAATATGCAAAATCCATTCAACAAAACAAAAATAAATGTACATGAAGCTCAAGAAATAATTTATAGTTTATATTAAAAGCGGGACTCGTAGTTTTAGTTTGTATTTTTCACAGTAAAATACCTTTTAATTTATGTTTTTAGGGGGAAAAACAAAAACTAATGTCTGGAGACTCTCCAGACACTAACAGCCATAAATGTGTTTGACTCACTAAAAGTCCAAACTTTTAGTCACGAAATGACTTGAAACCATCCAGCAGGATAAACAAACAAACAAACAAACTGCAGTGCAGCCAAAGCGTCACTCTTTAGTCCACCTTCCACCGTCTCGCGCTTACCTGTCTGAGCTGGGCGGGGCTAAACCGCAGGAGAAACGTCTCCCTTTAATCTTCATTGGAGACTCTCTGGAGACTGACCTGCACACACCTGGGAGCTCAGGTAAGAGGGTTTTCATAAAGTCCGCCGTATTTTACGTTGTTGGTCTAAAGCAGAATGTCTGAAACCCACGTCACGTGGTTTGGATCACCCAGGTGTCGCAGATCTGGATCAGACCAGATGAAGTGAGGAAGGACGTTTATTCTGAAAACTGAAAAACCTCCTCATAGTGTGACGTTTTGGTTCGTTCTGTGTGTGTGTGTTTTTTTTTTATCAAAGTATGATTGTTTGGAAACAACACTTTGTTGTATTTATCTGTGAGGTCATCAGACCTCACCTGAGCAGGTATGCACCTTTATCTACCTGTAGCCTGAAGCTGCACTAAAACACGCCTGGAGGTTGGTGGAAATATTCAGATTCCTGCAGGATCTGTGGATTCTAACTGATCCGTGCTCACCCTGGGCTTCTCTGAATCTCAGGTGTGACAGTTATACCTGAGAGTTAGGTGAGCTCATGAACATTGGAGTCAGTGTGTGGAGATTTCTGTGCCCTCCAACTCCACATTCGTGTCCCTGCTCGTCACACATTCCTCAGCTCCTAACCCTGTTCCTCCTCCTCCTCCTCCTTTTGTCCTGCTTATCTTACCCACCTTTCATCTCTTCACTGCATAAAAAGGAAAATAACACAAATTTTAAGAAGGAAAACACTAGAAAGTCATACAATTCAGTTGTTTATAGTAAAATGTTGAAATCTAGAGACGTGAAGCATTCAAAAAGTGAAAAATAAGCTAAAAATCCTAAAAAATCATTACAAAACAATGACTAACAAGTATTTCTTTCCGTTAGTCCTAAGTAAATAGTTTATTTTTTGAGTTTTTATTAACTTAATTGTAGTATTTTTTATTGAAGTGACAAAAAACTAGTTTAATAAATGGAAATGACTTATTAGAAACAAAATGGGGGAAAAAGTCTTTGTGTAAATCTGTATAAAAACGTCATCAAATCTAAAACTAGCACTTATTCTTATATGCAAATTTACAATGTGAAAAATAAATGAACAAATAACTCCACCAATGGGGTAAAAAAAACTAATCTCATCAAGAATTTTTATACTTTAGGTTAAAAAAATTTGCTGAAGCTAAGATGGCTTTGCTATTAAATAATCAGACTTTTTTTTCAAACAAGTCTTTTTTTATTTTCTTAATATTGAGTTTTAGCAGGGTCTTTTTAATATAAATTCCTTAAAATGGAACCAAAAATTGCAGTGCCTCTTATTACTTTGAGGTTGTTTGAGGTTGAGGTTTTTTTACCTAAATCAAGCCTTTTTTTAATGCCAAGATTTTGGAGCAAAATGAGTTTTGACTCATTTTAATAACAATTTCCCTTTTTCAGATCTTAATGAGATGAAAAATGTTTTTGTTTTTTTAAATATCAACTTAAAACCTGCTAAAATGCTTTAATATCTTAAAGGGACGTTTTAAATCTTTGCAAGGATCAAATCGTTGGCAGTGTTAACCCCCCAGCGTGCTTAAAACACTGCACCACAGCAGCAGGACCACCTGCAGCCCCTTTTTATCTCATTTCACGCCTTCTGCAGTGGACTGCAGAGACACTGCAGCACCGAGGCGCAGAGCTGCTCCCCTCCAGAAAGCAGCCGCTCCCCGGTAAATCCGCGCGTTGAGAAACATTTCACCTGCAGACTGTGACACGTGTTGAATCACAGGCTGTTTCCTAACCTGTCCAGCAAAAAGAGCTTCTTTTAGTACACTGTGAGAGCAGATGGTCTGATCCATCCGTGCTCTCTGCCCCTCTCAGACCATGATCACACCTGCACAGTATGGAGAAACCTCGTGGGAGCTGGCCGTGCAAGTGGACGAGAAGGAGGGCGTGGAGTCCATGAAGTTCAAACTCCGGGTGGCTGGAGACTTGCACGTCGGAGGCCTCATGCTGAAACTGGTGGAGAAAATCAGTGAGTTTTCAGAAGCTTTCAAATGTCTTTTTATGTGATTCGTGGAAGGTTGAGATTTACTATCCTTAAGGTAAATAAAAAACCGAACCCTGGCCTCCACCTGCTCATTCAGGCCACACCTTTGTTGACTTTGTTTCCTCACAATGCTTCGGCGTGTGGAGCCCGAGGGACAAAGTTTAACCTGAAAGGAAATCTCCCCGTAACCACGGCGAGCTGGCCCTGGAGCTGTTTGGACAGGAATGCGTCATCAGCTGACACATTTTACGCCCTGTTACACATGATGACGCCATAACGGTGTGATTCAGGGGAATTTTTCTTCACGCTTTCGCATTCAGCCTTTCAAAATAAAAGACAATCCAGCTCTTTGAGTTCAGACATCTAGACAACAAATTCCTATAAGTTACAAATAAGAAAGGCTTCAAGATTATGTAAAAAGGATTTTAGGTTTGTGTATATAATGTACCGGTAATAGAAAGTGAATACTTCCTGTTGTATTCCTATTTTGGAATATTGCCTGAAAAAGAACACTAATTTAAAGAAGAAAATCCCTAGAAAGTAGTAAAAATTATCTATTTTTGAATAACAAGAACATAGGATTAATATCTGGAAAGTTTACTACAAGCATTTTAAATGAAAATAATAGGCTAAACTGTTAGAATTAGATAGATAGATGGATGGATGTAGATAGATAGATAGATAGATAGATAGATGATGACTTTATTAATCCCACAATGGGAGAAATTTCATTTATCTGTGGCAGCAAAAACGACATTCAGAAATAATCTGTATAATATAACATTAAAAAAGGACATCAAAAATGACATTCATATTAAATTATTAAAAATATTACTAAAATTATTATGAAAAAATTATTATCAAAAATGAGAGTCTTATTAAATAAAGAAATAAATATTAAATATTAAGTAAATACAGCTGCAAAAGTGTAAAAAACATGCGGTCTGCAAAACATGTAAACTGTAAAAAAAACATTACAATTTTTTTTTTTTTCAAAATACAGAAATAAGTAATGAAGTTCACACCAAAAACAAAAACAAACAACTGTTCAGGAACAAAAAAACAGTTTAAAATTGAAAAACAACAACTACAACAAAAGAAAATAAATAAATGAGTGAATGAAAAAAACACCCTGGGACCGTGGAGTGTCACTGTAACACAGTGCTGTACAGTCTGATGGCTGTGGGGGGGGGGGGGGGGGGGGGTGACCTGCAGTAGCTCCTTCTTGCACTGTGGGGGCAACAGTCTGGTGCTGAAGGAGCTGGTCAGCGCCTCTACAGTTTGGTGCAGGGGGTGGGAGGGGTTATCCATGATGGATGTTAGCTTAGCCAACATCCTCCTGTCCGCCCCCTCCTCCATGGACTCAAGTTTGCAGCCCAGGACAGAGCCGGCCTTCCTAACCAGTTTGTTAAGCCTCCTCATGTCTCTGCCTGTACTGCCCCCCGCCCAGCACACAACTCCATAGAGGACCACTGAGGCCCCCACAGTGTCATAAAAGGTCCTCAGCAGCTGTCTGCACACGCCAAAAGACCTCAGTCTCCTCAGCAGGTGGAGGCGACTCTGGCCCCTCCTGTACAGAGCATCGGTGTTGGTGGACCAGTCCAGTCTGCTGTTCAGGTGAACACCCAGATATTTAAATGTGTCCACGACCTCAATGTCTGAACCCTGGATGTTCACCGGTGAGTGTGGTGGTGAGGACCTCCTGAAGTCCAGGACCAGCTCCTTTGTCTTGCTGGTGTTAAGCAGCAGGTGGTTAACTTCACACCAGCCAACAAAGTCAGAGATGACCCCCCTGTACTCCTGCTCGTCCCCCCCTGATACACACCCCACAATGGCACTGTCATCTGAGAACTTCTGCAGTTGACAGTGGTGGGAGTTGTAGGTGAAGTCTGATGTGTACAGGGGGAACAGGAATGGGGGGAGCACAGTCCCTTGAGGTGCCCCCGTGCTGCAGACCACCACATCAGAGACACAGTCACGCAGCCTCACAAACTGTGGTCTGTCATCCAGCGATGGCTGGATGGTGTTGAAAGCACTTGAGAAATAAATAACATGACTCTCACAGGGCTCCCAGGGGCCTCCAGGTGAGACAGGGCCCGATGCTGCAGGTAGATGATGGCGTCATCCACCCCGATGCCTGGTCGATATGCAAACTGCAGCGGGTCCAGAGCTGAGCTCACCTGGGTGCAGAGATGGCTGAGGATGATCCTCTCCATAGTCTTCATCAGGTGGGAGGTTAAGGCGACAGGTCTGAAGTGGTTCGGTTCTGTAGGACGAGGTACCTTTGGAACCGGAACCAAGCAGGAAGTCCTCCAGAGGACTGGTACCTTCTCCAGTCTCAGGCTCATATTAAATATGAACAGCATCACCACACAGATGTGACACAATTATGTCACATGGTATGTTTTACAGCCCAATAATAAGTATTTTTTTGCTCTTTCTAAGCAAATAGCTTGTGTTTTTTGTTTTTATGTAAGTGAAAATCACTCATTTTAGACCAAAATAAAAATCTAATCTTAGTAAAAGTTGGTCCGTTTTAATAAATCCTCTTAAAGTCCAAATCTAGCATTTATTTTTAGACCATAAATCTATATTTTTTTTGTGCAAATTAATAAGTGCCTAAAACTTTTATTGAACTTTTAAGCACGGTAACCGTTTTTTTACCAAAAACGACATGGAAATTTGAGTTTTTTTACTGTCAAGAATTTGCAGCAAAACGATTTGGACTCATTTTAATAATAATTTCCTTATTTCTAGATGCTAGCTCTTCATGAGAGAAAACAAGATTTTAAATGAAAAAGATCAAATAGTCTGCAATGACTTGTCAGCTTTATATGACACAAATATAATTCAGAAATGCTCGGGGGTTGAATGTTATGCAGATATTTGTATTAGAGTAATGCTGTTATACTTCATTTTTAGGTCATTTTTTATTTTACTTATTTTTTTAATACTTTATTAATCCCAAAATGGTAAATTTGTTCTCCGCATTTGACCCATCCTCTGGGGGAGCTGTAATCGAACCGCGCTCGGGAGGCGGTAGCGTTAAGGGTCTTGCCAAGGCCACTCATTGGGTGATGTTAATTGATATGGTAATTGCCCCAATGCCATTGTTCATTCCCCTCCGGGAATCGAACCCTGGTTTCCTGCGTCGTAGGAAACCTTGGTGCATTATTTACTAATGTTTTTGTCTGAATTATATAAAAGGCAGGAAATAAAGTCATTCCGTCTTTTACCTGTTTGATTTCTGTTGAAATAAGTTGAGAGAAAACTGCAACATTCTTTTATTTCTCTCACATCAAAGACCCCAGAAGAGTGTTGTTCTCCTCACTGCTGAGTTAAACTGAGCTTTGTTCAATTTAGTAAACTGTAGTTTGCTTATATGGGCTGTTAATACTTTTTAATAAGCTGATCTATCCAAATATTTCATAAAATGTGGCTCATTTAAGATGAAACGCTTATTTGAACATATTAAGGTGTAGTGGTCCACCCACAAAATAAAGCTTTATCATCAAAAATAACTTTATTTATTGACATAATTGACATCACTATCCAACTGTTGTGGGTTTTTTTTATTTACCTACCAATGGCGATCAGGTATGTCAGGGCACATGTAGTTTTCTGATGCAGTCTTACTATGAGGCTTTGCCCCGCCCACCATAACAACCATAGACCAATCAAATGGCTTGTTACATGTCAGAGGGCAACAGGTGGAATTTATTTGCATTCATTGTTGGCGATCTTTTTCAGTCTGAAAAGTCTTTTCTTTTTTGTCTGTTTACACTATAATGTACATGGAATATTATGATGAAACGAGTGTTGCTGAGAGTTTTTAAGGGTTTCCCGTGTTCCCGCAGAGGCTCCTCAGGACTGGTCCGACCACGCGCTGTGGTGGGAACAGAGGAAATGCTGGCTGCTCAAGACTCATTGGACTTTGGACAAATATGGAATTCAGGTGACGTACCTGCAAAGCAAACTTTTATGAACCCAGAGAGCCGGGCCGTTTTAAAACTCAACAAACCCTTCGCTGTTTGAGATATTAAGACTTCTTTTTTCTTTGAGGTCTTGAAATAAAATTCCATTTTTATCTGTGTTCACTTCAGAAGCAATATTTGCGAATTAAACACAAAGTTACTGTCTGTTCTTTTCTGGTTTTTATTATTTTTTTCTGTCCTGGTATTCTGTTCAGGACCTTTTCTATCATCACCATCAGCTTAACTTGATTCTTCTAAGCAAAAACTGTTGGATTTATTGCAGACTTTTTAATTTTACTATAAAAAATTAAAGAATAAAACTGTCTAAGATCAAGAAATAAAAAAACATAACTGGAAAAACTGTTCTTCTCAAAAAAAGTAAAAAAAAACACATATGTCAAATGACATCTTGTCCCCTAATGTAAGTGAAAAAATCTGCCAATAGAATTGTTTTGATAAGATTTTTTATAAATAAGTTGTGAATTTCTGACAACATTTAATCTTAATATTCTATTCCTATTTAGGTCTATTACTCTGATAATTGGACATATGTCTTAAAATAACAGTTTATTGCTAAAACTAACTAAAAATACTTGGTGATATTTTGTGTTTTTGCAGCTTTATTTACATTTAGCCATCTTGCATTTCAAGATCTTCTTATATATGTTTTATTTTTATTTTTTCGGCTCTACAGGCCGATGCCGACCTGCGCTACACCCCCCAGCACAAACCCCTTCTCCTGCAGCTGCCCAACATGAAAACCATCAAAATCAACGTCTGCTTCTCCAGCATGGTCTTCAAGACGGTCACCGACATCTGCAGGCAGCTCAGTGAGTCCCACTCTGAACAAGTCGTCTGAAAGAAAGAGCGGGAAGATTGACCTCCCTTCCCGTCATTTACAGACATCAGAAGACCGGAAGAACTCTCCCTGCTCAAGCCTCCAGATGATCCGAGCAAGAAAAAGAAGAAGAAAGACAAAAACTCTCCCCAGGAAGACATCTTTGACATTTGGGATTCGGCGAACGGGGGACCAGGAGGAACAGGTACGGCTAAATTCCCAAAGGATGAAGAGAAAATAAAACAATTCCTGAATTTTCCTTGCAAAAAATTGTAGATCAAAAACAAAATTTGAAACAGAAAGAGTCTAAAGACGTTTCTCTAAAAAGACGATACTTACACTCTGGATTTTCTTATTTTTTTATTTATTATTATTAAGTTTAGCTTGTAAAACTGTCGATTTTGTGCACGTGTTTGTGTTTTTCTAGCCCTGATTCAACACTTCTTTAAATTGTGTTGAAGTTCAGGCTTGAGGAAAAGTTCATTTTGTGACTCTCCAGGCCCAATGTACAGTAAAACCATGACGGCGACGTACGACGAGAACGGGATGCCCATGTCCGCCACCAGCCTCTGGTTTGGGGAAAACCCCCTGGCCAAGTGTCAGCCCAACCTGCCGCCCGCTGAGCTGGCCAAGATGTTCGAGCCGCTGTCGCTGGTGGACAAAGCCACCAACAATGCGGGGTGGGGCCTCAAACCTTCAGGTTTTTTTTGTATCCTCCTTCGAGCTCCGTGTTTTTAATGTCGCCGGGGTCGACAGGTGGCTGGACTCGTCGCGTTCCCTCATGGAGCAGGACGTTCAAAGCAGCGACCGGCTGCTGCTTCGCTTCAAGTACAACGTCTTCTTCGATCTTAACCCCAAAGTAACGACCTGCTTCGGTCTGAATCGGCTCCCAGGTTTCAGCGCTGGGCTGAAAGCCGTGTTTGTGTTTCAGTACGACGCCGTCAGAATCACCCAGCTGTACGAACAGGCCCGCTGGGCCATCCTGCTGGAGGAGATCGACTGCACCGAGGAGGAGATGCTGATGTTTGCCTCACTGCAGGTGAAACTGTGACATCACACAAAAGACAACCTCCATCACCACAATGCAAATTAAAAGAACGTTCAACCCAAAACATTCATGACTTTCCTGTCAGGTTAGGAATCTTTTTAATTAGTAAAAACTTTTGGAGATCATCATTTTATTTTTCTGCAACAGTGTGGCTTTACAATATAAATATATACTTAAAGTCTGCATTTTTTACTTGAAATTATTATTCATGCATTTCCTGGATATTTTTTTGGATTACTTTATAAAATATCAAGTTTTTTCTTTACTTTTCATTTTAATTTTAGTGGTACAAACAAAACCAAGAATCCAAAACAAAGCTTAGAAACCACTTAGCAAACGATGGGATGTTACATCCCATAATCAAACTTATGGTATGTATTCATACTTACATTTAACAATGGCTGAAACACATTTATGAGCTCATTTGTTCATTGTTTTGTTTTGGGGTTTATGTCCACAGTCGTGTATATTTTTAAGATAAATACCGACACCGTTTTACATTAATCATAAAAATGTGCCTTTATGCAAATAGCCCAAAAAATGTTGAAATTATATATTTGATTAAAAAAAAAAGTTTTAATTTCTTTTTTCAAAATGTATTTTTGCAGTTTTTTAGAATAAATACGCAAAATTCCAATTTCACTAAAAAACTGAATCAAATGTAAGAAGGGAATTTGAACAATACAGACGATCTCTAACTGAAAAGACCACAAATCAACAGTCTAAGCCTCAAATTCCAATGAAATCACCACATTTCTACCAAAAAAAAGTTCATTCAGTTGTTTGAATAACTAAAAAACTGCCTTGAATGATAATTAAAAAGTGATCATTGATAACAGAAACATCAGGTTATTGACAAAGTGCCCCCCAATGACCGCTGTAGGAACTCCTCGCACCAAAGGCTAAGTGGTCTCCTCTGCGTTTTCCTTGGTTTGGGGGAGAGCGAGCTGGAGTCTAAATCCATGAAAGGAAGGACGTGTCGGGACTCGACTGGAGACGCAGGAAAGCAGGAACAGACAGAAAAACACATCATTAAAACTCTCTGTGGAGAAAAGGCTGTAAGACTCCACAGTTCCAAGTAAATAAACTGCTTCAACAAACTTTGATGGAAAAGTTTTAGTTTTAGATTGGAAGCTTGTAACTGAGTTGAAGACACTTCTATCTTTCTGGGCAGTGATACAAGCAATGGAACTTGAATAAAACAATCAGGAACCTTAAACATTTACATAAGTAAACAATGAAGTGAATAAAACGCTAAATTCATTTGCAAAACAACCAAGGAAATGGCTCCAGTGTGGCGTTCCAGTGCAGCAGCTACGTTTCAGTTACGAGTGAGAAGAGTAAAGAATGGACAAAAATCTGTGAAAAAGCCCAAATAGAAGAAACGTGACATCATTTCCTCTGAATTCAGGTGTTTCCATCCTCCCACGCTTTTTAAAACTGGGACGGATGGTAGTGAAGCCGATCTGAAAGCGAATCTCATTCATGCTGGGAGCAAACGTGTCAATGAAATAAAATAGAATAATAGACTGGACGTTTATTTGAAGATGACGTACAGTTTCCTCTTTTCCAGTATCACATCTGTAAACTGACCATGTCCAGTGAGCCGAGGGACAATGCCAACGAACCGGAAGTGGATGAAGTGGAGGCGGCTCTGTCCAACCTGGAGGTGACGCTGGAGGGATCGCACACCGACAAATTCCTGGTGAGAAACCCTTGAGAGCATCTCAGAGCCTCCATGAGGGTTTGCTGCAGCATCACAGCAGGTTCTGGCATAACCGACGGTTGTTTTTCTTGCCTCCAGGAAGACATCACGGACATTCCCGAGCTGGCGGATACCCTGCGGCTCTTTAGGTAACCTCACCTTTACGGCATCTATGCTTTTGTGGAAGCAACTCTCTCTTTTTCTGGACTGGAGTTTGTCTTAAATTTATTTTCTGGGGGAGACTTTCTTGCCCACTCCGATCACCTTTTAATCAAGTGTTACCAGCGGACTTTTAAGTATAAATAAGCCTAATTTTTCTTTTAACTGTGGTCTTCTAGGATAAAGTTTCTGCAGAGTTCATTAGAAATTCACCTCCAACACTCAGAAATGCGGTTTTTGAGCTGACTTTTGTTGAAGTAAAAACCTCCATCATCAGAAAAATCACACAAATGCTGCATTTTCATCAGAGTGGGTGTTCAAACCAAACTTACTTTGCCTTTTTATTCACTGGGTTCACCGAATAACTAAAGTCTGCGGGGCATAAAAGCAAAATGGAACAAAGAGGGATCGAGCCACTGAGTTGCACAGTTTGCACTGTTTTCAGGCCCAAATGGCTAACACTGCGTCCATACAAAGAGTACTGGTTTGTGTTCAAGGACACCAATATCTCCTACTACAAAAACAAGGAGGCCTCCAGCGGAGAACCCATAGAGCAGTTCCACCTCAGAGGTCAGTCATGCCGAATTTATGCAAAACAATAACCACAACCCATGGAAAATGTGTTGCTTTCTGCTGTAGTGACTCCATTCCATCTATAAATAATGTTTGGTTTGAGTTAGCAGAACTGCTCTCATTGCAGGCTGTGAGGTGGTCCCAGACGTCAACGTCACCGACAAGAAGTTCGGCATCAAACTTCTGATCCCGGTGGCAGATGGAATGAATGAGGTCTACATTCGCTGTGACAATGTAGGGCCCCCCGCCTCCTCACCCACAGGCTTTTGAGACCCCCCCCCACCCCCCGATAAATTCCTCTCTGGCTGAGTGAGAATGGCGTTTCAGATGGCATCCCGTCTTCTTTTGTTTTTTCCATCCCGTGCAGGAAATGCAGTACGCCAAGTGGAAAGCTGCATGCATTCTTGCCTCCAAAGGCAAGACCATGGCTTACAGCTCCTACAAATCCGAAGTGAAGAACATCCATTCCTTCCTGCAAATGAAGAGCTTAGCGCCACCTCCTGGTCATGCAACTCCTGACGTTGACGCCATGGAAATGAACCCGGAGAGTTTTGTCTCCCCGCGTTACGCCAAGAAACAGAAGACTAAACAGGTTAGTTTCAACCAGTGGCGGAGTGAGCATGACACAGCTGGGCCTTCAGTAGTGCTGCGTCTGAATCCCTCATGAACCGTTTTAAGATCCAGAAACCAGATTGAAAATTCCTGTAGCCACGATAAATACCTCTAAACAAACAGAATAAACAAAACTGTAAACAAATCTCATTATGCTACTACAGCCAGCAAAAAACAGTGAAAACATCCACATAAATGTGGAATATTATTTACTGTGATATTTATCAGACAATGGGATTATTTAAAGACTGAATCCATCCTCCTCTCTTTCCTCCAAACAGTCCATCACCCTGTCATGTAGATTATGGTCTTCTTTTCTATTCCATCATCAGTGCTGAGAGCCCAGTCTGTCCAGTTGTGTTTCTGTAGGTTTGAATCCGCTTTAGAGCAGAAAATGTCCGCTGGACAGACGCCGTGGACACGGGGACGGTCAGTCCAAACACACACATCTGGACGTCTGCTTCATGATTCACTCAGATTTTCTGATGAAGGAAGTCGAGGAGACCAGTGGGAGATGTTCCTGCTGGATCCTCCATGGATCCATTACAGTCAGTCTGTTTTGAACTGAGACGGATCAAAAGGTTCTCTGTGTCAAACTGGACATGTGACTTCCTGAAACTCCTGTCCAATCAGAAGCTCTGAATACTGGGACTCTAAGCCTGCTAGAAGGCCCTGCTGACACCAACTCAGAAGCTGAGCAGATGAAGGAAATGAATGAGCGACATTAGATCTCACATTAGAGGGTCTGCAGAACTCATGGTGAAGGCCTCTTTAGCTCTGACTCTGCCTGGCAACAGAAGACAGATGAAATGTGATTGGACACCTGATTCAGATATTTTTTAGGCCTTCGGAGAAGTGCTTGAAGGCCCCGACAGCCCACCACTGGTTTAAACCTTACAGGAAGCGTCCCTGTCCTCCAGCATGTGCCGTTCACCTTGATTTAATCAAATGTGTCCCTCTTTGAATGAAGCTGACGACACGCATCCTGGAAGCCCACCAGAACATAGCGCACCTGTCTCTAATGGACGCCAAGATGCGCTTCATCAAAGCCTGGCAGTCCCTTCCGGAGTTTGGCATCAAGTACTACATCGTCAGGTACAGCAGAAAACTCCCCAAATACTTCCAAGTATCTCCGTTCTCATTTAGATATCCTATTATATGTAATATCGTATTATTTATTTGGTTTTAGGGAAAATGGAAAGTTTGATTTGACACATTTCATATAATATGTAAGACGGATTTACTATATTGAATTAGTAAATTTAGACTATAATAGTGCAATTCAGGATGGATTTAAAAGTTTCTTTTATTTATAAATATTTGAATGAATTTATATTTGAACCCCCGCAAACCTTGAGGTCTTCTGGCTTTTTAGTTATTCTAAAAGTTAAAACTAAAACTTACAACAAGGCTTCCTTCAGTTTTTATGGACCTCACATGTGGGAACAATTTCCCAGCATGCCTCAGGGCTGCAGAGACTGATTGTTTTAAAGGAAGCCTTATGAGATTTTTAATCTAACTTTTGGCTTAAATTTAGGAACTTATTTCATCTTTAAATTATTTTAAGTTACTTTGGGTTTTGACTCATTTGAAATGATCTTATTTATCCATTTTTAGTGGTTTATATCTGTCTATTAAGATTTATTTATTAGTGTGTTGAGTATCAAGCCAGATTTCTGTTTTACATCGTATTACTGAATCATTTGCTGCATTATTATGTTGTGTATGTGGTTGTATTGCATGTGTTTCATAATTTTTCTTTTTGTTGTTGTTGTTGTTGTCTTGCTTTTGGTTATTTTAAATTGGAAAATGTTTTTCTGTGAAACTCTTCAGTTACATCAGTGGAAAAAGTACAAATAAAGTGTACTTTGATTTAAATAAAGTAGAATTCACTTTAGGATGATTATAGTTAGGGATAGTTGGATTGTTGTAGCTCCTAAAATAAGATGTATTTTAAGAAAAAGAGGACAAATACACCTACTTTAAAGATGTATAACTTTATTTTGGGATAATAAAAGGTTCAAGTACCAGAGAATTATTGCATGTGCCAGTTTGACAAAGACACCACGTACAATAGCATTAACCTGTCCTTTACACTCTGAACAATTGGAAACAGTAGAAGAAAAAATATGCAATAACATATTTATAATAATAATATTTGTCCTGATTAATCTCCCTGCGTGTTCTTTTCAAATATTCTGTTTTCAAACATTTTTTTGGATTTTTGTTGCCAGTGATTTTTTTGAATGTTATGTGTATACCTAAATACATATGTATTTATAATTAATTTCTTGATTTAATTTTGTTTTATGGAGCAGAACTGGAACAAATATTCTAAGAAACCTCATTAAGACAAATGTTATTAGCTCCACCGGCAGATTTATTCCATTATAATAAGGAAAAGCATCTTGTCCTCTCTCTTTTCCAATGTGGGCTTCTAGAAACCTCTCATTGATGAGGATGAATGATGATGTCACTGACCAGTTTTATGAGGGGAATGTTTGATTTCAGATTCAAAGGGAGCAAGAAAGACGAAATCCTGGGGATTTCCTACAACCGGCTGATCCGCATTGACATGTCCACCGGCCTGCCCGTCACCACCTGGAGGTTTGCCAACATGAAGCAGTGGAATGTCAACTGGGAAGTGAGACAGGTGAGGAAGACTCCTCATGAACCGCGCCCCTTTAGGACGGGGGGATCCTATAAGATGTGTCTTTTTCCAGGTGATGATAGAATTCGACCAGAGCGTGAGCATCGCCTTCTGCTGCTTGAGCTGCGACTGCAAGGTGGTCCACGAGTTCATCGGCGGCTACATTTTCCTCTCCACGCGGTCCAAAGACCAGAATGAAACGCTAGACGAAGAACTCTTCGTTAAACTTACAGGAGGCCAAGAATGACCCAAAGATGAACTTTGCCCTCTTTTCTTGTTGTTGTTTTTTTTCTTTATATGATCCAGCTTTAAGCATGAGTGCTAATTATTGTTGTTTAACTCAGATTCTGCTGTAGTTAGAAAAAGAGTCGTGGTTTTTTAAATGTAAATACTTAGGTAATATTTGTTTCTCAAAACGTGGAAGAACTGCCGCTGAGAGATCAACTTCTGTACGGTGAATAAATGCTCTCCTTTTAAATGCTAAAACAAACAAAAAAAATACATTTTTTTTATTGTTTTATTAAAAAATGTTTCTATTTTATTTACCTTTTTTTTTAACAATCCTGATTTTGAAACAGTAATTTTTTGTGTGAAAAAAGAAAACATAATTTTTGACAAACCACAACCATACAGTCTTTATTTTTTGTCATTTTCCACCAAACATTTACGAAACTATTTAGCTCTCATGGCTGCACAGCAGTTTTACTACTCAGTCGATTAAAAAAAAAAAATCTGTTTTAGTGTGTGTCCTGATTTGCAAACTAACGTTTTGTTCCAACGTTATTCTTTTGTTTTTAAAATCAGAAAATTCTTGTGTTTTAATATTCACAAACTAATTTTATTTACTTTTCTATCGGCCTGGATGCCTTAATTATATTCTGATTGAACTTCTGCAGGATCCCTTAGCAAAAAGTGGGCTATTTAAGTGTACTACAAGTATACTTAGCTCTTTACTAAAAGGTTTGCTTGAAGTTTACTTTGTATTTATGTAATTTATATATATATTAAACATGACTTAACATTCAGTGAATTAACAGCAACAAAAACAGTAATTGCAGCCAAAAGGAACAACAGATAAAACAAAATAATTCCAACTTTGGTAATGAAATGTTTTTTTTTACTCTATAAAAATTTCAAGAAAAAGCAACACAAATATGGTTTTATTTTGTATTTAGTTAGTCACCGATTGTGTCTACAATTTTCATCATAAGTATTCCTCAATAACAGTTTTTTTATAGAGACAAAATTGGGGGGGGGGGGGGGGGTCAACCACATCCCATTGTCTGATTTCTAAATAATTTATTTGTAAATTATGGTGGAAAATTAGTATTTGGTCACCTTCAAACAAGCAAGATTTCTGGCTCCCACAGACCTGTAACTTCCTCTGTCGTTCACTCGTTACCTGTATTTATGGCTCCTGTTTGAACTTGTTATCTATAGAAAAGACACCTGTCCACAACCTCAAACAGATATACTCCAAACCCCACTATGGCCAAGACCAATGAGCTGTCTAAGGACACCAGAAACCAAATTGTTGACCTGCACCAGGCTGGAAAACTGAATCTGCAACAGGTAAGCAGCTTTGTGTGAAGAAATCAACTGTGGGAGTAATTATTAAATGGAAGACGCACAAGACCACTGATGATCTCCCTCCATCAAAAATCTAAATGATCACGAGAACAGTGAGCAAATATCCCAGAACCACACGGGGGACCTAGTGAATAACCTGCAGGGAGTTGGGACTAAAGGAATGAAGGCTACCATCAGTAACACACGACGCCGCCAGGGACTCAAACCCTGCAGTGGCAGACGTGTCCCCCTGCTAAAGCCAGTACATGTGCCGGCCCATCTAAAGTCTGCTAGAGAGCGTTTGGATGATCCAGAAGAGGATTTGGAGAATGTCCTATGGTCAGATGAAACTAATGGAGAAGGAATGCTGAGCAGCATCCAAAGAACTCCATACCGACTGTACTGGGACCAGGACGACTGATCCGTGTGAATGAAAGAATGAATGGGGCCATGTATCGTCAGATTTGGAGTGAAAACCTCCTTCCATCACATTGAAGATGAAACATGACTGAGTCTTTCAGCATAACAACAATCCCAAACACGTTGCCCGGGTAACGAAGGAGTGGCTTCATAAGAAGCATTTCAAGGTCCCGGAGTGGCCTAGCCAGTCTCCAGATCTCAACCCCATAGAAAATCTTTGGAGGGAGCTGAAAGTCCGTGTTGCCCAGCAACAGCCCCAAAACATCACTGCTCTAGAGGAGATCTGCATGGAGGAGAGGACCAAAATACCAGCAACAGTTTGTGAAAACCTTTTGAAGACTTACAGAAAACATTTGACTGCTGTTGTTGTCAATAAAGGGTACAGAAAAAAGTATTGGGTTGAACTTTTGTTATTGACCAAATACTTAATAGAAACAAATTCTTTAAAATCCGACAAAGTGATTTTCCGGATTTTTTATTTTCTCATTTTGTCTCTCTTTGTTGAGGTTTATGAAAATTACAGGCTTCTCTTGTCTTTTTAGTGGGAGACTTTGCACAATTCTAAATACTTTTTTGCCCCACTGTGCTGTTTATATATTTTCCCCACATTTCAAGTCACATCTATATGAAAATCTGACTAAATGTATATTTCTTCACATCTATTGGTTTTTATCCACTTATTGTAAACTTACAATGGTCCAATTTAGTCTGAAGAGGTATTCTTCTATTCAAGTGTGCTTCATAAAATAAATGTTTGCAAATGGATGCTGTACAAACTTGTCAACGTTGTAAAAAAATTATCTATCAGATATTTGATTAATTCTTTTATTTATTTATTTTTAAATCATGCATTTTTTTCAGCCATGTCTTTAAAAACAATTTATTGAACATTTGCAGAATACAATACAAAAATACAACATTTAAAACAATACAATATAAGAATAAAACACAGTTCTGAACACAAAACAACTTTTTGTTTTTACCTTTTAAAAATCTGAACTATTATAAACAAAATTATAAATATTATAAATGTTTAAGGAAATGTATAAATTAAAAAAATAAAAAAGGAGCCATGTCTTTAAATCGATGATTGTGAAATCGTTTACTTTAGCCTCTTCTCGGCCAATCACTAATGACGTACAAATAAATCCATCTGCGATCCATTAGTAATCCTGGAAGGCTACTGAGAGCAAAAGCTAACACGTGCTGCTAACTTTTACTACTTGTCCTGTTTTCTTATCAATATTTGGCCCGTTTTTAAGTGGAATCGTTCAATTTGAACGTTTTCTGTCCCGTTTGGTGATAATCTGGTTTACTATGGCGGACAATGGAGACGACGAGGATCATTACAGAATCAAAGAAGGCGACTACGTAGTTTTGAAACGAGGAGACATCTACAAATCGGTGCAAATACTTCCAAAAAAGTAAGTTGGACATGAAAAAAAGCAGTAAGAATTTTAAAATACAATGTCTCTCTCTCTTTTTTTTTCTTTTTCTTTTTTGCTTATTGCTTGAAGAGCCAAAATAACTGGGAACGAATTAAAAGGTATCAGACCGGACCTAATTTGTTGTTACTCAGCACCACCCTCCTTCCGGTTTGCTCACAGAAAAGTGATTTTTGAGAAGCAGTGGATTTTCCTGGATAACGTGGTGGGATGTTTGTACGGAAACACGTTCGAGATCCGGTCTGGAGGGGGTCTCCAACTTCAAAACATCAAGACCACCGAGAACCCCCCAGGTGGGAATCACAAAGACATCTGCTGCTGTGGTTTTTGTCAAGAAAAAGGCATCTTCATCATATGTTTCTGCTCTTCTTCTTCATTCATGGTCCTTCAGATTCAAAGGTGGCGGGAACAGACAACAGGAATATTATTGATGATGGGAAATCCCAGAAACTCACCAAAGATGACATAGAGAAGCTGAAAGATCAAGGTCTGAAGGGTCAGGTACAGACAGAACTTCACTTCTCTGGGTTTGGTTTTGAGCAAGAATAAGAAAAAAAATTAAACTAAACAGACATGTGCTAACATTTTACTATTTGTTTGTTAGAAAAACAAGTCCATTGTTTACAATAATTGATTTTGAAGTTATATATATTGTGTGAATTTGCAGTAATTCTTTGGAAAGCTCCACTGTGACCAGAATTACTCTTTTTTTTTGTAATCAAATCAAACTTTATTTATAAAAAGCGCTCCTTATGCTTTTCGATACAAAAACAAATAAACAAACAGCTTCAAACTCTAAATGCAGACAAAATGATAACAAAGAAGATATTCTATTCTATTCTATTCTATTCTACAGCCACAAGGCTAAAATAATTTTAAGAAAATGTTAAAATGAAATATTTTCAAATACGTACAAGAAAACATAAAATAAATTATAATAAAATAAAACTAACCAGGTAAGATTATCTTAAAGGTGGGTCTTTTCTTAAAAACTTTCACATTTTACTTTATTTTTCCTTCCAACAGTTTGAAGATATCTGACACTTTTTGTGCTTAATCTAATAAAAACAAGTCTGTTTGTTTGTGTACTTCAGGTTTGTCAGAGCGACGCCAAATGTTATCAAAAGTACTTTTTGTACTTTTTTTTCCCAGCTTGAACGATCTAATAGTTTACTTTTATTTGATTAATCTTTTTGTGTTTACCTTGATAAAAGTTTCTATTATAAAGTATCTATTAAAAAAAGTAGAGTAACTTAAATAATATTGAATGAAAATACACAACAGGATTTATTATCAAATCAATAATACTACACCAACACCCACAAGTGATCAGGATTACTTTTTTATTCACATTTGATTTTATTTTATCTCACAACATTAACAGTTTGAAAGCATTTATTTGTTTTATTTAAGCTTTTTATGTTTTCAACTGATAAAAACAAATCCCAAATTATTTTTTTTGTCTGTTCTACGTTTGTTAGAGCAACATGTCAAACGTTTAAAAAAAACTGTTAGATTTTTACAGGACTTTCTGTATTTTTCTGTGGGTGACTCGCATCCAAACTTTAGCGTTTTGTTGTACTTTTGGTATTTTTCCAGATTCCAAATTTCTTTTTTTTCTTTTTTTTTTTTTTTTTTTTTTTTTTTACTGAAAGTCTTCAGTAAAAAACATCTTTTAGTCGTTTGAACCCCATTTATATGATACAAATCTGAATTTTTACTTAGATTTGCGAGATTAGATTGAATTGAAATCCAAATGATGGGGTTGTCTTAAAAAGATCATGCATTTTTTTCACATTTTTCTTACCAGTTTAAACAATTTAAAATCTATTGGACTTTTGTGTTTTACTTGATTTTGTAAAAACACTTTAAATGTGCTGAAACCAATCAAAAAGGTTGTTTAGTGACTTTAGAAATAAATAGAAAAGCTTTAATGTTTGAAAATATTGTAAAAATTTAGGGGGGGGGGGGTGTTAAAACTTCAGTTTTGTGCAGTGATATTCTAAATGTTTAAATGGCTGCACTACTTTTTTTAAATGAAAATATCCCCTTGATTTGGGTTTAAATGAAATCATTTCTGGTATTCAGAGCTGTAATCTCAGTCAAATCTATCCTGAGTATAAACAGTTTGTTTAAGGTTGTTTTTTTTCTATAATGTGAAGCTTTCAGTGCTGGACTCAAAGAAAAAAAAGACCAGGGGCCTCATTTATAAAACTTTGCGTAGGATTTGCGTCAGAAGTGGCGTACGGATGAAACATAGGACGTGCGTACGCACAGAAATATTCGGATTTATAAAACCGTGCGCACACACATCCTACGCATCTTTCCCTTAATAAATCACAATCAATTCTAAATGTACCGCAGCTTTTGCGGCTTCATGACACGCCCATAGTTGCCCATAAATAGTCTGTGAAACGCCCACAAATGAATATTCATTGATAGTGAAACCATGGCAAACACAGAGAGGAAATAAATAAAACGTAACGTCACTCAATGTGAAGTAGAAGTTATCGTTGGCGAGGTGCAAAAGAGGAGAAAAATGTTGTTTGGAGGGCACAGTGTGGGCACTACTAATGCCGAAAAGGCGGACATCAAAGTCCAGGCAGAAAAACGTCTGGCGCTGCATCGCCAGACGTTTTTCTGCCACGGGTGGGGGACAGGGGACACCGGAGCTGACCCCCCTTGATGAGAGAGTGGTGGCAATTATTGGGGAATCCCTTTTACGTGGAGTGGTGACTGAGGCGGGGGGGACACGACGCGCCAGATGCACCGGGTGACACCCCCCAAAAGCTCCACCAGGACGGCTGGAGGAAGTGGGAACCGGCTCATAAGCCACTGGCCTCGTTTGCCAGCAAGTCTTCTTGCTGTCTAAAGATGCGTTCACTCCCAATTCTTCCATTTGCCACATCTTCTAAGATCCGAGATCAGCCATTGTGCGTCATTATGCATTGTGATGGGGCATTTTATTTCCATCCATTTAACTGCATCTGACAAGCTACAGATGTGGGTAATAATCCACGTGGAAATGGGAAATTGTTCACCAAATGTAATTTCTTGTTGCTTTCTGAATGGTTGAGACATACGTCATACATTGTTTTATCAGAAATCAAACAAACTAAAGGCATATGCATGAATACCATAATTCTGTAGCTTATGAAGAAATGTTTTACTATGAAAACAACTTTCCCCAGTGGACAATTAATACGTCTGTCTGTCTGTCTGTCTGTCTGTCTGTCTGTCTGTCTGTCTGTCTGTCTGTCTGTCTGTCTGTCTGTCTGTCTGTCTGTCTGTCTGTCTGTCTGTCTGTCTGTCTGTCTGTCTGTCTGTCTGTCTGTCTGTCTGCACCTATATCTGCTCCTCCAGACGGACACATTGAGGAGAATATCAGTTTTGTACATTATTTCGTTCTGTTAGCTATATTATTTATGAGGATGAATTGCACAACATGCCAATATTGCAGAACATATTTCACTTTTCTTTTTGCAAATATGTATTCATTTGAATTTCTGTTGTAATTTTCATTTGATTTTTTGTTTGTTTCACTGCTGATCGATCAAACAGGTGTTCATGTAGCTGTTATTGTGAGACTTGCTTTGTGAAGTCTTCATGTTATTTATGAGAGGCAGTATTGTCATTTTCATGTGTTTCTTCCATCTACCGACGGTGTCGCCGTTTCTCATTTCACCCGTTTTTGTGCGTACGCCTGGGTCAGAGCTTGATGAAGGACCGCACATTTTCCCCTCAAGTTTGCTTTTTATAAATCTCAACTATTGCGTAGAGAGTGGCGTACGCCTTCTTTTGTGCGTACGCAACGTTTATAAATGAGGCCCCTGTTGAGTTCCCTCCATGTTTGCTCCTCAGGAAATCATCCAACAGCTCATAGAGAACAGCGCCACCTTCAGTAACAAGACGGAATACGCTCAGGATAAATACATCAAGAAGAAGAAGAAGAAGTGAGTCCTCCAGCGGCGTCACATCCGGACTTGTCTTGTTTTCTGACGTTTCCTTTTTTTTAGGTATGAGAACACCGTGACGGTTCTGAGGCCGACCTGCCGGATCCTGGCCATGATGTACCACGGCCGTGAACCGGGAAGATCTGGTGAGTCGAGCGAAATGCGCCGATCGTGGAAACAAATATGCGTCTTCATGCTTGTGTTTCCGTGTGACGCAGCCATCTACGCTACGACACTCTTGCCCAGATGTTGACTCTGGCAAACATCCACGCCAACAGCAAGGTTCTGGTGTTTGAGACCTGTGCCGGACTCGTGCTGGGATCCGTTATGGAGCGAATGGGAGGTAGTATTATGGTGTGGGCCCAAAGCTTCTCCTCTTGAGTTCTCCGAACTCATTCCGCCGTTTTTGTCTGGTCCAGGCTACGGCACCGTTGTCCAGATGTTTCCAGGAGGCGGTCCTGTCCGGGCCGGCGTGGAGAGCTTCGGCTTCCCCGCACGTTTTTACGAGACGCTGCACGAGTTTCCCATCTGCCACCTCAACGCTTTGGAGGCGGGCACACTGGACACCTTCGCCAAAGACCCTGATGCTGGTATGAAGTTCTTATTTTAGCGTTTCCTCTGATAACTGCTCTTTAGGCGTTCACCTACTGGAACAAGCGGAGGAGAACTTTCTCTTTTATACATTAAAGGTGAAAAAGAGTCCAACCTGGGCACAGAGGAGGAAGTTCTGCCTGGAGCCGACCCGCAGGGTGGCGGCCCAGAGGAGCAGAGGATGGAGACGGTGAGCGCGGACGACAAAGTCCAGGACCAGAAGAAAAGGGAGGAGGAGAAACGCAGAGAAGCCAAGGTGGGTTGCAGCTTCAGGAGTCCTCCAGGAATTCTTACCTCATGGCTTGAGGTTAAAGTGTCAGTGATCGATGTTGGACTTTAGCTGAACTTTAGTCTGAAGGTGGGGCTCATAAATTAAACTGACAGGTTGTGTAAAGTTTGGGGTTTTCAGATCTCTGGTTCCTACGTTTCATCCACCCGTCTCTATAGTGGAGCAGAAATCCCGGAGAAGACAAAGAAACTTCCAAAAATGTCCTTCAAAGGTCGTGGACCTGATATCCATCCGCAACTCAAACTTTACACTTCTATTTCCAGTCTGTTGACGCATCAAATTGTTGGAAACACAGCAAACCAGTCCGGCCTTCAAAATAAAAGCTTGCACTTTCAAAATAAATGTAGGTTTATTGTTACTGTGACGTGCTTAAGGGACAACGCACGTCCATCTTCGCCGTGGACGACCGTTTTTATAACACAGGTCATCCGTGAGGCCTCAGTGCAGAAGGAGGGGGGGCGGGGACCCAAAGCTGTGGTCGTTGATGACGCGGAGGTTGCAGGAACAGAGACGCAACGGAGATGACGCAAACCGACCGTCGGATTCCCTGCGCGACACGAGGGAGACGTTTTCGCAGCACAGATCACCAAAGCAAACCGGAAGCTCCTCTGGAGTAAAACTCCAAAAGTTTGGGTCATTTTACGCCTCGCCGGACGTCAGAGTCCAGCTTGATTCTTTCCGTCGGTCACACTGGGGGTTTCTAGCAGACTTTAGGTGTAAACAATGTGTCTTGTTTGTTATTTTCTGGCTGTTTTTTTTTTTTTTTAAATAAAACCATGACAGCTCATCAAAACCTGCTAATAATCCAAATTCTTTCTATAGATTTACATTTTAAAACTGGCTTTCCTGCTTGTTTTTGGAAGGCCCAAGAGAAGAAGGTGAAGCAGGAGGAGAAGCAGAGGAAGCTGGCAGCAGCTGCGGCCCGACTGGACGGCAGAAATGCTGATGGGTTGGTTTCTCTTTCCTCCTCCTCCTCAGCTCCTTCAGCCTCGGTGGAGCTTTGACGGCCTCACAGGTTTAGGAAATGACGGCCATTAGAAGAAAATGTGGTTAATTATCGGGTCATTTCCCTTCTTGGCAAAAACGAAAATGAGAACTTCCTTTTCAGCTTTTTTATTTTGATGGATGGATGTGAAGGTGGCGTTCGCTCCTGAATTCCAAGTATTGATCTGCTGGGTTTGTGGTCGCAGCACAATAAACGCCGTCACAGATCCCTGTTATGAACGTTGTCCTAAATCAGCCCCTGCTGTTGACTCTCATCCAGCAGCAGGAAAAAATGCTGCGCCGCGGAAAGCCGTTCGTCTTCTGCTTTCCCGCAGTCACGCCGCCGCTGCAGCTCTGCGGCTCACGTTTGTGTGTTTGCACTCGCAGGCTGGTCATGGCGAGCCGCTTCCATCCGTGTCCCGTCCTCCTCCGCCTGCTCCGGTTCCTCTCCCCCTCCAGACCTTTTGTCGTTTACTCCCAGTACTTGGAGGTGAGGACCTTTCTGAGAGTTTCCACCGCGGAGCGCATGTTTCCTGTTAAAGCTGCGTCTGTCCTTGCCGTCCCTGCAGCCTCTGATTGAGTGCTACACAAAGCTGAAGGAACAAGGGGGCGCGGTCAGCCTCAAACTCACCGACACCTGGCTGAGGCATTACCAGGTAAACCAGAACCACAGTTTTCAGGAGTTCTACATGTAAGATCATCCGCTTTAGTTTTTTTTATACCTTTTTTGTTTAGCTAATTAAAAAAAAATGTGTATTTTAATGTTAAAACTTTAAACTAACTGCTTAAAAATGCATATTTTTACAAATAAGAATGACATTTTCAGATTTTCATACTTTAAGCCCCACTTTGATCAACTTTAAATCTGTTTTCAAAGTGTTCACAGGTTTTTTTATTATGATTCTGCAGTTTTCTAGGACATAGTTTCTGCAGAGCGGCAGGAGTTCATCAGAAATTCACCTCCGACCCAGTTCTTAAATTATTTTATTTTTAAAATCCTTAGTACGCAACAAAACCTCAACCAAACCCGTGAAACTTTAGGATGAAGAGCAAATCCAGCCGCGGCCTAACGTCGGCATCCGTCATCACAGTGATGCTCCTGCAGCTCCTCAGAGGTCAGAGGTCAACCACTCCGCTTTCCACCCGGTGCACGACTCCACAGGCCCGAGTCGGCAGAATTTTAGGAGTTTCCTCAAATGTAGGCATTTATTAAAGACCCACTCCAATAAAAACAAAAAGGTTTTCTGATGATGGAGGACACAAACAAAGAAAGTTGAGCTTGAAATTGTATTTCTGCGTTTTATTTATTCCAATAAATCAAGAGTAGATGCAAAAATGTAGATGGAAAAGGATCGTGTTTGTGACCTCTACAATATGCTGGTTTGGCGACAAGGCAACGTGGAGGGAAAGGAGGGGGGTTGCACTGCACCAATAGCCCCGCCCACAACAGAGGGGAATTTCTGATGAACTCCTGCAGAAACCATGTCCTAAAAAACAACTATTTTTTATTTTGGCTTAATCGTCATTAAAAGACCACCGGTGACGCTTTGGGAATAGATCAGAAGATGCTCATAGTGGGACTTTATTGGGAGAAAATCAAAAAACATCCAGGACTCTGAAAATCCGCTGCATCTCTGCCATAAAAAAACATCCAAAGAATCGTGTGCCTGTGCTGAGTGGACGGCCGCTCTTCGTCTTGCAGGTGCTGCCCAACAGGACGCATCCTCGCCTGCTGATGAGCGGAGGCGGGGGCTACCTCCTCTCAGGAACCACCGTGGCCGCGGAGCCGCCTGCGGGCTCCACGCCGGGCGAGGAACCGGCGCCCAAGAGGCAGAAGCTGAAAGCCACAGAGGGGTGAAGAAACCTCAGCCGTCTGCCGGGGGTCCCGCTCAGGACGCGGCGTCTGGCAGAAAAAGGGGCGTGAAGAAGTCGAGAGTTTTTTATTTTGGTCCCCAAAAATGTCAAGCTTTTTGAATTTGTTTTGAGACATTTAGTTTATTATTATTATTATTATTATTATTATGATGCTTTTGACCTCTGTTCACTTTGAGAAATAAATTGGAGATATTTTTTGGTCCCAGAATAATTCTTTTTATTGAGACACAACAAGCTTTATAGAATAGGATTTTTATTTTGAACTTTTTGTTTATAATTAGTCACGTTTCATGTTACACACAAACATCCATGCCATGCAGTTCAAAGAACATCAACATGTTGCTAAAATGAGAACTTTATGCTCGAATTTAACCACTTTTGTACAGTTTCTTTTTTTTCTTTTTAGTCATTTTAACACGAAGGATAAACTATAAAACAGGCGGGATTGCTGATAGTCAGGGTTACGCATTCTCATGCAACTTCGCAGCCATTTTCTGCAGCTCCATGTCCATCACTGCCAGGTTTTCCAGCTCTTTTTCCTGAAAAACCCAAAAAGAAACAGAAAAAGAAAGTCACTTTGACAGGAATCCAACCTTCTAACCACAGAGTCTGCATGTCACCGAGGCATTATCCGCTTCCTACCTTTTGTGCTGCAGCACTAATGAAGTTTGTTTTCCTGCTCTAATGTGTGTCTGGATTAATGAGGCTCTGCAGGTCCGGGGTTTTTTTATGGGAGGGTTTTTAAAAAGGGAATGATTGTGCAGTGACACTGCAGACGATGTAAAACGGGAGAAAAGAGGCAAACAAGCAGCAATGAAGGCTGGGAAGTATTTTTAAGTCCTGCACCAGTTCCTGGACTGAAGGACCAGATTTTTTTCTTAATTGTCGCCGCGTCTTTGAGCAAACATTTCACCCCGTCACACGGTAAAATACTAACCATGATGACATCACATCCATGTAAAACACAATTAAATGGGACGGTGGGAATATCCTAAGGAAGTTTTGAAACTATTATGGGATGGGCACAGGGAATATGGGAAGAGAAAACTGTAATTCGAGTTATCGTCACAAAATTTCACACACATGCTGCCAGGTTAAGTCTACAACCGAAGTTTGACCTTTGACCTCAAGAAGTGGCAGCCATTTTGAATTTTACCCCAAAGAAATCCCCTTCAGTGCAATCCTCGAGCATCATTGGGAAGCTACTGGAAAAAATGTTGGAATTAGAAGTTGTAGATTTAGCCTGGCGAGCTCTGCATACAATATGAACATATTTGAAATTTGGGTGTTGTTGACAAAAAAAGCCTCTGTTGCTAAGGAAATCAAAAAAATTACTTTTGCTAATTCTTCTAGATATTACATAGACCTGTTCGTTACCCCCAGGCGACCAAAATGTGAAATGGTTGCTATGGAGATGATGAAACAGAAAAGCCGCCATTTTGAAAAAAGTGGCCACCCCCCTCCCCCACCATGAATTTGTCACGTGGGTGCCAGGTAGTGAGGGGCATGTGCCAGCTTTCATTTTAGACTTTTTATTCTCACTCCTTTTTGATTCACCAGGACCTGCAGCACAAACGAAGACGCTCATTTACCTCCTGGGGAGTAAGCGCCCTCTGCTGTGAGCTCCTCTTAGCCTCCCCATGAGCTGGATTCCCCTTGTTGCTCAGCAACTTGGCCAGCTCACTCATCTGGACCAAACACAACCAAAACGTGGTGTCACATGGTGCAACAGAAGCTGCCGATGCTCTGAAGAACTCTGTCTCGCCTTCAAAAGTATCATGAATACCTTGTTGGATGCAGCAGTCGGTTCATCTGAAGCTTTCTTATACCAAGCAGGCGGGTAATAGGACCTGTAAATCCAGGAAAAGAGCTTCTTAGATGAGTGTGATTTATTAGTACTGTATAACTTTATGAGCAACATACATTAAAGTTGCATATTTCTACACCTAATATTACTAAGACCTGCGGTAAATCATGCTGCAGGAGTAAATAAAAGAAATATATGACAAAAGAAAAACCTCTGGGCTTCATCTTCATCTTTTGCTTCCTCTTCATATTTGGAGTCCTCCTCCTCGTCTTTTGATGCACCTCCACGCTTATGAAACTTCTTTTTGTGGTGGTACCGATGCGTTGGTTTCCAGATCCGCTTTTCTATTTCTCCAACGTCGTTTGATGGCCTTTTATCCAAATCCCAGGACTCCTGACTGCGTTCTCCTTCTGGTTCTTCGTCTGCAGCCTCTTCATCACGTCTGTGTCTTCTTTGGTGGTATCTACCAGGTCTCCACCCCCTCTTGTCAAATCCAGTGTCAAAATCCCAGTATTCCTGGCTGCGTTCTTCTTCAGGCTCTTCATCACGTTTTGCTCTCCTTTGATGATACCTTCCAGGTCTCCACTTCCTCTTGTCAACATCCCAGGATTCTTGGCTGCGATCTTCATCCGGTTCTTCCTCAACCCCCTCTTCATCACGTCTGTGTCTTCTTTGGTGGTATCTACCAGGTCTCCACCCCCTCTTGTCAAATCCAGTGTCAAAATCCCAGTATTCCTGGCTGCGTTCCTCTTCAGGCTCTTCATCACGTTTTGCTCTCCTTTGATGATACCTCCCAGGTCTCCACTTCCTCTTGTCAACATCCCAGGATTCTTGGCTGCGATCTTCATCTGGTTCTTCCTCAACTCCCTCTTCATCACGCTTGTGTCTCCTCTGATGGTACCTGCCCGGTCTCCAGTTCCTCTTGTCGACATCCCAGGATTCTTGGCTGCAATCTTCATCTGGTTCTTCCTCAACTCCCTCTTCATCACGTCTGTGTCTTATTTGGTGATACCTTCCAGGTCTCCACTTCCTCTTGTCAACATCCCAGGATTCTTGGCTGCGATCTTCATCTGGTTCTTCCTCAACTCCCTCTTCATCACGCTTGTGTCTCCTCTGATGGTACCTGCCCGGTCTCCAGTTCCTCTTGTCGACATCCCAGGATTCTTGGCTGCGATCTTCATCCGGTTCTTCCTCAACTCCCTCTTCATCACGTTTTGCTCTTCTTTGGTGATACCTTCCAGGTCTCCACTTCCTCTTGTCCACATCCCAAGATTCCTGACTACGTTCCTCATCTGGTTCTTCCCCATCTTCTAACAGCTCTTCATCACGCTTGTGTCTCCTCTGATGGTACCTGCCCGGTCTCCAGTTCCTCTTCTCCGGTTCAGCATCTACATCCCAGTAGTCCAGGTTGTCTTCTTCACTGGGTTCTCGTGGTTCGTCACTGCGCTTGTGGAACTTCTTCTTGTGATGATAACGATGTGTGGGCTTCCATATTCGCTTGTCTTTCTCTTCATCATCCTCGTGCCTCCCACCGATATCCCAGTACTCTTGGCTACGTTCTTCCCCTGGTTCTTCCTGCTCTTCTTTATTGTGTTTATTTCCTACTTGATGGTATCTTTCTTCATCTTCCCCTACATCGTCTAATCTTTTTCCCATCACACCCCAGCTCTCCTGACTGCGATCATAATCCTCCTCTTCCTCTGCCCGCTTGTGTCTCCTCGCGTGGTATCTTCCAGGTTTCCAGCGGCTCCTCTTCTCCCGATTTTCCAGCTCTTCGGTCCTCTGGTCTCCATCCAGACCATCTTCATCTTCAGGGTTTCCTGTTATGTCTCCCACAGATTTCAGAAGTGCCTCAACGTCCTTCACATCTGCTGGCTTTGACACAGGCAGGAGACCGGGCGATGCTATTTCCATGGTAACGGTCCCCCCATCACTGTTTTTGTCCGGTGGTGCATGTTTGACCCCTTTAATAAACAGCAGAAAATCACAGACTGCTTCTAGATTTTAATGAACACATTTGAATCTCTACATCAAATAACTGACCTGCCTTTTCAGACGTGTTTTAACCCATTAGAACCGATGGTGACAACAGAAAAATATCAGAAATGGATTCTGTCATCCACTTGGTTTGTGGTAAAATACACATCATTTTATTTTTAAGACAAACTGGGTCTGGGTTCTTATGGGTTAAAAAACGTTTAAACATGTTTTAACGGATGTATGGTTAATTATGTGAGGAGACTTCAGTGATCCATACCTGCTAGGAGAAGATCTCTGCATTCTGGATCCAGCTGGGAATCTGCCTTGGACAGAGCTTTGGAAAAAACTTTAACCAAACACCGTTTGACCTGAAAAAATCAACAGTTTTCTTAGCAAACGTGACTAAATATAAATAATAATAATAATATTAAGGAAAATTTCAGGTTTGATTCAATGAAATGATACCATGTCTTCCACCTGCCGCTCTTTGGCCAAAGGAAGCGACAGACTTTCTGCTTGAGAAGAAAAAAAGACGTGCGTGAGACACAGGAGCTGTCCGTGGTCCTGAACGGATCTCCGAATCACCTACCTGCGATCAGAGCCGCCGCCACCACCACAAAGACGGCTTTCATCCTGACGGAGTGGAGACGCATCCGGGACGGGCTGTGAGGGCTGGAGGTCCAGCTCCGGTCGTTGCGCTGCGCTCTCGGGGCGCCTGCTGCTCTGAGCGGAGGAGCGGAGGAGCGGTGCCTCAAATAAGGAGGGGAGCGCGCCGCAGGAGCGTGGGAGGAGGACGGCTCCGGGCTCTCCGCGTGTCATGACTCGTTAGAAGATGGCGAATTGAGTTAAAGTTGATGTGCAGAAAAGGTCGATCAACTTCACCTGGAGTGGATTTGGAAATCTACTTAGTGTCGTGATGCGTTCAGGTGATGGTTTGCAGCAGAAAACATCGTGAAAGCTAAACATTTCAATGCTTTACATTCTTTTCTCATTTCATACATTTCCTCTGTTGCATGTTATTGCATGGACGCCTAAAAATCCTCCATACTGGGGTATTTTTTTTGCAGCATTATTTAACATTTAAGCAAGTTTTAAAATACTAATTCCACATTGATTCAAGAAAAGGCACCAAATGTCCCCTGAATGGAAAGAGAGTCAGTCATTTTTTCAATATCCGCTGGCAGAAGAGTTGGATGCACATGAGGGCACATAGTTTGATTTATGTTCCCTCCAGGATGTTTCAGACTTTCTCTTTCTTGAAATGAAAAACCTCCTTCTTTTATGAGCAGAGATGCCCTCAGTTGCAGCCACTGAGCCATCACTTTAATAATATACATTTATTTAACCACCTATATGTCCTAAAGTCTGACCATTTTATGGTCTAAACAGTTGCAGCTTGATTCACTGAAGTCTTTCAGCCTCAACCGGAAAACTTTTATGATCTGGAGGCGACGCTTCAGCTGGTTATCTATTTCAAAAGTGCTGACTCCAGCAGACTTGAACTTTTTTCTGGCTCATTGTACCAAATGCTGCAGAGCTCCTTTCTCCTCACACTAGAATTTCTCTGTAGGCTTCACTTCAGTTATTTGTCATTTGTGATGCACACCTTCCTAATTTTGTGCCATTTCTTATGCACATATTTCCAAAAAATGTGTTCTACCTCTATTCTTTTCTGTTATCCTGTGATTGTACTCTTATGTCCTTTATATTAGTCAGTTTTTAATACCAATAAAGATTTCCAGTTCTCTAGAACTTTCTGTCGTCATTGTATCCGCCCTCACGGATGGATAAGGGATAATTCCACATCAATGCGGTTCCTCTGGGCTGCACGGTGGCGCAGTGGTTAGTGCTCTTGCCTCACAGCAAGTCCTGGCTGGAGGACGTGAAAAACAACATCAATGGGGGACCTTTCTTTGTGGAGTTTGCATGTTCTCCCCGTGGATGCGTGGGTTCTCTCCGGGATCTCATGCTTCCTCCCACTGTCCAAAAACATGCTTCCTGGGTTAATTGGTTATTCTAAATTGTCCCTAGGTGTGAATGTGAGAATGAATGGGTGTGTGATTGTGACCCTGCGACAGACTGGCGACCTGTCCAGGGCATCCCCTGCCTTTGCCCATAAGTAGCTGGGATAGGCTCCAGCAGCCCCATGACCCCAAAAGGGAAAAACGGAATAGAAAATGAATGAATGAATGCCATTCCTCGGAAACAACCATAACAGGAGGGTTGAACAGGTTTTCAAACACTTTTGCCAGACTTTACCCCAGATTAGAGCATTTGAAACATGGATTCTGTTTAATCAGAAGCATTCACGTGATGCCATGGTCTGAAAATGGCATCTTTTTGAGAAGCCATGGAAACAGGTTGAACAGGTTTTGATCTATAATCAGCCGGTGAAGACGCTCTACTCGGAAAATAAAACGGAGGAAGAGGGACGAACGCTGAAGATGCCGTCTGTTCTCAGCAGGTTTAGCCTGAAGTGAATCTTCTACTCAGTGAGCAGATCGACAGCAACAAGCCACTTTGCTGCTTCCTCTCAGGCGTCTCTTTCTCCCATCGTCTTCAAACCCAGACACTGAGGCCATCTGAACCTCAAGTATCTGATCAAAAGCTTCCCCGGTTCCCTGAAATGATCAGTCTAGGCTTCTGTCTGTTGATTCTTGTGCTTCAGGGTCAAATATTAATTCTAGATTCATTCAAATCCTTTTTGTACAAAAACTTCTTGCATATTTGCCTTTTTTCAAAATCTCTGACCAAAACAAACGTGTTTGATGTTCATTCTGAATACATCTTCTCAACATCTGCCAGGAAATGTTACAAATTTGATAGATTTAAAAAATGCACCTTAAATTGAAAGAAATGGTTTTTTTAATTCTATTGACTGACTTTCAGTTCAAAGTGTTAAAGATTTAGGATTTTGCTTGAAGCTGTAGGATCAGGTTAAAATCTGATGTTTGGGACTTTTTGTATGTTGCAAGTCAAATAAGAACAACTTTGGTTAAGTTAAGTTTGATTAAAGTGAGCTCTCTTTTCTTGTTAGGCTTCAAATGCTCTTCATGTGATATTTTTTTTGTTACTAACAAACAGAAGATAACTTCTTCATACACTGAAATGTGCAGCTGCTGTCAGTTGTTTCAGATCAGTTCCATGCATTCAGCTCTTTACTGTTTTCCAGTTGTTGTTGTTTTGGTGCAACAGCTGACGAAATGAAAGATGATGTGGGGAAAGTGTAGGTTTTCATTTGCTGCTCCAAACAAGAATTTGCTGTAGAAACGGTGACAAAATCCAACTTTTTTTGATGCCTAACTTTAGATTGCACTAAACTGAGAGTGAACACTGTACCACTCTGTCCTCCTGATCACCTCTGGATGTGGAGGAGCGAACATGAGAAGCGACACTGGTCATACATGCTAGACTTGGCTACACTCTTTGGAATACTCAGGGTGGCAGCTCCGGGATCTTCTGTTTGACACGTCTCGTGTTCTCTTGACCCGTTTCCCTCTGCAGCCATTTTTAACACTTCAGTGCTTTAATTTTTTTCTACGGATACACAATCTGTTTGAACAGAAAGTCTATCGGAACGTCAAAGTTTGAATTGATTTGGCTTCGTTTGAGCATCTCCTGAAGCTGTGGGGTGATGGCATTGGATTTTTTTTCATCCAAGCTGACCTTTTTGTGCAACAAACCACATTCAAATGCAATCCTATCTTGGAGACTGCAAAAAGTGCAGCATCTGAATGCAAAATATGATGTTTCGTAAATCTTTTTGTAGACTGGATGCTGGCACTTGTAGCCACACATGCCTAGTTTTAATACAAGTCAGGCTGTAAACTGATATGTTAGATAATGTGCTGCAAATCCAGGTCTAAACATGTGTAAAAAACTAAAGCAAGATCTGTAATTTGCTGGATTTGATATCAAAGCTGTTGAATAACACATCTTCTGTGTTCTGTGGAACAGTAAGGGTGAGCAGAGATGCTGAGGGGCATCTGATCCTCCACTGGCTGCAGAAACATTGTTGGATCCATTTACATGCATGAATGAATGGACGGAGAGCGGCTTAAGCTGAACCCAAATACAAGAGATGCATGAAAGCCTGAAGTTAGCTTTGATCTTTAGCGGAGCGAGCTTCATGTTAGGATCATGAGAACTGAAGTACGACGATCCAAGAAAAAAATTCTCTGTGATCAATTGGTTGCTGTCAAATAATTTTACCAACATTTTATTGCTATTATTGTAGTTTTCATTTAGGGAAAACACGTTTGAATTTTGCTTTTAGCCAGTTAACGGTTTATTATTGTTTTACAGGACAAAACAGACATTTTTGAGACACTTTCTGTCATTTCTGAGGTAAAATATTCCAGTTTTATTCAAGACTTTGTCGGAGAAATGTTTGTTCCCTTTTTTTTTGCTAACAGTTTGAATAGTGAGCACAAGCAGGATATAATGCTTTTACTTACCACCTTGAGAACATTTCTATACGGATTAAGTACAAGAGAAAATATTTTATTTACAGAAAACGTTTTAAGTAATAGGTTCTTAATAGCATGGTGGTGTGTAGGAGGACTCTGGGGATGAAGAAGATGAAGAAAGAACAAAGAATAGAAGCTGTGACTGCATGTTGCGGTGCAGGAAGTAATAAAGATGAGGAAGGGTGAAGTGACAGCGGTGTTGAAGATGATGAAGACCAAGAAGGCACTTGGTCCTGATGATAAACTGGTGGAGGTATGGAAGTGTCTGGGAGGTGGCAGTGGGGTTTCTGACTGGGTTGTTCAACAGGATCTTAGGTGGTGAGAAGAAGATGCCAGAGGAATGGGGGAGAAATGCGACAGTGCCCATTTTTAAGAAAAAGGGAGAGGTACAGAGTTGATCTATAATCTACAGAGGAATAAGGCCGATGAGCCATTCAATGAAGTTATGGGAAAGAGTAGTTGAAGCTAGACCAAGAGCAGAAATGGACATTTGTGAGCAGCAGGATGGTTTCATGCCAAGAAAAAGCACTGCAGATGCAATATTTGCTTTGAGGATTTTATAGAGAAGTTCAGGGATAACTACACTGTGTCTTTGTAGATCTGGAGAGAGTTTATGACAGGATGTCCAGAGAGGAACTGCAGGACATGTATGTCTGTAAGACAGTGGTGAGGTGTGCTGTAGGGGAATTCAAGGTGGAGGTGGTATTACATCAGGGATCAGCTGACAGATGAGGTTAGACAGGAATCACCATGGACTGTGATGTTTGCAGACGATATTGTGATTTGTAGTGAGAAACGGGAACAGGTGGAGGAGAAGCTAGAGAGTTGAGGGTTTGCCCTGGAGGCGAGAGGAATGACGGTTACATGGTTAGTGAAGGTGAGTGAGGTTACATGAAGAAGAGATAAAGGTGGAGGATTTTAGGAATCTAGGGTCAACAGTCCAGGAGTGAAATGGGTGCAGAAAAGTGTCCGCTGTGATAGAAGAGCTTCAACTCAAATAAAAGGAGACCAGCCATGTTGTTGGGCCTAGAGACAGTGGCTCTGAGGAAAAAACAGGAAGCAGAACTGGAGGTAGCAGAGATGAAGATGCTGAGGTTCTCTTCAGGAGTGACCAGGATGGATAGGATCAGGAAGGAGGACATGTTAGAGGCTTTGGAGATAGAGTCAGAGACTGAGATGGTTCGGACGCGTCCAGAGGAGAGACGGTAAATCTATTGGTAGAAGGATGCTGAGTCTAGAGCTGCCAGGCAATAGGTCAAGAGGAGAGAGAGGATGCTGAAGGAGACAGGGTTAGATGGAGGAAGCCGATTGGCTTTGGCGATCCCTGAAGGGGAAAAGCCGAAAGGAAAGCAAGAAGATTGGTTATGAAATAAAGAAAAACTTAGATCTTCTTTAAAGTTATTCATTATAAAAATATTTTAGTTATAAATACGGAACACCCACTAGTCACATTGGATTAATTTAATAATGATCAAATACATAAAAAAATATGAATGAATATGAATATGAAGTGGAAAGAAGTGAGCTTACACATCCCACCCCCTATTGTGTTTTTTGCAGTTGTCAAAAATTCAATTCTTACTCTATCAAGTTCCGTTAATTTACCAAGTACCAAAAATAAGTGCTTATTCATTTTCCTCAGAAACATTCTAGCGTGACCTCAGCAAACACTAAATATGGATCCACACGCCACGCCGCTGTTTTTGTTTTGTTTCCTGTAGAGATTTATTAGGTATCTTTAATAAAAAAAACTCGCAGAAGCTCTCAACAATTCTTGTTTTGAATGAAGTCGTTGCCTAAAAACCTCAATGACATGAAAAGCTGCGACACAAACGTATGCAGGTCTTTGAACCACCATAATGAGATTTGCTGCTGTCCCCGGAGGCTCGGTCCGAGGTCGGCCTTCAACACCGAAGCTTCACATTTCCTGAGGACTTTTATCCCCGAATCTGGACAAAGCGATCCACTTTCTGTTTCACTGCCAGTGTCCGAGTTCCTGATGCTGTGGAAAGGGTTTAGCATCAGTGTCAGTCTAAGCAAAGGACTGAAGGTCAGGGGGGGGATGTTGCTTCAGGGCAACATTGAGGATCTTTAATGTCAGGCCTTTCTCTCACACCCATGACTTGTTTTTCCCAAACAGTTGTTTAATAAAAATCACTCTGTTGGGGAAAGAAATATTGGCTTTAATTTGAAACGGTTGGCAGATATTTTCGCAGAGATTGTTACACTTTATATACTTGTTGTATAAAAGTATATTTACTGCAATAATAAGGCTGGAGCGTAAAGGGAAGATTATTTTTTCATATTACAGCTTCCCAGAACCCTTCATCAAAATGGTCTTCCTGCAATAACAAAAAGTCGATCACAATAAAAAGTTGTCCTAGTAAGTCACTTACTGGATTCCAGCTGAGGACTTATAGAAGAAATGTTGGTACAGAAGCAAAACTAGGTCAAATTAAAGCAAGTATATAATCTGAATCATAGAAAGCATGTATTTAGTGACTGTAATTAAAAACCAGGGTTTACATATGTTTACAGCAACATGTGACGAAGGTATGTTTGTATTTGTGATAAATAGATCTGAAAAGATTTTGGATTAATTGATCAGAAATCATGGATGCGTCCTGGACATGTTCCGGGCGTGTCCCACTGGACAGAGGCCCCTGGAAAAGAACCAGAACATGTTGGAGAGACTAGAGAAAGATATCTTCACAGCCACATGACCTGCAGAGAATAGATCGTCATGAGCTCCTTTACAGTCTGCTGTACGTCAGAATCCTCAGGAACCGCCATGTTTTTGGTTCTCCTTTCCAAAAAGATTCATTTTTTAAGGGATTTTTACTGTAACCTCTGTTCACGCCGCCCGCGGCTTGTTCATCACAAGCATGCATTTACATGGGATGGGTTGCATTAACATGACACAACCACCGAAGCTCCAGAAACAAAGGCTCATGCAGCAGGACTTCCTTCATCCACCGCACAGGTTCACGTCCTTCCTCGTGTGGCGGCCCGCTCTTTAGTCTATTCATGAATAAAGATGAAGCAGACCAGAAGCAGCAGGAAGTGAGGAGGTTTTGGGTTTGGTAATGAGGCAATTTAAAGACAAACGCTGAATGTTAGAAAAAAAATACTGTAATCTGACAAATTATGAATTCCAATAAATCAAAACAAAACTATAATCATAAAATGCTTCAAAGGAGTCGGTAACTTTCCTCCTTTAGCGAATCCTCCTCACTCCACAAAGAGATCTGATTTCCACTCAGTGAACCGCCACCGTGGGGATTTGAGAGCTCAAGTCGAAGGTCATAGGTCATATATGTCGAGCGAAACGGACCCTGGCGGGGTCTCCCGGGGTCCAGAACAGAACTCCCTTTATGCAGCAGCACAGGGGGGGGGGGGGGAGCTTGAGGGTGGGCGAGGTGGCCCAACTTCACTCTGAAATGTGAACATATGATTTTTGGCTTTCATAGTAAAAATGTGGACTCAAATAAAAAAACTCATGATTAGCCTTATTGTTCCATTATTATATTATATTCCTTCATGCAAATTCTCACCATCTTCTATTTTTTCCACCGTATTAATCAAACAAATTGAAATTTATCTCTGTACTTTCTCTAAAAGCCTAAATCAGAAAGCCTTAAGTATTTACGAAAGTTGTAGAGCCTTGAACGTTTTTGTGTAAAATGCATGTTCTATGTATGCTCCCCAGGCATATTTGAATTTTATTGTAAAATTGAGTTGTATTATTTCCACTTTGTGCAATTAAGTTTAAAAAAAAGGTTTGGGTGTGAGATGAAGGTGCCTTTGCAGCCCAAACCCGGTCATGGAACTTGGTTTTTAGGTGGATTTCTTTAACCTATTATAGCTACAAAAGCAATGTGCCATATAGGACTGCGCTTATTTAACACAACTTTTAATGGAAATAATATATATTTTACAAATAGGGGGTTAAAGTTAGAAGCAATTGTGTTATAGTACATTTCAGCATTATCAAAGCATTATCACTCCTTAAAAGAACAATTCCGTTTTTACTGTGTCCTTAAAAAATATGTTTTAGTATAGAAAACGAAAGCTGTGACTGAAAAAAAAAAAAACAAGATTATTTGTAACAAAGTCAAAACTAATTAAAAGCAGACCAGTTTGACTTCTGCGAAATTAAACGAACAACAATGGAAACAATGATATCCAGAACCTTTCATTCAAATATTCTAAACCTAAGGACGTTAACGTCCAATGCATCTTAAATTTGGATGACTTCTGCAGCAATCCTTTAAAATCTTACTGTTAACAAGCGCATGTTGTGTTCACAATTAGCAATGCAAGTGAAAAGTAGAAAACAGAGGTGAGAGCAGACGAGGAGAGGAAATTCTGCTGCAGTTCTTGACTTTGCATCGTTTGTTGCACATTTTTTCACCTCTGCCTCCCTTTGTATGAAAGGTGATGGTGAGTTTTGTGTCTTTACCACGTTTCTCCCTTCCTCCCTCAGGAACAAGCAACCAAGGGGCTTAATGAAAAAGTCTGGGTCAAGCTGACCCGAGTGCTCTGCAAAGGCAGATAAACACCATCAGTTCACATAAACGTAGCTTCTACGAGGAGTCTGCGGCTCCTATCTGACCTGAGCATTTCAGATGTGCATCCTGAGGCTCTTCTGAGAAACTGCGGCTTGTTTATCCTCTAAGAAAGACTTCATCTGCCACAAGCTCTGCAAAGGAAACGTCCTCCGCTGCTTCTGGATCCGTCGCACCTTTATCTGCCCCAATGAATCAGCATTAGTGGTTACAAGTACGCATTTGTGATGCGCAGGAGTGCGTGTGCAGATGTGAACCCGTATCACGCTCAAACCGGCTGAATCCCCTTAAGGTGAGCGCATCTCTAAGTGTCTCCCAGCAGAGCAGGTTGTGTATAAATGTACTAGAAATGAGATTTTTCATGTAGAAATCACAGTAGAGAGGAGAGGGAGTTTCATCTAAATGTACAAATATTAAAAATAGGATAAATTAAAGATTTTTACCTCTAAAAAGGTGCATTTATTTAGTGTTTACTTTTTCTCACAAAGAATGACATTAAATGTTGTCTAGCTGTAAGTGTCTTTTATTTATTTGAATGTGGAAATGCCTGCTATTCGCAACAAAACAAATCAAACTTAAAGCCACAAGCAGCCCCTGCCCTTAACGGCCTCCCTTTCTGCCCCTGCTACCCTGGACAGTGCCGCGTGGAACAACCTCAAATGGGTTTATCTCCATAGCAACCAGTGACAAACAGGCCAATGTGAGCTTTAGAAGAATTACCAGAAGCAAATAGGTTTTTCTGTTAACCACACCCACATTCCTAATATAGTTCAATCGTTTGTTATATTGTTTCCTTCAGCTGGAGCCGATGATCCATGCATTAAATTTTATAATAATAATAATATTCTGGTAACGTCGTAAAACTTTTTCACAGATAGCTTCTCAATGACGTCTGAGGAGTTAGGAGGCGGTAGAAGGTACCGAACGTGGTTTATTGGGAGAAAATTCAAGATGGCGCCCTCTTCCCGAGGTGAAAGGTCAACAAGTATTTGGTTGTGGGTTGTATATGTGTGTGAGAAATTTTGTCAAGGTAACAAAAAGTTTCTATGTCTTGAACATTTCACACAAGCCCTAGGTGCTATAAACATCCCATAATGATTTCTAAATTATCCTTTGGATATCCCCTTGAATGTGGACGTCTGTTTGGGAAGAAGGATTTTGGTTCCTGTGACCCGACATGAACAAAGACAGAAAAGAACAAAGACGGTAGAAACTGTCCGTCATGCCTGTCACGACACATTTGTTTATCTTCATATTCTGATGGGGTTTTTTAAGCAAAGAAAAGATTTTTCTCTTTGAAAGCGTTTTTTATCAAACGATCTTTCCATTTTTGTCCAGTCAATGTCCATTTCTATTATGGGATGGTAGTGTGTGATCAAACAGACCATAAAACTCAAACTGTCAGCATTTTTCTAATACCGCCTTTAGTTCTAAGAATTTAAATCCGTCATGTGTTTTTAGATGAAACTTAATCTGATTAAACGTTAGCTACACCCTGGTCTGTTTTTTTCCTTTTTTTTCTTCATGACAGTTGAACGTTTAAGCTCTTCTGTGTTTACTGAGTGAAGGAAACGTCTCCTCTCTTATCCTGATCATCGTAAAACAGATAAGATAAAAAAAAAAGGACTTTGACTCAAAAATAGGGAGCCAAACTGAAGATTAACAAATAAACAAGGAAGTACCTGAAAATGAACCTCTAATGACTATGTGTTTGAGGAAAAAAATGTACTAAAGAATCAAACATTTACAACTCCAGCAATGATTGATGCTGCCTTCGCTCCTCATTAAAGCCTGTTTTCAATGGGGAACTGTTGGGCTGCAAAGGAGGGTTCCAGCAGATAAGGACCAAAGCCAGGTGAGGCTGAACCCTTCGCTCTTACTGCATGCTTATGCACAGGTATGCGGGAAACACTCTGAACTTCATTCATCAGCTGGTTTTCTGTTCACTGATGAGTTGAAATGGCCTTAAAGAGGGAAAACGAGGGGCTGGACAATGGTGCGTTTCACGTGAGTAGAATTATGTTTAACTTTTACAAACACTTTTCTGCTTTTTGGTGTGATTAGAATATTTATGTAGACTGCTATTATATCTATGTGTTAAATTGGAGTGTTTTAATGGTTGGAAATCTTCTCCTTCATGAGGTCCTATTGCATAAAAGACAAACTTTCCATGTTAGTGCCTGTTCACTAAAGTCACCATTGCAAAGAGAAGAAGGGAATTATACATTTATTATAGGGTTTGAAGCTTTGGTTAATGTTCTTGTTCATGTCTGTAGATGGATGAGCAAGTTGCCGGTCAACTGAGTGGACAACCAAAAACGAACGATGTGAAATGTGAGGACGACGTGGACAGAAATAAACCAACCTATTGTGTGACTGATGTTCCTTCGTGGTACCTTTGTATCTTCCTGGCTATTCAGGTGTGTAATGCTTTTCTTCCTAAGGCTAAAACTATTAAGCTACAGTCATGCCGTCCTCAGCAACAGCTGTTCCAGCTATCACTTTCAATTAATCGGGTAGATACTGTCCAGTGTGAACACGTTCAAGAACATCCTTGGTGGTAACGTTGACTTTTATCAAACCTGTTGTTCTGAACCATTGACAGTACAGCAGAACTGGACCGAGTGACCCCTCCCCACTGGCATTCTGAACAGGAAGTAGCCCCGGGCTCCAAGATGCCAAAATCCCATAGAATTCAATAAACAGCTGTTACTCAGTCAGATGCTATTGGGCAGAATAACCAATCTGATACCTTTTTTTTACGTGTTCTTGATAATCCTAGTTTTTTATTCATATTTTTTATGTAGTTCAAGTTATTGGATGTAAAAACTGACCAATCAGATGCCTCAATAAAAGTAGGTGGAGCCTGCTGGCGCCCACAACCCACTTTCAAAACGTTTGATTCACAGATTTTCTGTGTTGCCCGCTTCAAGTGGTAGGGGTGTAAGCTTTCTCCTGATTGGTCAGAGTGGTTGCCGTAGAAACTCAACCCGACCCAGACCCGTCACTGCTCACTGATGATTTCTGGTTTCAACATGGCGGCGTCTGTATTGACTGAGTTGACTTCCATGGATGGAATTGAATTTCCAAGGTTGACGTCACGCTTACAGTCAATGTTCTGAACACAGAAATCAATATATTCTGACATCAGAAAATGACCTAATGACCCATAATGCTGAAGGGAAAATTCTTTACAGCTTCATCTGATTATGACTTGGTCACATTCAGGTTAGTTTGATCATGTGCAGCCGATTCATGTACACAATCTAATGAGGGAGTCTAAGAAATTAATTGGTTAGTTCAAAAGGGGCCCAAGTCCAAGAGGTTTGTTTTTCCAGGAAATGATTTTAATTGCATAGCTTCAAGGGAGGCTACACCAAATGATTAATACTTTACCCAGATTTAGCACCAGTTACAAATGCTGTAATATGAAGCACCTCTAGGACTAGCAAACTAAAGTCTCTAGACTTGGGCCCTTCTTGAATTGAACAGGGGCGCTGCCATATTGGATAACTAGTGTCGCCATCTATGGGATAAAGCTAAACCCATGCAAGAGAGGCCCAAGGCTTGGAATTTTGCACTTAATGCATTTTAAATGTCAAGCGTAGTCAATACATTACAACTTGGGACTTTTTTGCACATAATCAGATAGCTTTTCCCTTAAAGACCATAGAACATATATTATCTCTTTGTGAAAAATTGTGGACTTGGGCCGCTTTTTAACTAACCGATTCAAATGTCACTGGATGCTGCTGCATGTCCTCCACAGCACTACCTGACCGCGTTTGGTGGGATCATCTCCATCCCCCTCATCCTCTCAGAGGGGCTGTGTCTGCAGCATGACAGCCTGACCCAGAGCTTACTCATCAACACCATCTTCTTCGTCTCCGGCCTCTGCACCCTCCTCCAGGTGACCTTAGGTGTCAGGTGAGAGTTCATTGAAATTCACCACCTGCTTGTTTTCATGCAGTAGATTATGGAATATGAAATTACTGCTTTTAAAAGCTGAATGGAGAATTGTGGAGATGTAAATGTACACTTTCATCTGGAATCATAGAAAGAGTGGTTGATGTAGAATTGAATAAGTTTACTTCAGAACATTCCTTTGGGACGCCGCTGCTGTTATACTGCAGAATACTCATTTGAGCTGTTCATATATAAAGGAAAAAGAGAAATTGGGTGGCGATGTCTGGACTGGGTCGGGGATGTTGCACGTCTAAGATGCTCATTGACAAGAATATTTTCAGACTTCAACTGAGCAGCCAGGTCACTTTTTGTCTTTGTCGTACCTGAAGGCTTCCTATTCTACAGGGAGGTACCTTCGCCTTGGTAACCCCAGCTATGGCCATGCTGACCATGCCAGACTGGAAGTGTCCTGCTTGGACCCAGAATGCCAGTCTGGTCAACACCTCCTCCCCCGAGTTTGTGGAAGTGTGGCAGAGCCGCTTGAGAACAGTAAGCAAAAAGAAAAGACTTGACAAGGTCTTGAATGAAGATGGAGAAGTTTCTGCATCTGGACATGAATATTTGATTTTTCCGCAGCTTCAGGGCTCAATCATGGTGGCCTCCGTGCTTCAGGTTCTTGTTGGTTTCTCTGGGCTGATTGGCTTCCTAATGCGCTTCATTGGACCCCTGACCATCGCCCCAACTGTCTCTCTCATTGGCCTATCGTTGTATGACTCAGCCGGAGACAAGGCGGGCAGCCACTGGGGCATCTCTGCGATGTGAGTGAAGCATCAGGACCCACCCCAGTTTTTAGATTCATCTTCCAGGCATGAAACCATCGACTGTATATGGGAACTGGAGCGAGGAATTGGAATGTCATCCATAGTTGACGTCACAATTCACTCCGAAGAAGTTAAGTCAATTCAGTCGCCTTTTTTATTGCAATACAAATGTTGGAACTAGATAAAGTTAGTAAGCAGTGATTGGTCCAAGTCGGTATGAGTTTCTATGGCAACTACTCTCACCAATTGGGAGTGAGCTTGTTTGAAGACTACGACCCTATCACTTGAAAGCAAGCTACAAGAAATCTGTCAATCAAACATTGGACGTGCGCACCAGCGGGCTCCAACTACCTGATTGGTCAGTTTATAACTTGAAAAACTTGAACTAGAGAAAGAATTTAATGAAAAAACGAACATTATCAAGAACAAATCAAAAACAAAAGTTGTCAGAGGAAGAACGGTTCTTCTGACCAAAGAACGACTGAGTAACAGCAGTTTATTTCTCCATAGAAGTCTACGGGATTCTGGCTTCTTGGAGCCAAAATAGAGATTTTTTTTTTCTGGTGCTTCCTGTTTAGAATGCCACGGGGGAGGGCTCACTCAGTCCATTTCCCATATATACAGTCAATGGATGAAACTGAAAACATCAGTTCTTTCCTTTTCATTGATGCTCAGTTTGTATGTCATTATACGAATTCTGTCACCCCAACAGGACGGCTGTGCTCATCATCCTCTTCTCTCAATACTTGCGTCTCATACAAGTCCCTCTTCCAGCATACAGCAAATCCAAGAAGCTGCACACTTCAAACTTCTTTATGTTTCAAACGATGCCGGTATGGTATTTAACATACATTCTCTTAATCGGATAGAACTTTTAAGCTACATTCACCCAACCCTTAGTAACACGCGTTCAAGAGCCCAATTACAATGAAAAGTCCATGTAAACTTACGTATAAGTGCATTTCGGGCTTCCACCTTCAAATTTATTGCGTTCATACTTAGCTACCTATGTTTTTAGGACCGATTTCAGGACCTACGTACAAAAAGTATGGCGATTGAACAATAATATAATTGGACGGTTTGCATGTGGTATCACCCATAAAAAAATGCCTAGCTTCCACTTCTAACCAAATGAAGCCAATTCAGTCGCCATTTTCCACGACATGTCCGTTGCCATGTTGGTACCAGACGTACTTGGTGAGCTGTGACTGGTCCATCTACATTTTTATGGCAAAAACTCTCTCCAATCAGGAGTGACCATGTTTGAACACATCCCTTCAACTGAAATTAAGCTAGGTAGAATCTCTCAATGAAACATTTCAAACATTTGAGGCATCGACGCCTAATTTTTTTGAGGCACCTGATTGGCCAGTTTCTAACTTTAATAACCTGTGCTACGGCAAAAATATAACATTGTCATCAAAATATACCACTGTCGTTTTCTAAACACAGAATTACCAACCGTCTGAAAATTGATCATGAAGGAGAAATTAATAATTGCGGTTTGTGTCCGGCCAAAATTATTTGACACCAAGTTTGTCATATATTGTAATAGAACTGTGTGGACCACTTTGATATGTCACACTAAGCCACTTCTAACTGTAGCTGGTGGACATGCAATAGTAAACAATAGAATAATAAGAAGAAGCCCCTCCCTGCTTGTTCAGCACGAACACCATGGGCTTTATGCGCGTTCGAGAACCTGTGTATAGCGCGTTCTTGCGGCACATCCTCCGTGTGTCCACATTAAATGTATTACTCAAAATGACTGACAGTAGCTGTCAAACTGTTTGATGCTCTGAAAGATGTTGTTTGGATCTTCGTCAGATTTTATTGGGCCTGGCAGTCTCCTGGTTGGTGTGTTACCTCCTCACCATCTACGATGTTCTACCAAAAGATTCCACTGCGTACGGACACTTGGCCCGAACCGATGTGAAGGGAAATGTTGTGAGTGAGGCCTCTTGGTTTAGGGTTCCTTATCCTGGTATGTAGGTTCACCCACAGCGAGATGGACAGCGGGATCCCTCCCTTATCCGCATTCTGCCCCTCATTCAGGTCAGTGGGGGGTACCAACCGTGAACCTGGCAGCTGTGTTTGGGATGCTGGCTGGGATCATCTGCTCCATGGCAGAGTCTGTCGGCGACTACCACGCCTGCGCCAGGCTATCCGGGGCCCCTCCGCCCCCAAACCACGCCATCAACCGGGGCATAGGTGTTGAAGGTGTTGGCTCATTATTGGCAGGCGCCTTTGGGACCGGCAATGGAACTACTTCTTTCAGCGAGAATGTGGCAGCGCTTGGCATCACCAAAGTAAATGTAACAAACCATCAGAATCTTTTGTGGGACAAATTTGTGTTCCAAGATTCGTGTTTGTTGGACGACAGGTGGGCAGTCGTACGGTGATTCTCCTGAGTGGCATTTTCATGATTTTAATGGGAGTTTTGGGCAAAATTGGAGCCGTCTTTGCTACGATCCCCACACCTGTGATTGGAGGGATGTTCATCATCATGTTTGGGGTCATAACTGCTGCTGGGATTTCTAACCTCCAGGTAAAACACAAAAAAATGTGATTTTTTTGTTTGTTTTGTTTTTTTTTGTGCCATTTTGTTGGGGGTGTCGTTTTAATGACCTTTGCTTCTTCACAGTACGTGGACATGAACTCCTCAAGAAATATCTTCGTGTTTGGTTTCTCCCTGTTCTCAGCTCTTGTCATTCCAAACTGGATCACAAAGAATCCTGGATATCTACAAACAGGTACGACATATTATCTTACTAAAAAGAAACGTTGACAACAACAATACCTGACACATAAAGGTGTTATGGTTTGACCTAGACTATATTGTTCCTCTTGTTTTTTATATGAGCCTGCAGGAATCACAGAACTGGACCAAGTTTTGCGCATTTTATTTACCACCCACATGTTCATCGGAGGGTTCTTTGGCTTCTTTCTGGACAACACCATTCCTGGTAAGTTTTGGTTACAAAATTAATTTTTAATTGAAACTTTTTTAAAGATTTAACTACAACAACATAAATGATTATTCATCAAGATCCCATTGTGCTCAACAGTGTTCTCTCTGTGTAAAAGAATGTCCAAATCTCTGTTGTTGAAGGCCTGTTTGTATATTTGTGTGGTTCATTGAGCTTTTGCAAATCCTCCTGAATCCTGTTTTTCTATAAACACTCTGTCATTAGATTTCCTGATACTGTAAATAGGCTCTCATTGAAGTAAACAGCCATCCTTCCTCATGTCATTAAGGCACTAAAGGTGAGCGTGGCCTTCTGGCGTGGAACCAGGTCCATCTTGAAGACTCCACATACAGCATGGTGTCTGAGGAGGTGTACGACTTCCCGTTTGGCATAGCTGCTTCCGTCCAGTCCCGCTCTTGGATCCGTTATGTGCCTTTCTGCCCGCGGAAGAACGGCGATCCTCAGAAAAAGCAGGAAACCGCCGACGCGCCGCAGAGCACACGTCTCTGAGTTTGGAGACGTTTTTACAAGCAGATGCTGACATCGACACAAACACAATTATAATAATAATTTTTCTTTCATTTGTTAAAATTTAGTATTTTTTGTGTAAAACTGTGACAATCTGCAGAATACAAACATGTCCTGTTTAAACCCAGAGGATCACATGCTTTTTATTTTTTATAAACCTCACATGTTTCACATCGACAGTCAACTGCAGTTGATCTAATATTGACGTTTTCACTATCTGGGACTGTCTCTCTTCAGAAGGAAATAAAAAGATCATGCTCTGTCAGACCTGTGGATGAAAACAAAAAGCTATAAAGTTTTTTTTGTTTTTCTTTTCATCTCCTGTGTAAAAGGAAATTAAATTGTAGATACATATTAGTATCACACAGCACAATCTCTACAATATTGGAGCTAAAAGGGCTCTGGATCTTTTTATTGTGTTTTATTTTGGAGAAAACAAAGATAAGTCATGGTCTCATTTTCTGTTTGCCGTCCTCGCTGTCAGCGTCTGTCCTCATTTCCTCTGTCCAACCGCCTCTGACAGCCAGGTGCTTTTACCTCAGGCCTGTTTGACCAGCAGCTATTGTGCAATTTTAGAAAAGTATGCAGCTATTTTCATCCAAAAAGTAAGGATTTTGAATGAAAATTGGATGTTTGTGCAATAAAAAGGCATCATTTTGGATTTTTAATAACCTATGAATCCCTTTTATTTGTTCTTACAGCAAGACTTTAGAGGGAAACTGGTCACAAGAGACAGAAAAAAAATATTTTATCTTTTATTTTAACGTTCAGAACATTTTAAAATTATGTTGTTTTTTATTCTTTTTTTTTTTGGTGTTCCTTTCATGAAGAGTATACCACATAATACACAACACAAGTCCACACATCTTCATAACTTAAGAAAGAGGCTTTAAAAAAGTATGAAACTCTTATTTTTGCTTTTATGTCAAATCCCGAGACAATGCTCTATAGTCTTAGTGCTGTTGCTTGTAAGTACTAGCAATTTTAAACTTACATTTTTACAAAAATATCCTGTTTGTAAACTCTCTGGCACCTCTCTATTTTGAACTTTAATCATGTTGAAAAGATATGTGTATATTTTGTCTGTTCATTATATCCAACTACTGGAATACATATTTTTTGCACTATGTGTAACAGCATTACATTGGTTTTATATGTATACAATTGAATGAATAACATTCTTTGCACTTTACAGAATTTATAATGATGAACAATATTAAAACAAATAGTTTTGGCCACTTTGCTGTTAGAATATAGATATTTGAGACATTCAAGACACATTTTCATCAAAAACTGCCAGAAGGGATCTAAACTCAGATTTCATTTCTACTCCATTGTCACAATGTGATGTGACTAGAGTGGCCTGGTTTACACAGGAGGCAGATGACTTCTAAGCTCAGGAACAAGTTTTTATTCTCTGATCTTACACCTTGACTGCACAGCTCATACATGCTCTCTCTCTCTCTCCCTCTCTCTCTCCTAATTGGCTGACCACGCCCAGGAAGGAAGGCAGTTTAAACAAACAAAAAAGAAAACATACAACAAAAGATATAAATGTCTTGGAAATAATACAGCGAAGGTCCTGCAAATAAAGACAAACATAAATAAATAAACAACTAAAATCATTACAACAAAAGTTATACAAAGAAATCCTAATTCTTTCCACTTCCTGTGCTTAACTGCTAAACAGGAAGTGAAGCCATTTTGTCTTTGGGCAACAGGAAGAGAAAATCAAACCAGTCTTAAACATTTGGTGATCGTGCTTTACATGCATGATATACCAGACAGGTGACAAGTTCACCCCAGCAGAGAATCATAAGATTAAACTTGTCGTTGCCTTCATCCACCAGGTTCCTCGTGTACCTGTGTACAGGTGAATAAACAAGTTTTCGTGAAGTAAAAAAAAAAAGAGAAAACACCCACTTTCTAATCTTTCAGAATTTTTATCTCTCAACAAAAATTCAGAAATTGGGATTTTCTCAATCAGAATTTTTGTCTCAGGTAAACTTGTCAAGTTCTGCTTTGTCACATCCATCAATAGACATGCACTATAAACTGCATTCATTCATTCATTCATTCATTCATTTTCTTAACCGTTTTTCCATTTCGGGGTCACAGGGTTGCTGGAGCCTATCCCAGCCACTGGTGCGAAGGCAGGGGATGCCCTAGACAGATCGCCAGGCTGTCGCAGGGTAGAATGTCCTCAATCACACACCCATTCACTCTCACTATGGTCAATTTAGAGTTGCCAATCAACCTATGAAGCATGTTTTTGGACGGTGGGAGGAAGCTGGAGATCCCGGAGAGAACCCACGCATACACGGGGAGAACATGCAAACTCCACACAGAAAGGCCCCCAATGATGTTGTATTTCACGTCCCCCAGCCGGGACTTGAACCAGGGGCCTTCTTGCTGTGAGGCAAGAGCACTTACCACTGCACCACCGTGCAGCCCATAAACTGCAGTCTTTTCCAAATTCAGTGAAAGTGTATTATTATGAAACCATTTTAGTTTTGATCTAAACATTTTACATTTTTTCCTAAACATAAAATTGTTGTGTCATCTGCATAAAACGCAAGTTTGAATTTAATGAACAGCATCGACACTCTGGGGTAAAACACATATACGTTGGTAGAACCAGAACCAATCTGGAACACAAATAGTTGTACATTTTTTCACTTAAATAATTGGGTCTCCTTGAAGAGTTCAGGTTCTTGGGACATTTTTGCTTAAAGATTTTTTCACCAAGTGCTTGGATAGATTTTTTGTACTACAGAAAAAACACATATAATCCTATTATAATTACAATAACAATACATGTTATTTCTCTGCAATTATGTGCTGGGAAAATTCTGTTAAAGTGATAATAATAACAGCATAAGTATAAAACAACTCCAGATCTCTTAACAGATTTTATTTGTGGTTAGTTCCATCTTTTTGTGGGCTTCTTTAAAGAACAAAAAACCTTTTCCCTCAGGTAGACACCAGATATTTTCTGCTCAAACGGCTGGAAAGTGGAGTCACATTCAGAACAAACTAGGTGTCAGTTTCTCGCGAAGGGAACTACCGATAAACAACCATCTTCTTTTTGCTTGTCTCTACAGACCTCTCCAAGTCCAAGCTTTTTAACTCTCCAGTTCCTCTGAAGTTTTCCAGCTGATTCTCAGTATCTTCAAGCTTATTTCAGACAGTGAAATGTTTCTGAGAACGTCCTGTGACGTGTTGGGATTTTCTCCATTCTGACCTTCATTCATGCTTTCCACCTACATTAGAGGAGCAGGCTCTCCCTCAGTGATAGCTTTGAAAGTGCTGACGTTCAGCTCATTCCTGTCGTCTATGTTTAGATGTTAGTCTAAAACAACTTTTTACAGACCTTGAAATACAACACAACCAGAGAAACCTGCACAGATTTTTCTCCTTGTTTATCTCTAAATCACACTAAGTGAGGGGTCAGGGATTTTTTTCTCAGCTCCTGTGATCTCTAATTCCACCAATCAGGGCTGCAAAGAAACTCGTTTGTCTAGTTTTTTTTTCTCTCCTGGTCATTATAATCCTGCTGTAAGCTTTCCAGTCATTCCTGTTTTTGCTTATGTCTAACTTGTGCACAGTCTTTTAGCCTGTTTTTATGAACCTGGCTGCTGTTGTTCTGCAACCAACTATAGGTAACGACTTTCGCTTTATCTACTCTAACTACCACACTTCAAACTCTGGTTAATTTACTTGTTATTGGTTGTAAAGTTTGCATGTTTAAAGTTTACAGTTGTACTTTTTCTAAATTCAAAGATTACACAAATGCGGGGAATGTGTTTTGTTTTTAACAAGGTGTTTGTTCTGTGTCAGTTTTAGGAAATAGCCGACCGGTCGGTTATAAACTAGTCTGGTCGTTTTTTTTTAGAAATATAAACGTTTTTTTTTTACCTTCCATAACTGGTTTATAAACTGACCCTAAAGAAAAACTGCATGTGACATTGAGTTCACTTGGAAAATTCAAATCCTGCATGTTTACACCCTTGTGCTATCCTAGGCACTTTACCGTTTGGAGTTGGGTCATCTAGACCCACTAGACAGAGCTCTGAACCTTTTTTTTCAACGATTTGTGATCTTCACTGGTTCAATGGATTACATGAAATGTGTCCACCTTTATCCACCTTTGTTATGGTAGGGAGAACATGTCAAAGTAAGGGTGAGGTCATCCAAGATAGCACAAGGGGTATGGTGAAGTGGCCATGTCTGTTTTTATGCTTGTTTGTATTCATTTTGACCACTAGGTGGAGCCAGAAACATAAGAATAGCTTCACTCTTGTGGTGTTCATGGTTTTGTGATGCCAATTTTAAATCATTTTTTTTTCAACTGAATAATAACAACTGTGCCCATTCTGCAGCACAAAAACAGGCATTTTACTAAAAAGCAGATTAATCCCTTTATTTAATCAAAATTATACATCAGAGGATGTTTAAAGCCTTCTGTTTTAACAGGTTCATATACAAATAGTCTAAAACCACCTCTTTGCACATAAATATATTTATTTTGGTAAAAACAAAACTTTAAAAAGTCCTTTTTCATGTTGAATGTCTCTCGGAACTCAAAGTTGGTGCTTTGTTACACGAGCAGCAGTGCATGAATGGAATAAGTGCAACAAAAGTCTAGAATAAACAAAACATCAACACAAAAACGGACAGACATGACACTGGAAAAAGAAGCAGAATCCAAAACCACTTCACTTCAATTGATAATGCGAAAAAAGAATTTACAGTCTGCAAGAAAACAATTCCATCCAGAACCGGATCCAGAACCAACTGCACCTGGAAACTGAGAGGATCTTCTCCTAAGCAGAGCAGATCGTTAGTGACTGAAGAAACCAGATCAGCTTCACAAAGATGAGAGACATCTAGTATTTTTGAATCCCAACCTTGACTGTGACGAAGAATCACAAACAGTGGGCGTGCATCAATGCATTTAACTCCGCCCACATTCAGGCACGCCTCTGTCTGCACGCTGCAGACATGACCTATACTTTACTTTGTAGAGGTATTTTGCAAAATGACCTGTAAAAAATAATTGCATACAGGAGTGGATTCATGCAGCTGTTTATAATAGTTTATTCAACAGTAAGAAGTCTATCTGGCTGCATAAAGAAATCTGCCATTTTTTTCTGCATCATGTCATGAAATTATAAGACAAACAAGATTCTGGATTGCCTTAGAATAATTGAGGAAAAAAATCTCAGACTAAAGTTTATTATTCCTAGAATACATTAACCCAGATAATGAATCAGATCTAAAATGTGAATTTGTAAGAAACATTGAATTGTGCAGATTGGTCCAGCAGTGATTCTGAAAGCAACAATTTGTCAGTCGCATGCACAGAAAGTTAAAGAAGCACAGTGTGCTGGTGTGAGATTTAGAGTGTATGTACAATAAATACACCAAAAACAGGGCTTCTTTTTGTAACTGCTGCATACAGGACAGATAAAAATGATGATTGAAGGTTTAAGAAGAAAGACAAACAATTGTATTGGCAAAATGAACTTGCAGGCCTGGATGGTTACCGTTAACGCCACTACACACCATCAGTGGTTGTAATATTAGTGTGTCTTTGGGAAAAAACAGAATTTCTAGAGTTGAGATTTTCTGAACACTTACAAAAGTTACAGGAAGTAAATACATACTGGAGAGGATTCACACTGCTGTTCAAAAGGACAAGTGATCCAAAGATGTTTGATGAGTTCTTGCAAAACTCCTGGAGGCCCTCAATATGGAGACTAACTGCAGTCACACTCACTATGTTCATGACAAGATAGGGCAAGTACAAGACAAATAAGGTAACAATGATGCTGGAAACCAGTCTGGTTGTTTGAGGATTGTTGAAAAATGCTGCCCGATTCACCTTCCTATAAATGCAAATGTACGAAAACGCTACAACAAACAATGCCATAAATCCCAGTGCAGTCTCTTCAATGAGCATGCCTGTCGCTGCAGCT